>CM053785.1:1006219032-1006561250 GCA_028749045.1 Cupressus sempervirens | reverse complement strand
CAGGGAGTACCAAGACTGGTTGGTCTACAATTTTTTTTTCAAACATTCAAAGGAGTCATTTGCCTCCTTAGTCCAAGAAAATATACATTTCTTTCCTCCTTGAATTGTATCTATCATTGGGGCACACAAACCATTGAAGTTTCTTATTAATTTCCTATAGAAACTACACGTGCCATGAAAACTTTTTACCTCTAATGGAGTGGTGGGTGGTGGCCAATTAAGGATGGCTTCTACCTTGGAAGGATCCATCTTTAGTTCTCCTCCTGATATCACAAAGCCCAAAAAGATTAGTTCATGCTGCAAAAAGGAACAATTTTCAAAATTTATCATTAATTTCTCTTCATGAAGTCTATTCAAAACCAAACCAAGGTGCCTTTAGTGCTCATCTCTATCCTTGCTGAATATCAAAATGTCATCTAAGTACACCACAACAAACTTTTTCAAATAAGGTTTCAAGACTTCATTCATGAGCCTCATAAAGGTACTAGGTGCATTTGACAAGCCAAAAGGCATACCAAGTCATTCATACAATCCTTCTGAGGTTTTGAACATTGTTTTCCATTCATCCCCACTCCTAATTCTAATTTGATGGTATCCACTTTTAAGGTCCACCTTTGAATAGACACTTGCCTTCCCTAAAGAATCTAAAAGATCATCTATTCTTGGAATAGGAAAACTATATCTAATGGTTATCCTATTGAATGCCCTTTAATCCATACATAACCTCCAAGTACCATGTTTTTTTGGAGCTAGGACAACAGGGACTGCACATGGGCTTATAGTTTTTCTAATGAACCCCTTGGCTAGTAGATCTTCAATTTGCCATGCTATCTCTTCATTCTGCTTTGGGCTCATCTTATAGGCTGCCTTATTTGGAAGTGTAGCCCCTGGGATGAAGTCAATACAGTGGCTAATATCTCTTTGAGAAAGCAAAGTCTCTGGTTGGCTGCCTACAACCATCCCCTTGTATTTCTCTAATAAATCCCTTACCTCCTTAGGCCCAACATTGTTGATCTTAGGTGGATCTTGTGATGGTTTAATGGGATGCTTTTAAGGTCTAACAACCAATGCATAGTAGGATGTCTCCTTCTCCTAGGTTATTCTCATAAACTCTTTTTCTCCCACTAACATTACCCCATTTGTAACCGAGCTTCCATCATCAGGCAATGGTGGCATGGTGTATTCAATCCCATCCTTGGTTATGGTGTAAATGTTCATTTTACCATCATGTTTTGCACATACATCATATTGCCATGGCTTCCCAAGAAGCAAATGACATGCATCCATCTCTGCCACATCACATAAGACCTTGTCATGATATTCTCCTATCTTGAATTCTACCTACACCTGCTCATTGATGAGAGTTTTCTTATCTTTTTTTATCCATGACACCTTATATGGGCAACGGTGAGGGTTTTTTGTGAGTTTCAACTTGTCAACCATTTCCCTAGAGGCCACATTATTGAGGATCTGGAATCCACTATAACTCTGCAAACCTTGTTGTTCACTTTGTATAAATTTTTGAACAAATTTTTCCTTTGTGGGGGTTCTACAGTTGTAGGGGATTTAATGAGTGTTCTTTGCATCATCAAGGATTCCCCATGCTCTAGAAATGTAGGCCTTGAAGTGGCTGATTGGTATGAAGAGATGCTTTGACTATCCTCCTCTTGTGTCAACTGAATTCTCCTATCCCCTTGCTTTTTTTTTTAGGGCATGTAAAGGACTGATGTCCTACCTGATTACAAGTGAAGAATTTTCCTATAAACACACTAGGCCCCCCTTCCACTAGATCTTCCTCTACCATTGGGTCTCCTACGCCTAAAAGACTCCCTATTGGTGGACTCCCCATCAACATTTGATCCACTAGACTCTTCCTAATTTTTTTTGAAGGATCCCCTTCCATTGAACCTACCTTTGCCTCTATTATTGTTGCCTCTACCCCTATTTCTTGTTTCACCTTTCCTCTTATGTTTTTCTTCAATTTTCAAAGCCATGTTAAAGCATTGATGTACTGAACCAAAAGTAATCAAAGTTAGTTCATCTTGAATACTATATTTTAAACCATTCACATACCTTGCAAGTTTTTGCTTCTCTGTCTCATACAACTTGGCTCTGAGGGTAAGATTGTGAAATTCTCGAGTGTAGGTGCTAACATCCAAGTCCCTTTGTCTGAGATTTTGAAACTTTTTGTCCACCAACACCTCATAATCCTTTAGTATGAACTACTTTCTTATCTTTGTCTTCATCTTCTTCCATTTAGAAATCTGCTCCTTGCCCTCATCTAATCTTCCATTTTTCAAAAAATTCCACCCAACTCAAGGTAGGGCCTTTGAGTTTTTCCTTGGCAATCCTAACCCTCTAATTTTCAGGGGTCTTATCACACTCAAAGTGATTGTCTAAGGCTTCAATCTAGTCCATGCATACATCAGGATCCAACTTACCATAAAAGTGGGTAAGTCTCCTTCTCCTTTCTTTCCAACCCTCTCTAATGAAACAAGGAAAGGCTTCTAATCTGCAGGGATGGTTTCTTGCTCCTCATCCCCTCCTATGTCCTTATGCTTTGATTCATCATCACTCCCTTTTCTCATCTCGTTCTTGAGTCTATCCAACTCCCTATTCATGGTCCTATTCTCTTCCCAGACCACCCTACTCTCTGCTATTTGTTCCTTGACTAGCTTGGCTAGTTCTACATTTGTGATCCTCAAGGGGATCTCCCTCTTAGGCTGCTAACCTTTAGACATTGTGTCTTCAATGAATAAAAGTGGCTCTAATACCACTTGATGTAGAGTAGCACTTTGGAAGCATCAAACAATTCCAAGCACCTTTGAGGTACCAAACAAATCAAACTACCATCCAAATCTTCTATACTCCACAAGATCACTCAAAGCTTGAATCATTTTCAAAAGGACTACATTGAGATTTACAATTATTCAATTGGTTACACAAACCCAACTCTTCATATAAGACTGAATTCCAACTTCTTATCCCTTGTACCAATCGAGACCTCATTAACCCAACCTTGGCACAATGTGACATTAGAAATTCCAACCTTCCCTACATCAATAGGGACCTAAAACCATCCCAACACAATCCAAGAAAAATCTAAACAATGATAAGATTTATTGTTATTAATCACAGACCAGAATGCAACATTTGGCTTTGTTCTCACACAAAGTAACAAGAATGAGATTTTGAGACTCCAAGATTCCCCAAAACTAAAGAAGGTTTAAAGAAACTTTAAAATGATCAAAACAAGGTGCATCAATGATTGGCACCTCAGTATACAACATATAATGAAAACTGATACCATAGACCTAATAGACAATTAGGTCTTTCAATACTATTTTTTCACCAATAACTTGAAATTGGTTACAAAGGACTTGGCAATATAAGACCAATTTTGGACACCCTTTTTCAAGTACTATAAGACTCCAAAGTTTCAAAACTCTACTCCACTCCAGCATACCCTAACCCCTACCTTACACACAAGCCTAATTAGCAAGTTTAGGCATGGTTTACAAAGCAAAGACCAAGAAATGGGTACATGCACTTCATTCTTCAACTCCAAAGTGTTCTTCTAGGTTATATGAAGGTGTTTTCCTATTTTACAAAGCCCTCAACTTCTCTTCTTTTCATTACTCAACCAAACACTCAATCTAGGTCTAATATGGGTCTTATTAGACCTAGGGCTTGCTTCTATTAATTCCTACTTCAACCTCCTATTTCCAAACCTTCAAAATATGAAAATACATAGCCCTAGCCTACCCCATGCAAGTTTGGAAGAATTTCCAACTATGGGAATTCAAACTAGGGCCATTTCTTTGGCCAAACCCTAGGTTCAAGGGTTTCATAGGTAGCGAGAAAGAAAAATGTGTATCTTTCAAATGAAAACTGATCTCTCCTTCAAACCACCTCCAAAATTCTTAAAAATGGATACTCTAACTAACCAATGCAAAACAACAACCTTTCAACTTGAAAAAATGTATTGTACGGCCAAAAATAGTCATAGAATGTTGGAATAGTGGGTTTTTTATTAGATCTTCGAAGTAAAAACATATCAATCTCCTTCTATGCCTCTCATTTGAGTGCATAGGGCCTATAAAGGCATTTACAAATAGTTTGAACTGAACAAAAGTGGTTTTATTAGTTATTGCAAAAAGTTGATAAATTGTTGCAAAAGTTGCTAATGCAACTTTGCAATTTTTTGCACTTTTTTGATATTTCATCTAACTTCCCACCTAAACAAATTCCATTCATTCCAAATGGTCATTCTGAGAGAGAGAGAGAGAGAGAGAGAGAGAGAGAGAGAGAGAGAGAGAGAGAGAGAGAGTGGAATGGGAGAGGGTGGGATAGGGAGAGATATTTTTTAGATAGTACATATGCACGTATAGTGCATGCATGCTTTATAGTGCGTACACACTATATGAAAAAACCAAACAATGGTTATAACAAAAGTTTGGGTCCCTACTGAGCTATATTTTTCTTTTTGTCTACTATTTTGATAGAAAACATAGGTTTCATGCTACTGGAAGTTAGCAAACACCAAATTCAATCATTGGATACACTATTTGAATTCTATTTGAACATTATATCATGCTATTGGAAGCTAGAATTTACACCAAATTTAGTCATTGTATACACTATTTGAAGGCTATTTGAACATTCTTTCTATAGAAAATATTAGTATAGTCCTTTTTAAACATTGTTTTTTACTATAGAGACAAATTTCATTATAATTTGACAAGTTGTTTAATATATAGTGAATTCATTGAAATTTGTATGTTTGAATGAATTGTTAATTGGAAATGGTTAGAAATTTAACAAGTTGTTTAGTATATATTGTGTATTCATTGATATAATTGTAATTTATATATGTATTTGAATGATTTTTAATTTACAAATTTTAAGTAATTCAGATATTTGAATAATTTGACATATAGAAATCATCATCATGCCAAGGAAGAAACCAAAAACTCAAACAAGGAAAGAGAGGGAGAGAGATTTGACAATTGAAAGAGAAAAAATGAAACTACTACGTGAACAAAGAAAATTGCAATGCAATAATGAAGAATTTTCTTTCAAAGAGGAACACGAACCACCAATACAAAGAAACAAAGATGAAGAATGAGACTCTTACGCTCAAGTAGACAATTGAATTGTGAAGCTATACCAACTTCCAATGTTGGAGTCATATCATCATCTCATGTTGAAGAGACACTAATTTCTACATCTGACAATGTACACACTCCATCATGTCATGTTGATGACACACCATCAACATATCAAGTAGGTGATATTCCATCTTTTGCATCTTATTGCCAAGGCACATCATCTTTGGTTCAATGTATGCAAAAAAATAAATTTTATGTTGATGTTCAAAATATTAAGGGAATGGAAGAGATTATAACACCTTCTAGAATTCGTTTTAGAAGACCAAATTTTTTGATTGATATTGATACTAACTTATTGAAATCAATGCCTAACAAGATTAGCAAGTGTACTTGTCAAAGGAAAGTTAATCTTATGTGGAGATTATTCTTTGAAGAATTAAATATTATAGGTCAATGCCAATTATTTGTTGAAATGATGAGGAATTTGAAATTTATGCCCATCATGAAGATTATTGGGATAAGAATGATGTATGATTCAAATGAAAAAAGCATTGTAAAGAATCTAATGAGTGCATATGACAAATTGGGTTCTAAATCACACACTAAAGATAGTAATATCAGAAGATGCATACTTACATTTGATCTATAATAACTTTATATTTGTAATGATTTCCACTTCTCTTTGATTGGGATCTACCCTTTTTCCAATTTGGGAAATCAACGGGTCTATTCATGGACCTCTTGGTAGTTGGTCACCTAAATGAGAACCTTGAGATTTATTAGAAACTCCATGAAAGAAATCAATACCTTGAGAAGCTCTCTATTTGTTAGTTGAATTAAAAGCTTGGATTATAAATGGCTGACCTTCATTGTAAAACAGGTGAGATTGCCTCACCAAAGGTGGCAATGAGCTTTTTGTTCTTCTGTTAAGATCATTAATATATTTCAATGAGATCTTTGAGGGATCATGCCTAGCTTGAGTATCCTAGCTTCCCAAGTCCTGTAAATGCAAGGCCATTGATGAATATGAATTTTTAATTGAAACATCTATTGTGCTAGAATGAAATGCGTGACCAGATTCTTTGCCTACTAATGAGCCAATTTGAGGCTTCACTTCACATTGCTCCATGGATAATTCTATAGCACTTGTTACTTATCTATCTAAAATTTGTGTGTTTGTGTACATGTGCTCTAAAGAGCTTTTGTCACTACTTGAGCTACTAGTAGATGGTGAGTATTCATCATCATCATCTAATATAGGCTCACATGCATATGTTACTTCTTTCCTTTGTCACTTTCTCCTTTCCAACTCTTCCTCATTGTTTTTAATTTCTTTCATGGGTCCAAGAAGGCCTTCCCATTCTTTCCCATTAGCTATAGGTTTTGTCTCTGCATCCTGAGTAATTGGCATACCATGGATGACACCGACATAACCATTTTCTTCTGAAATGTCCTTTTCTCTTAGATTAATCTCTCTATTAAGCAGGTTTTCTATATCTTCTTCTATATATTTAATATATGTAGCTACAATTCTATGTTCATTAAGAATATTTATTGTACCATGGATTAATACATCATGCAATTCCTTAATAGTTTCATTCTTATTAGAAATCATAACCAAATTCTCCATGGCTAATTTTCTTCTTGATTGTTGTAATATTTTTTCCTCAACTAAATATTTTGTAATCAATTGATATACAATCACAATTTTCTCTTAGCCAATTCTATGGGCTCATGATTGAACCTATAGATCCATAAAAGGGTTGAAATCTAGATCTGGTAGAAGAATAATATTAGCAAGAAGTCATTCACTAACATCACATCTTTATAAAAACTAAATTTGGGTGCACTATAAGCATTAGTTCTTAGAAAAATTAAATAGTACAACATACCATATATAATAATTGTGTCGGCACTTAGTCACATCATATAATAAGTTGAAATTAGATAACCATTAAAACACTTTGTAAAGTACAACCTACATATCATATACAACCACATCAAGTGAGTTCAAATTAATATTCAACCAATTGTAAGGGGAGAAAACGAAGTGTTCAAACTTCAAATAGATAACATGAAACTATTTGGAAGGTGGTGTAGGAATTGTTAGAATCTGAAAAGATTAATAACCCAGAAAACTAGTGCAAAGAGTAAATATCTAAACTATGAATGCAAATGATACAAAATCAAAATAGCATCATAGGGTTAGTCTCCAAGAGAGTAATGCAAATGCTAGAAGCAAAATAGCATTAAGAGGATGCAAAAACAAGAGATCTAAATACAAGCCAGGTAGCATGCTTATATTGGCTAGGAAGAGGGAGGAGGTGGCAACACCAACCAATGAGGATCAACCATCTATAGGACTAAAGATAGCAAAGTATCTTCCCAAGATAGCTAATTGATGCTCACATGTAGGAAGGTGACACCTCACAACCATTCACCTAATAAGACATGCTTTATTAACCTAAGCGAGATTATTAAAAGTGTAGGAAAAACTTAGCAAAATAAGAAAAATAAAAAACTACACTAACACCCCCCCATAAGCGAAGCTTAGGTGGATGTAGAAATGGGTCTTGGCAAGTCAAGCCTGATGAGGTACCCATGTACATAAAATTCCCCCAAAAGAGAGAGAAAAGAGACTCCCCAAAGAAAAATAGGACTCCAATTGAGAGGAAGAGGCCCCCCCAAAAGATGAAGCATCCCACACCCCCAGAAAAGCTTGCAAATTTTGTCTGGTAGATCCACTTACATCGAACAAGTTTTCTTCCCTTAGGAAAATGGACAACATCCCAAGTGTGGTTCCTCATCAAGGAACTATACTCTTCCTACATAGCTATATCCCACCTAGAAATACCAGAAGCCTCATGAAAGGATTGTGGATTTGAGGTAGTAGCAATGAAGATATGTTGAGCATCCTTGAATTGTGAACGAGTCTGCTTGGTGTCTGATGGATCCCCAACCCAATCAACTGCAAAATGCAAGGTCTGTCTAGCCCAAAGTGGACCAGAAGATGGAGAATCTAGAGGAGAATCATCAACGTATAAATGATGACTAGGAGAGGAAGGAGGTGAGTCCTCTGAATCACTTTCTGCATCAAAAGTGGAGGTAGAAGACTGCTCAACTGAATCTGACCCATCAGAAGATCTATCATGTATTCCAAATGACTCCAATGTCAAAGTAGAAGGCAACCCTGTGACCATGCTCTGCTAGTTAAGCTGATGCAAGTAGTGGAAATTAAGATGGCCAAACCGCTTATGCCATAATCTGCTCACATCATTAAAGTGAGTGAGTGAAACAGTCAAAGGAGGATCAGGAACAAAGTGAGAAAACATATAGAGTCATGACTGATGATCTGCTCTCCCAACTGAAACTGTAGAATCATTGTGCAACTCACATATCTCCACTGAACTAGGAGTGAACTCAACCCACTTGCCTAAACCTGTGTGAGTGATCTGGTGTACCGATTGGAGATTAGTTGACAATGAGGGTACATAAGGAACATCATGGAATGTACCATCCCCCACATCAACAAACCCTCTCCCACACACCTCAACAAGAGTGTTATCACCCATCAAAATAGAAGGCATAGTACACAACTCCAAGGATGCAAGTTCTTCCTTAGATGAAGCCATGTGGTGTGAAGCACTCGAATCAAGAAACCAAGTGGATGATGAGGAAGCAACTGCAAAAAGGGTCTTGCCCTTTCCTTTCCCCTTGCTATTTTATTTTTCTTTGTTAGACCCTTCATTAGAACTTTGTTTGATAGACTCAGGAACACTAATATTATTCTTCTCAAGAATGTATGTTAAGTGATCAAGTTGTTTCTACAAACATTTATGTTCATCATGACCAGATCTTTTACAATAGGCACATTTGACCTTTTCTTTCTTAGGCTTATCACCCTTGGAAGATGGTGTATCAATAGTTTCTTTTGAAGAAACCAGCATCTGATCCTTCTTCTCCTCGCTATTCTTTTGTTTCTTGTCCTTACTATTGTTGTTACTACTTTGTCCTTGTTGTTCTTTTGTGCCTTGGTTGGCAGCCAAGGCATGTGACTTAGATGACTTAAGAATGCCCATCTGGATTAGCTTGTCCTGTTCTTGAGTGAGATTGACAACAAAATCATCTAGAGATGGCATGGTGAATTGAGTACCAAGTGCACCCTTAGTAGCATAGAAGGTAGAGACAAACACAGAATATTCTAAACTTAGCTTAGAGAGAATACAGAGAATCAGTTGTTCATCTTTCTTTTCAATTCCACATTGTTTTAACTACAGCCTTAGTGATTTCAATTTGGTGAAGAAATCTTGGATTGTGTTGAAATTGCCTGGACTCAAACTAATTAATTCATTTTCCAACATATGACCCCTCATTGAATCTTGTGTGCCAAATAGTGTTTCTACCTTTGTCCATACTTCATTTGGTGTATCCAAAGACTCAATGTGAAATAGAAAGTCAAGAGAAATAGACAAACACAATGTTCCAAATGCCTCATCACATTTTTTAAACCACTTAGGCTTATCTTCATCTTTAGCAGGTTCAGTTTCAAGTCCCATAGTTATCCTATTTAATCCAACTTTTCTTAAGTGAATTTTCATGCGTGATTTCCACTTAAAGTAATTGTATGGAGTTAGGATGGGCATAGTTGTTTGATCCATGATGAATAAATGCAGAGAAGAAATGCTAGAAAGAAGAGAACCCAGCCACGACAATGCCCCCCCTCTTTACTCAATCAAAGAACCCCCCTCCAAAGAAATATGATTTGGCACTTTATTCTAGTGCGTTTACAACTACCATTAGAAAGAAATACTTAGTGGTCTTGATTTTAATGCATTACAAACCCTCATGAAGAGCATATGCTAGAAGTGAAACTTGGGCACAATAATCAAGGAAACAAATAGCACCACTGCGATCTACTCAAAAAATCATGCACTTTCAAAAAAAGAATCGTCTTGATACGAGGTCGTATGAGAAAGTTATGATCCTCCGAAGTTTCCAAAACGAGAACTGTGCACAATCACGGCTGAGAATCTGCAATTTCTGAAGAATTCATGCATGAAAATAAAAAAACAACTCCACTAGTGGATAGAGCACAAAAAAATAGCCAAGTTCATAATAAGAATCATCAAAATCAGAGTCCGTATGAGCAAGAACGAGACATTTGAAAACTGCATTCAAATCTGCAACTGCCAATGGAGAGGGGTATGGCTATAGCTTTGCATTCTTGATTCTGCAAAATATACAGGTTTCATGCAAAATCTAAAAGATACCCAGATGGTTTTTCGTGGCTACGAACAAAACCCAGAAAGTGTTTTTCTTGCTGATGTACAGAAGATGATGCTGTAGTGTAAATCAGATGCCTTTAACAGTAAAAAATGGCTCCAAAAATAAAAAAATGACCCCAACAACCAGAATATGACATGCAAATGTTGAATCAACTTCCTAAGTCCATCAATGGCATGCTAAAACTTGCAATACTGATTGAAAACTCCAAATATGCAAGTTGGTTGTTAGATTTGAGATTGAAACCCCAGAGAAAAACCGTTTTTGTCAAAACTTTTCTGATTCTCAGAATCATCCAAAGATGCAAGAGAAGAGCATACTTCGTTTTTCAAAAAACTACAATAAAGTTTATTAGCCCCTCCCGAATCTCTCAAATAAGGAAAGTAAAATCTACTCTTGCACATAGAAAAGCTCTGATACCATGTTAGAATCTGAAAAGATTAATAACCCAGAAAACTAGTGCAAAGAGTAAATATCTAAACTATGAATGCAAATGATACAAAATCAAAATAGCATCATAGAGTTAGTCTCCAAGAGAGTAATGCAAATGCTAGAAGAAAAATAGCATTACGAGGATGCAAAAACAAGAGATCCAAATACAAGCCAGGTAGCATGCTTATATAGGCTAGGAAGAGGGAGGAGGTGGCAACACCAACCAATGAGGAGCAACCATCTATCGGACTAAAGATAGCAAAGTATCTTCCCAAGATAGCTAATTGATGCTCACATGTAGGAAGGTGACACCTCACAACCATTCACCTAATAAGACATGCTTTATTAACCTAAGAGAGATTATTAAATGTGTAGGAAAAACCTAGCAAAATAAGAAAAATAAAAAACTACACTAACAGGAACTTTTGTTGTATTAATTGCATTATACTTCCTAATAAAAGTCATTTGTTTGTATAGCTATAAAGTCCACCTTTATCTATTTTAATTTAGCATGGTGTCCTAAAGTATTTGGGAAAATATTTCATGAAAAGATATGCCTAAGTAAGTTACTGATAATTCAACATTCTTCAATACAAAGATATGCCTCCAAGATATGCCTAGGTAAGTTATAGATATGCCCTAGGTGGCCAGGCAAACCCTACTCCCAACCTCCTCCCATCCCATTGAGCAATTGAATGTTCTCTCGCACGCCAAACCAAATTGACCCTGAGTCATTAACTACCAAAGGGTAGTGATCTTTGATGGGGTATGTCTCTGAGATCGTGTGACCTATGGATGTAATTTTCAATGCTACTTGACCATGTTGCCAACACCTCTCTCTCTTTTTGGAGTTTAGGTTATATTTTTATTTTGCGGCCCCATCTCAGGTGATGCTAAAACTTGTAGTATTGGCTAGTACAAAGTCACCAACTTGTGACTCTCTCCAACCATTCATTGTGGGATCGAACTATCTATTTTGTTAGATCTAGGTGGCTAGGTAAACCCTAGTCCCAAGCTCATCTCGTCCTATTGAGTGCTCGAATATTCTCAAACATGAAAAATTGAATTGACCCTAAGAGTCATTAAATGCCATAGGGAAGCGATCTTCGAAGGAGCATATCTCTAAGCTTGTGCAACCTAAGGATACAATTTTGGGTGCTACAAGACCATTCTGCCAAAACCTACAATAACCTCTCTCACTTTTTGGGGATCAGTGATGCAGAGTAAGAAAAAGGAAGCAAAGGTTACTCCAAACCTTTAACCCAAATCACCCAACTTCACAAAAAGTTACTTAAGGGTTTGACACACTTCCCAATAGACCATACTTTGGTTTCAAAACCTCTTCAACAAGCTTCAAATCTCAACTCTTCAATAGGGCAGGTAATCAACTAATTCTTACTTGAATCAACAAGGCCTTCTACACCCAAACTTGGCACAAAGTGGGTTTTGGTACTCCCCAATCTTCCTAAAACTAGTAGTGGCTTGAAATAATTCTAACATGACCCAAACAAGGAAAATCAATGATTAGACCCACTGCTAACAACCCACAATGCAAACTGCTATAACAGACCTAGTAGCCCATTAGGCTTCCTATTGTTGTTTTTCACCAATAACATAAAAACCTTACGAAAGACCTGGCAAACAAAGGATAGTTTTAAACACCCTTTTAAAAGTATTAAAAGACTCCAAAGTTTGAAAGCTTCACTCCACTCCAACATGCCTTAACCCCAACCATGCACTTAGGCCTAATTAGCAACTTTAGGCGTGGTCTACAAGGAAATGGCCAAGAAATGGGTTCATGAAATAAATCTTCTAACTCCAGAGTGTTTTCCTAAACTAGGTAGATGTGTCTTGCTATTTCACCAAGTCCTCAACTACTTTTCTTTACATTACTCAACCAAATTTCACAAACAAGGTCTAATACATGGGTAATATTAGACCTAGGGCTTGCTCCCATAAATCTATGTTGTAACCTCCTATCTCTAGACCTTTAAAATATGATAATACATTTCCCTAGCTTGCTCCATACAAACTTGGAACAATTTCCAATGGTGGAGTTTCAAATTAGGGTCATTTCTTTGTCCAAACTCTTGTTTTGAGGGTTTCACAAGGCAGCAAGAGGAAAAAAATGATGACTTTTAAAAGAAAACTGATCTACCCTTCAAACCAATGCCAAAACTCTCTAAAATGAAAATTCCAACTCACCAATGCAGAACAATCATTATGCAATTAATACAATCCATACAAGATGTCATAAAAAAGCAAAAAGTGCTGGAACAACATGTTTCTTATTGATTTTGAAAGCAAATACATGTGAAAACTCCTTCTTTGCCTCAAACTCAAGTGCACAGAGCCTATATAGGCTATTTTCAACTATTTTAAATGACCCATAGATAGTTTTTGAAGTTAGAGGTTACATTACAAAAAGTTGTCAAGATTATTGCACAAGTTGCTAATGCAACTTTTGCAATTTTTTCAATTTTTGCTTTGTGACCATATTTTCTTCTAAATTGG
Organism: Cupressus sempervirens; assembly: GCA_028749045.1. NCBI lineage: Eukaryota > Viridiplantae > Streptophyta > Pinopsida > Cupressales > Cupressaceae > Cupressus > Cupressus sempervirens. The sequence continues at coordinate 1,006,547,910 of CM053785.1, read as the reverse complement.
ATTCCAACCATGCTTAAAGGTTCCCCTAATGCTCTAAACACTCAAACTACCCTAGAAAACATGAAACTAATCAAATTCCACCTTATGGACCAAATGATGCCCAAGTTCATATTAACACCTTGGGGTCTTGTATCCATTACATGGGTGGATGGCCTTAAGGAGATCTCTTAATTAATCCTAGTGCCTTATTACATTGAACAAAAAAATCATTTTGATTAGGTGCTCTGCACCATTCTCCCCTGCATAAAATAAACTCCAGTCTTTGGAGTGTTGTGAAGTGAAGGATCAAAACCATGGGCCTTGAGATCTTTCTTTTTTATCCATGGTACATCTATTGTTGTTTGTCCTTTCCACTTACTAGGTACTCATAATAAGTCTTCCTCCTAGTTTTCTTACTGATCCTCTTGTCTAGAATGGCTTCCACCATGGGTTTAGGCTTTGGTGGGATGGTATTCTTCAATTCTTCCTTAAGATCTGCAAATGTACCTACATCCATATCATTTACAACAACACCCTTAAAAGCATATAGGTCAAAGACACTGAAAACAGGTGACAAATTAATATCATGTGGTAAATCAATTTGACAGGCATTATTGCCACACTTCTTCACTATTTTAAAAGGACCAATCTTTTTTTCTGTAGTTTGGTATGCAATTTCTTTGGAAGTCTGGCCTTATTAAGATGGATCATTACCATATCCCCCAACTTAAACTGTAGTTCTCTTCTTCTTTTATCTGCCTTCTGTTTGTACTTAGTGGAGGTGTCTTGCAATCTATCTTGTACCTATTGGTGGACTTCTCTCATGACCTCTGCAAAGTCCTTAGCTTGTGCACTTCTTCTTTCCATGTCCTTGACTTCTCTAAGTTCCAAGGTACCTCTAGAGTGAGTGCCATAAACAATTTGAAAAGGGGTTAGGCTAGTACTTCTATTAATAGAATCATTAAAGGCAAATTTTGCCTGGGGTAAGACACAATCCCAAGAAGCACCATGTTGTTTGGAAAGACACCTTAGCATGTTTACTAATGACCTATTGATTGCCTCAGTGTGTCCATTAGATTGAGGGTGATAGGCAGATTGAAAACATAAGTTGGTGCCTAGTTTTCTCCATAATGTCCTCAAAAAATGCCCCAAAAACTTAGGGTCCCTATCTGATATGATGGATAAAGGAAAACCATGAAGCCTAACAACTTCTTTAAAGAACAATCCTACTACATGGAAGGCATCATGAGTGGTTTTGCAATCCATGAAATGAACCATTTTGGGAAACCTATCCACAACTACAAAAATACTGTCATAACCTAATTTGGTTCTTGGTAGACCAACAACAAAGTCTATACTCACCAAGTCCCAAGATTTATGAGGTATTGTAAGTGGGGTGTAAAGTCTTGCATTTGACGAGCCTCCTTTTGCTTGTTGGAAAATTAGACACTCCTCAACATATCTCCTAACATCAGTTTACAACCTTGGCCGATAATAAAATCTTCTAACCAACTCCAAAGTTTTATCCACCCCAAAATGCCTTTCTAAACTACCACAATGCTTTTCTTTTATGATATTCTCCCTAATGGATCCCTTGGGAACACAAAACTAACTCCCCTTAAACAAAAGACCTTCTTGCAAGATATATTCACTAAATTTAGTGTGCTACCTATCACCCATGGATTTGAAAACTTGGTAAGCCTCCTTGAAGTCTTCATCTTGCTCATACATATTAGAGTATTTTTTCATTTATACTTATTAATTAAATCATATTGATTTAATTATATAAGTTTCTATTACTTTGGTTACTTAAGCTTTATTTAGGTGAATTATTAATTAATTATTAATTAATAATGTGCAACCTAGTTTTTTAGTTTAGGGTTTCTATCTCACCTTTATAAGGTTGAGCCTTGTACCATTTTCTTAATCTCTTATGCATTTTTCACATTTAAGAGCAACTTTTCTTCTGTTTCCATTATTCTTCTCTTGTGACAAGTTATTAGCTAACAAGTTCTTCTTAGGTTGGGTAGAATTGATATTAATCAATTCTTTCATGGTATCAGAGCTCAGATCTGTGGCTTCTTGTTCTTGATTTGAAGAATCTTTTGGAGCTTCAAGAGTTTGATCTTTCAAAAGTTTTTTTTGGTTGGATCTGGGGATACACTTTTGTTGGAGGCCTCTTGAGCCAAAATAGACCTCACCAATGGATTCAAAGGATCAATCCAGAGAATTTTGATATAAAATTTGACCTATTTTGGTTACCAAAGGAATTTGTAAAAAATTTGGCCATTGGCACAAATTTTGAGGTAAATTTTTTGGAAAACATGCAAACATTTTTTATTATTTAAAAAAAAATTGCATAATAAATAAATAAATTTAATTTCAACCTTTTTGCAAAAGTTGAAATACGAATTTTATTATAACTTTTTAAAAAAGTTATTGGATGCATTTAGAAAGTTTTTTTATCAACTTTTAAAAAGTTGATTTGATGCCTGAGGAGGTACACGTCAGTTGGTAAAATGTCAGTCAATGTCAGTTGGATGGGTACTGCCAGTGTCAAATGGTATGCCTACATGCACAATAGGGTACCCTATACCATTTTTTTTATACAATTTTTTTAAATTAAAAAAAAACTTTTTTTTAATCGCCTCCACCATATTTAGTGAGATCCGCCTTTTTTGGCTAAAGTTCCTCTTTTTTTTAGTGTGATTTTTGGAGATCCACCAAATTTGGTAAATTTTTTTGGCTTTTTGCACATGCAATTTTTTTTTTGCATTTTGGGCATGCATTTTGAGGTGCCACATCAACGCACAGTCAGCTAGTGACATCAGCGCCTAATCAACTACCACATCAGTGACCAGTCAGCCAGTAATGTGAACACCTTATCAACTTCCACATCAACGCATTGTTAGCAATGGTGTCATCAAAATGTCATATGACATCCGTATGACCATCAAATTTTTTTCTTGGGTCTTTAATTTTCCAAAGAGCTCCTTTTTTGGACCTACAATTGGTTTTTTGTCCATAACTTAGCCATACAGAGGTCTATTTCTGATTCAAAAGAAGTGCTGGAAAGCTAGTTTAGAGTCAAAGAAAATGGTTCTAGTTTTGTTTGAGCTTTCAATTTTGGTGTTGAAATAGAGACTTCTATTTCCCTTTTCTCAGCATCCAAATTCTTGGTTCTTTTCTAAGTTTTTATGCTTCCTATAGTTGTTTTCTTTGGTATTTGAGGGATATCATTATCTTTTTTTTTTGGGGGGGGGGGGCGGGGGGGGGGGGTGCATTTTCTTTTCTATAAGAACCTTCTACTTTCATCTTCTTCTCTCAATGGTGGACTCTTATGTCACCTGCCTTACACCACACAACTACCATACTTGGAAAGGATAGATGACTAGATCAAGCTTATGGCAAAGGGAGTATGGCCATGTCTCAATGTAGCTCATCCAATTCTACAAAGGCCTTATTAGCTTCTTATGCAATGCAATAAAATGGATGAGGCAATGGGCCTCATTGCAATGAATATTTTAGATGGGTTACTATTTCACCTGGATGGTTTGAATACACCCAGGGCTATGTGGGACAACTTTTCAACCTTATTTGGCATAATGAATTAGTGCAAGATTCTATAGATAGATGTAGAGTTTACCTCCTTGATTCCTAAATCATTCACCAACATTGAGGATTCTTGATGAAATTCAAGTCTCTTCGATCTATGTTACAGGCTGCTGGAAAGACAAAGTCTAATGATGAGTGTATCTTCTTGATACTGTCCAAGCTTTGAGGACCTTATCAAATTTTCACTTCTACCTTCTACTCTACTATGGATGCTCTAGGTGCATGACATGTTATGCCCTCTTTTGAGACCTTTTGTGACCAGTTGACTCATGAGTAATCAAAGCTCACTTAGATGGATTCTCTTATAGGTTCATAATCATAGGCATTGCTTGCCAAGCCACCTCAGAGTACTTAGAAGCTGAAGTAGATATCAAATTCCTCTTCTCAACACTCTACTGGCCCACCATCTTTTAAGAAGGAGAAACAAAAGACCAAGTGACTTACACGTTCCTATTGTTAGAAAGGAACACATGATGAGTCACTTTTCTATTAGAAGAAGTTTGATGGTTACGAGAAACTAATAGCAGATTTGCAAGCTCTTCTTTAGAAGAGCAATCTTTCCTCTCCATCCTCTTCTAGCTCATAGGGGTCTGCTTAGCAATCTTTCACTATCAATCCTACAGCTAGACAGGATCTTGGAAAGGGTCATGCATTACGGGCTTCTTTCACATTCCCTTCACAAGTCCCTTGGATACTGGATTCAGGTGCTTCTCACCATATGGCATCTTCTCGAGATATCTTCTCTTTTTTTGAGGCTTCTCCTATTCCCCATATTATCATTGGGAATAACATTGTTATGACATTCTTTGGGAAAGGCACTGTATGCATTCAGGATGACACATTCAATGATGTATTGTATGTTCCATCTCTATCTACAAACCTTCTCTTGGTTTATCAGATTTCTCATAGTGGGTCTGGTAAGATAGTTGAGTTCACTCCAGATTCAATTTTCATCTGGGATAGTATGATAGGAGGTATTGATTCTACAAGGGTAGTTGATCTTTCTACCCGTGTCTACTCCTTTTCACACTTTTGTCCACCTTTTCTAGAGTACAACTCTCCTCCTTTGATAGAGCATCATGTGGTATAGTCAGGTTTCTTAAACCTCTATGTGGTTCCTGAGACTACTATTGTGACTACCTTGCCACCTCCTCTTGAGCTCTTTTCTATTCAATAGGGCTCTTCTTCAGCATTGCTTGATCCTCTAGATCTATTCATCGAGCTACCAAGTGTAGTTGTTGAGGATTCTATAGAGGACATTCATCTCCTCTTTGATGATAGTGTCTGCACACCTATCATACCACTTACATTGGGGATTCCCTTTCAAGATCCTCATGTCTACTCCTTTGAGCATCAACTTGACCTTCTAGTGACACCTCATCTTTCAAGGTTCCCTCTATAGTGTCCACTGCCTTTCACTCCTCTGCATTGGAGTCATAGTGGTTTGTTCATTGATCTAGGGGTTCTTTCATTCTGGGGGGGCTTTGGAGCCTCAACCCTCTCTCATGGGGGGGTTGGTAGCATGCATTGTACTTATGACTTTGAGAGAGTCTCTTGAAGTCATTATTTTTTTCTTTACTTTCTTTTACATCTCTTTTTGGAGAGGAGTTTTTTCCCACTAGGTTTTCTCCTTTTCTTTGGTTTGTAGAGATTTCCTTGTACCGGGTACCTGATCAGGCCTTGTTGTCGGGACCCACTTGTTTTTTTTGCTTTCATAGCTTTTCTTTGCTAGGTAAGCTTACTCCTTACTTTCAGCTTAAGGGGGGGGGGGGGGGGGGTATTGGAGTATTTTTTCATTTATACTTATTAATTAAATCATATTGATTTAATTATATAAGTTTATATTACTCTAGTTACTTAAGCTTCATTTAGGTGCATTATCAATTAATTATTAATCAATAATGTGCAACCTAGTTTTTTAGTTTAGGGTTTCTATCTCACCTTTATAAGGTTGAGCCTTGTACTTTTTTCTTAATCTCTTATGCATTTCTCACATTTGAGAGCAACTTTTCTTCTGTCTAATAGGTTCTTCTTAGGTTGTGTAGAATTGATATTAATCAATTCTTTAAATACATGCCCTTCATGGCATGAATCCCAATGCTTTCCAACTAAACCTCCTGAATGGTTAAATTCCTCCTGCTAAATGCATTAGCAACCTTGTTACTTTCTCCCTTTTTATGCTTAATACTAAAGGTGTAAGCTTGTAGAAATTCAATCCATTTCATATGCCTATGATTTAACTTTTCTTGCCTATTCAAAAAGCTCAATGTATGGTTATTAGTTTGTACAACAAATTCTTTAGGCAACAAGTAATGTCTCCATTTTCTAAGGGACTGCACCATAGCATAGAGTTCAAGATCATAGGTTGAATATTTTTTTTTAGTCTCATTAAGCTTTTCACTGAAAAAGGCCACAGGCCTACCCTCCTAACTTAGAACACCTCCAATTGCCTTATTGATTGCATCACACTCCACTATGAACAATTTATAGAAATCAGGTAACACTAAAAAAGGTTGGTCTACAATTTTTCTTTTCAAGCATTCAAAAGAATCATTTGCCTCCTTAGTCCAAGAAAATATACATTTCCTTCCTCCTTTAATTGTATATATCATTGGAGCACACACATCACTAAAGTTTCTTATAAATTTTCTATAGAAACTACACATACCATGAAAGCTTTTTACCTCAAATGGAGTGGTGGGTGGTGGCAAGTTAAGGATGGCTTCAACCTTGGAAGGATCCATCTTTTTTTCTCCTCCTAATATCACAAATCCCAAAAATATTAGTTCATTCTGCAAAAAGGAACATTTCTCCAAATTTATCATCAATTTCTCCTCAGGAAGCCTATTCAAAACCAAATCAAGGTGCCTTAAGTGCTCATCCCTATCCTTGCTAAATATTAAAATGTCATCTAAGTACACCACAAAAAACTTGTTCAAGAAAGGTTTTAAGACTTCATTCATTAGCCTCATAAAGGTGCTAGGTGCATTTAACAAGCCAAAAGGCATCACAAGCCATTCATACAATCCTTCTGAGGTTTTAAATGTTGTTTTCCATGCATCTCCACCCCTGATCCTAATTTTATGGTATCCACTCTTGAGGTCCACCTTTGAATATATGCTTGCCTTCCCCAAATAGTCCAAAGGATCCTCTATTCTTGGCATAGGAAACCTATATCTAATCGTTATCCTATTTATTGCCCTTAAATCCATACACAACCTCCAAGTACCATCTTTTTTAGGAGCTAGAACTATAGGGACTGCACATGGGCTTATACTTTTCCTAATGAACCCGTTGACTAGTAGATCTTCAATTTGCTTTGCTATCTCTTCATTCTGCTCTGGGGTCATCTTATAGGCTGCCTTATTTGGAAGTGTAGCCCCTAGGATGAAGTCTATGCAGTGACTGATATCTCTTTTAGGAGGCAAAGTCTCTTGTTGGCTACCTATAACTATTCACTTATATTTCTCTAACAAGTCCCTTACCTCTTTAGTCCCAATATTGATAAGCTTGGGTGGATCTTGTCGTGGTTTGATGGGGTGGTTTTGAGATCTAACAATCAATGCATAGCAAGGTGTATCCTTCTCCTTGGTGACCCTCATGAATTCTTTTTCTCCTACCAACATTACCCCATTTGTAATAGGGCTTCCATCATTAGGAAAAGGTGGCATGGTGTACTCAATCCCATCCTTGGTTATGGTGTAAATGTTTTTTTTACCATTATTTTTTGCACACATATCATATTGCCATGGCCTCCCAAGAAGAAAATGGCATGCATCCATCTCTGCCACATCACATAAAACCTTGTCATGAAACTCTCCTATCTTGAATTCTACCCACACTTGCTCATTAATGAGGGCTTGTTTGTCTTTTGTTAGCCATGAAACCTTGTAGGGATAAGGGTGAGGACTTGTAATTAGTTTCAATTTGTCTACCATTTCCCTAGAGGCCACATTATCTAAGGATCTAGAATCCACTATAACTCTGTAGACCTTGTTGTTTATCTTCCATAATGTTTAGAACAATGTTTTCCTCTATGGTAGTTCTACAGTTGTAGGGGCTTTAATCAAGGTTCTTTGCATCATCAAGGATTCACCATGCTCTAGAAGTGCAGGCCTTGAAGTGGCTGATTGGTAAGAAGCAACACTTTGACTGTCCTCCTCTTATGTCAATTGGATTCTCCTATCCCCTTGCTTGTTCTTTTCGGGGCATCTAAAGGACTGATGTCCTAGCTGATTACAAGTGAAACATTTTCCTGTGAACACACTAGGCCCCCATCCACTAGATCTTCCCCTACCATTTGGTCTCCTACCCCTAAAAGACTCTCTGTTTGTAGACTTGCCATTAACATTTGATCCACTAGACTCTTCCTGATTTTTGTTAAAGGATCCTCTTCCATTGAACATACCTTTGCCCCTATTATTGTTTCTTCTACCCCTACTACTTGTTTCACCTTTTCTCTTATGTTTCTCTTCAATTTGTAAGGCCATATTAAAGTGTTGATGTACTGAACCCAAAGTAATCAATGTTAGTTCATCTTGAATACTGTATTTTAAACCATTCACATACCTTGCAAGTTTTTGCTTCTTTGTTTCATACATCTTGGCTCTGAGGGTTAGATTGTGAAATTCTTGAGTGTAGGTGCTGACATCCAAGTCCCTTTGTTTGAGATTTTGTAGCCTTTTGTGCACCAACACCTCATAGTCTTTTGGTATGAATTGCTTTCTTATCTTTGCCTTCATCTTCTTCCATATAGAAATCTGCTCCTTGTTCTCATCTAGTCTTTCATTTTGCAAAAAGTTCCACCAACTGAAGGTAGGGCCTTTGAGTTTAGCCTTGGCAATCCTGACCTTCTAATTTTCATTGGTCTTGTCACATTCAAAATAGTTATCTAGGGCTTCAATCCAATCCACACATTCATCAGGGTCTAACTTAGCATGGAAACTGGGTAAGTCACCTTCTCCTTTCTTTCCAACTCTCTCCAATGCTACAAGGAAAGGCCTCTAATCTGTAGGAATGTTCTCTTGTTCTTCATTCCTCACTATCTCCTCAAGTTCTAATTCATCATCACTCCCTCTCCTCATTTTGTTCTTGAGCCTATCCAATTCCCTCTTCATAGTCCTGTTCTCTTCCTGGAGCATTCTACTTTCAGCCATCTACTCTTTGTCAAGTTTGGCTAACTCCACATTGGTGATCCTCAAGGGGATCTCCCTCTCAACTTCTTCTCCTCCATTAGACATTGTGTCCCAACAAATTAAAGTGGCTTTGATACCACTTGATGCAAAGTAAGCCCAAGGAAGAAAAGGTTACTTCAAACCTTTAATCCAAATCACCCAACTTCACAAAAAGTTACTTAAGGGTTTGACACACTTCCCAATAGACCATACTTTGGTTTCAAAATCTCTTCAACAAGCTTCCATTCTCAACTCTTCAATAGGGTAGGTAATCAACTAATTCTTACTTGAATCAATAAGACATTCTACACCCAAACTTGGCACAAAGTGGGTTTTGGTACTCCCAAATCTTCCTAACACTAGTAGTGGCTTGAAACAATTCTAACATGACCCAAACAAGGAAATTCAATGATTAGACCCACTGCTAACAACCCACAATGCAAACTGCTGTAACAAAACTAATAGTCCATTAGGTCTCCTATTGTTGTTTTTCACCAATAACATAAAAACCTTAGAGAAGAGTTGGAAAACAAAGGATAGTTTTAAACACCCTTTTGAAAGTATTAAAAGACTCCAAAGTTTGAAAGCTTCAGTCCACTCCAGCATGCCTTAACCCCAACCATGTACTTAGGCCTAATTAGTAACTTTAGGCATAGTCTACAAGGAAATGGCCAAGAAATGGGTTCATGAAATAAATCTTCTAATTTTAGAGTGTTCTCCTAACCCAGCTAGAGGTGTCTTGCTATTTCACCAAGTCCTCAACTCCTTTTCTTTACATTACTCAACCAAATTTCACAAACAAGGTCTAATACATGGGTAATATTAGACCTAGGGCTTACTCCCATAAATCTCTGCTATAACCTCCTATCTCCAGACCTTTTAAATATGATAATACATTTCCCTAGCTTGCTCCATTCATATTTGAAACAATTTCAAATAGTGGAGTTTCAAACTAGGGCCATTTCTTTGTCCAAACCCTTGCTTTGAGGGTTTCACAAGGCAGTGAGAGGAAAAAATTTATAAATTTTAAAAGAACTGATTTTCCCTTCAAACCAATGCCAAAAATCTCTACAATGACAACTCCAACTCACCAATGCAAAAAATTCATTATGCAATCAATACAACCTGTATAGGATGTCAGAATAGAGCAAAAAGTGTTGGAACAATAGGTTTCTTATTGATTTTGAAAGCAAATACATGTGAAAACTCCTTCTCTTCCTCAAGCTTGAGTGCATATAGCCTATATAGGCTATTTTCAACTATTTCAACCAACCCATAGATAGTTTTTGCAGTTAGAGGTTACATTACAAAAAGTTGTCAAAATTATTGCAAAAGTTGCTAATGCAACTTTTGCAATTTTTCCAATTTTTACTTTGTGACCATATTTTCTTGTAAATTGGATTTGAACCATGGTTAAAGGTTCCCCTAATTCTTTAGACACTCAAATACCCTAGAAAACATGAAACTAATCAAATTCCACCTTATGGACCAAATGATGCATAGGTTCATATTAACACCTTGGGGTCTTGTATCCATTACATGGGTGGATGGCCTTAAGGAGATCTCTTAATCAATCCTAGGGCCTTATTACATTGAACAAAACAATCTTTTTGATTAGGTTCTCTACACCAATTGGATTTCATTTTGATTTTGCTGCCCCATCTCGAGTGATGCTAAAACTTGTAGTGTTGACTAGTACAAAGTTGCCAACTTGTGAATCTCTCCAACCATTCATCGTGGGATTGAACTATCTATTCCATTAGCTCCGAGTGGCTAGGTAAACCTTAGTCCCAATCTTGTCCCATCCTATTGAGCACTCAAACATTCTTGGTCATGCCAAACCAAATTGAGCCTAAGAGTCATTAAGTGCCATAGGGCAGCGATCTTCAATGGGGCATATCTCTGAGCTTGTGCAAGATATGGATGCAATTCTAGGTGCTATAGGACCATGTTTCTGACACCTACAATAAAATCTCTCACTTTTTGGAGATCAAATTACATTTTGATTTTGTGGCCCCATCTCAGATGATGCTAAAACTTGTAGTGTTGGCTAGTACAAAGTCACCAACTGGTGAATCTCCCCAACCATTCATCGTGGTATTGAACTATCTATTTCATTAGCTCCAAGTAGCTAGGTAAACCATAGTCCCAAGCTTATCCCATCTTGTTGAGTGCTTGAACGTTCTCAGGCATGCCAAACTAAATTGACCCTAAGAGTCACTAAATGCCATAGGGCAGTGATCTTTGATGGGGTATATCTCAGAGCTCGTGCTAGCTATGGATGCAATTCTAGGTGCTACAAGACCATGTTTCTAACACCTACAATAACCTCTCTCAATTTTTGGAGATTAGATTCCATTTTTATTTTGTGGCCCCATATTGGGTGATGCTAAAACTTGTAGTGTTGGTCCAACTAGTGAATCTCTCAATAGTTTGTCATGGGATCAAACTATCTATTCCATTAGCTTTAGGTGGCTAGGTAAACCCTAGTTCCAAGCTCATCCCATCCTGTTGAGCACTCAAACATTCTCAGGCATGCCAAACCAAATTGACCCTAATAGTCACTAAATGCTGTAGGACAACAATCTTTGATGGGACATATCCCATAGCTCATGTGAGGTATGGATGCAATTCTAGGTGCTATAGGACCATGTTTCCAACACCTACAATAAACGCTCTCAGTTTTTGGAGATTGGATTCTATTTTGATCTTGTGGTCCCATCTCGGGTGATGCTAAAAACTTGTAGTATTGGCCAGTACAAAGTCACCAGCTAGTGAATCTCTCCAACCATTTATCACGGGATTGAAATGTCTATTCTATTAGCTTTAGGTGGCTGGTTAAACCCTAGTCCCAAGCTCATCCTATCCTATTGAGTGCTCAAACATTCTTGGGCATGCCAAATTGAATTGACCCTAAGAGTCACTAAATGCCATAGGGCAGCGATCTTTGATGTGGCATATCTCTAAGCTCATGAGAGGTATGGATGAAATATTGGATGCTACAGGACCATGTTGTTGACACCTACAATAACCTCTCTCACTTTTTGGAGATCAGATGCTATTTTGATTTTGTAGCCCCTTCTCGAGTGATGCTGAAAACTTGTAGTGTTGGCTAGTACAAAGTTGCCAACTGGTGAATCTCTCCAACCATTCATCATGGGATGGAACTATCTATTTTGTTAGCTCTAGGTAGTCTAGTAAACCTTAGTCCTAAGCTCATCTCATCCCTTTGAGTGCTCAAACATTCTTAGGCATGCCAACTAAATTTACCCTGACTCACTAAATACCATAGGTCAGGGATCTTTTACGAGGCATATCTCTGACCTCATATGAGGTATGGATGTAATTCCAAGTTTTACAGGACTATGTTCTTGACATCTACAATAAAATCTCTTACTTTTTGGAGATTAGATTTTGTTTTGATTTTGCGAGCCCATCTCAAGTGATGGTAAAACTTGTAGTGTTGGCTAGTACAAAGTCACCAACTAGTGAATCTCTCCAACCATTCATCGTGGGATTGAACTATCCATTTTTTAAGCTTTCAGTGGCTTGGTAAACCTTAGTCCCAAGATCATCCCATCTTGTTGAACACTCAAACATTCTTGGGCACACCAAACCAAATTGACCCTAAGAAGCACTAAATGCCATAGGGCAGTGATCTTTGATAAGGTATATCCTAAAACTCATGCGAGATATGGATGCAAATTTGGGTGCTATAGGACCATATTTATAGCACCTACAATAACCTCTCTCTCTTTTTGGAGATCATATTTCATATTTATTTTGTGGCCCCATCTTGGGTGATGCTGAAAACTTGTAGTGTTGGCCAATACAAAGTCACCAACTAGTGAATCTCTCCAACTATTCACTATGGGATCAAACTATCTATTTTGTTAGCTCTAAGTGGCTGGGTAAATCCTATTCCTAGTCTTATCCCATCCCATTGACTGCTCAAATTTTCTTAGGCAAGCCAAATTGAATTGAACCTAAGAGTCACTAAATGCCATAGGGTAACAATTTTTGATGGGGCATATCTTGAATCTTGTGTGAGGTATGGATACAAATCTAGGTGTTATAGAACTATGTTGTTGACACATACAATAACCTCTCTCACTTTTTGGAGATTGGATTTCATTTTGATTTTTTAGCCCCATCTTGGGTGATGCTAAAACTTGTAGTGTTGGCCAATACAAAGTCGCCAACTAGTGAATATCTCCAACCATTCACCATTGGATCAAATTTCTATTCCATTAGCTCTAGGTGGCCAAGTAAACCCTAGTCCCAAGCTTCTCTATCCCATTGAGTGCTCAAATGTTCTTGGGCATGCCAAACCAAATTGACCCTAAGAGTCAATAAATATCATGGGGCAGTGATATTTGATAGGGCATATCCTAGAGCTTGTATGAGGTATGGATGTAATTCACCATGTTGCTAAAACCTACAATAACCTCTCTCATTTTTTGGAGATCAAATTTCATTTCAATTTTGTAGCACCATCTTGGGTGATGTTGAAAACTTTTAGTGTTGGCCAATACAAAGTCACCAATTGGTGAATCTCTCCAATCATTCATTGTGGGATAAAACTATTCATTTTATTAGCTCCATGTGGCTAGGTAAACCCTAGTCCCAGCTTGTCTTGTCCCATTGAGTGCTCAAATGTTCTTGGGAATGTCAATCTGAATTGACCCTAAGAGTCACTAAATGCCATAGGGAAGCAATCTTTGATGGGGCATATCTTCGAGCTTGTATAAGGTATGGATGCAATTCTAGGTGCTATAGGACCATGTTACCAACACCTATAATAAACTCTCTTACTTTTTGGAGATTAGATTCCATTTTTATTTTGCAGCCCCATCTCGAGTAATGTTAAAACTTGTAGTGTTGGAAAGTACAAAGTTTCCAATTGGTGAATCTCTCTAACCGTTCATTGTGTGATCAAACTATTTTTTATGTTTGATTTGAGTGGTCAAGTAAACCCTAGTTTCAAGCTTGTCCTATCTTATTAAGCACTCGAATTTTCTCAAGCATGCCAAATTGAATTGACCCTAAGAGTCACTAAATGCCATAGGGCAACTATTTTTAACAGGGCATATCCTGGAGATCGTGTGAGGTATGGATGCAATTCTGGGTGCTATAGGACTATGTTGTGACACCTACAATAACCTCTCTCTCTCTCTCTCTTTTTGGAGATCAAATTTTATTTTTATTTTTTGGCCCAATCTTGAGTGATGCTAAAACTTGTAGTGTTGGCCAATACAAATTTTCCAACTGGTGAATCTCTCCAACTGTTCATCATGGGATCAAAATTTCTATTTTGTCAATTCTAAATGGCTAGGTAAACCCTAATCCTAAGCTCATCCCATCTTGTTGAGTGCTTGAATTTTCTCGGGCATGCCAAACCCAATTGACCCTAAGAGTCACTAAATGTCATAGGGTAGCAATCTTTGACGGGTCATATCTCTGAGCTCATGTGAGGTATGGATGCAATTCTAGGTGCTACAGAACCATGTCATCGACACATACAATAACCTCTCTTGCTTTTTCAAGATAAAATTATATTTTGATTTTGTGGCCCCATCTTTGGTGATGCTGAAACTTGTAGTATTGGTTAGTGCAAAGTCGCCAACTAGTGAATCTCTCCAATCATTCATTGTGGGATTAAACTATCTTTTCTGTTAGCTCTGAGTGGCTAGGTAAACCCTAGTCCTAATCTTGTCCCATCCTATTGAGCACTCAAACATTCTCAAGCATGCCAAACCGAATTGACCCTAAGAGTCACTACATGCAATAGGGTAGTGATCTTTGACAAGGCATATCTCAGAGCTTGTACGAGGTATGGATGCAATTCTAGGTGCTATAAGACCATGTTTTTGACACCTACAATAACCTCTCTCTCTTTTTAGAGATCATATTCCAATTTGATTTTGCAGCCCCATCTCGGGTGATGTTGAAACTTGTAGTGTTGGCTAGTACAAAGTTGCCAACTAATGAATCTCTCCAACTGTTCATTGTGGGATTAAACTATCTATTCTATTGGCTTTCAGTGTTTGGGTAAACCCTAGTCCCAAGTTTTTCCCATCCTATTGTACACTCAAATGTTCTTGGACATGCCAAACTGAATTGACCCTAAGAGTCACTAAATGGCATAGGGAATTGATCTTTGACGAGGCATATCTTGGAGCTCATGCGAGGTATGGATGCAATTATGGGTGTTACAATACCATGTTGCTAACACCTATAATAATCTCTCTCTTTTTGGAGATCAAATTGCATTTTAATTTTGTGAACCCATCTCAGGTGATGTTGAAACTTGTAGTGTTGGCTAGTACAAAGTCACCAACTGGTGAATCTCTCCAACCATTTGTCATGGCATCAAACTATTTTTTTCGTTAGCTCTAAGTGGTCAAGTAAACCCTATTTCAAATCTCATCCCATCTTGTTGAGTGCTCAAACATTCTCGGGCATGCCAAACCAAATTGACCCTAAGAGTCATTAAATGCCATAGAGTAGTGATCTTTGACAGGGCATATTTTAGAGCTCGTGTGAGGTATGGATGCAATTCTAGGTGTTACAAGATCATGTTTGTAAAACCTACAATAGCCTCTCTCTCTCTTTTTGGAGATTGGATTCAATTTTGATTTTGCGACCCTATCTCGGGTGATGCTAAAACTTGTGGTGTAGGGCACCTAGGTGGCAATTGATTATGTCATCTCATCCAATGATGGAGACTTGTGATAGAAGTTAAAGGGGTGATAATGCACCTCATTTTTAACATCTTATTTTTTTATGGTAATAAGGTAATCCTTTTTTGTAAGGTCAAAGAACTTGAGGTCACCTATAAACCCAACTTGTCTTAATCCTAAGGATTTTTGCTTTTTTGTTGTTTTTTTTAATAATTTGACTCAAGAAGTTTTTAGGGAGTCATTACACCTTATATAGGTTCTATGTGTCACCAAAAACCACTTGGTTAAGTTCTAGGAAGAGTTAATGTAAAAATTGCATTTTGCAATAAAAGTTGCTGACAACTTGTAGATAATTTTAGCAATTTTTTGGAAAACATTGAAATTAACCTTGTAACCAATTAAACCAATTGGTAACCTATTGGAATGGATTTAAAATTATTAAAATACCCTCTATGAAGTTAGAGGATGCATCAGGTCTTGGTGACTATTAAGTTCTTTTTACATGGCAAGGAATCACTGCTGATGTTAAACTTGTATATAGGATCATTGAGTTATTGTCAAATATTATTACTCCCTATTTTAGAATAGCTAACCCATAATTTGTCAGAATGAAGCACCACTTTAGTTTCATGTTATCATTGAATGGAGTTAGTGGAATATGTTAAAGATTTTCTTGGTTGCCTTAATAGCCATTTCATGGGTTTGAAACATAATCACTTCCCTTTTTGAAGAGTTGGCCAAAAATCAGAAAATTACATGTTGTTGCAAAGAAAATACAATCATAAGATGTTGAAAGATTGTTTTCACTCATAGGATGTTGAAGAATATCTTGGAAGGATGGAATAGATGACAAACTAAAGTTTGTGAGATAGTTATTAGGTGTTCCTTGAAGTGTCTAAGGTGTTAGTTTGAAGCAAGAAATTAATCATGATCCATTTCTCAAATTTGCTCATTTTTCCCTTATTTCTTCCCAAGTCTTGAATGGGAAAGTGATCAAGTAGATTTGTGAAATTGGGTAGAAATTTTTTCAGTGTTGTAACCAAGTTGGAAAGACTCTTTGAAGACACTTAGGAAGGTGGGAAAGGTAGTTTTCCTTAAAAGTGTTCTTGTTGGGAGTCCACTAGCTTTTGGTGTGAGCACTCTCCATCATTTTGGATGCAAATTACATTAAAATAATATAAATAAAATGTACTTAAAACATAAACAAGAAATAAAGATATATACTATGATAACCAATAATGCCATGCATGAACAAACATATAATATATTATGATAACCAATAATGTCATACATGAATAAACATACAATATATTATAATAACCAATAATGTCATACATGAACAAACTTATCATTTATTATGATAACCAATAATGTCATAAGTATAATAATGTGATGCATCAAATATATGTCATACATCAAATATAAAATATCATATATACACCAAATGTATGTCGAATATGTCCACTAACATAAAACCCAAGATATATGTCCACTAATTCCTATACATGTGTGTCTACCCCTATATCTTCTCCTTCCCATTAAGGGAAGGAAACAAATCCCTAGAGGTCTTTGGTTGTTTCATAGAGGGAGATGATGGGGATGATGGGGTCTTCCTCACATGCTCACTCATCCTCTTGTTTAGGCTCCTCTCCAACTAGAGTTGATACAAACAAAGTAGACATCAATCAATAATCATTATACATTGAAATTAAATATATGTATACACAAAATTTATTATTTTCTTACTACCATCAAATAGTCACTTTGTACATCTACCTCAAAGGCTCATGGATGATTAGGAGTAACACGATCCTACAACAATTCAATCAATATAATCACTCAATCATACTTATAAATACCATTTGAAATTTCAATACTAACTATTATTAAAAATAACCAAAACTATGAAAACTCTTTCATACCTTGTTCAATGGCTCTGAGCAAGCTATTGACACAAAAACACCATGATTGATGGACTAGTGAAGAAGAGGAGGAGTCTTAGACATCAAAAATTGCAAATCATATAATATAATTTACATGTAACATGAAACATGGAACACATATAATCTAATGAATTAAGCTAACATGAAAAAAATGCACCTCTATGAAGCTCATATCATGCTTAGGCTTAGAGTCCCTCATGAATGTTGATGGTCTAGTAGAGAGCTGATGCACATGGATAGACATGAATAGAAAAGTTTTATCAATCCTTCTTATGATTACTTAATAAATATATCCATTAATTTAAATGATTAAATTGATACATGCTTCTTGACTTGTTGACGAGATGTAAAATGGGGCTGGGGAATCTATACTAGGGCCATCAATACTCTTACCCTAAATTTTGAACAATGTCAAGACATGCTAATTAATTAGTCATTCACTATACATACTGAATGTAATCAAAGTAGTTTATTATAATTGTAATTTACCTATGTGTCAATGCCAAATGTGTCACTTAGGAACTCATCAGTGACTAGCCCATCATCCATAGTGTCTCCAACATGACTAAAAAATGTATATAAGGATCCATATGATGTGCACATGGGACCATGACACAAAGAAGGTTCCTCCTCAACTATTGGACTAACACAATGAATGAGGGTTTGTGTTAAAGTCTTGATATTCTCTAGAGTACTGGTCTCTACATGTTCCTTTACTACTGAAGGAATAATCAAATGCTCACCCTATGGCTTGACAACAGGAACCCTATTTACATTAGAGTCAAAACATTCCCTCAACCTCTCAAATGATGACCCCCCACCTCTACCCTGAGAATCTAACATATCAAAATAATTGAGGATCTCTCCAAGTACAAATTCATAATACAATTTTTTAAAGAAATACATTGGAGCCTCATGATTATTGCAAGGAGGGACATCAAATATCATCCACCATATATCCCAAAAGTTATTTCTAATATCATCATGTATGCACTAATGGATGGGGAACCTTTTAGTTGTATGTTTAACAGTGTCTTGTTCTCCATGTTTTTTAAACAATGCACATATGCTACCTTTTGCTATTTCCTTTTTTCTTACATCTTTATATGATAATTTTTTTTCATAATATCTTCTTTGTTCTTCTCTCTTAACATGCCAAATATCCAACTGACCAGTAATAGAAGCTACATGGCTCATAATGGACTCAAGAGAGGATGCCAATTGTGCTCTCATAGGATTAGTATTCTTGCAAGCTTTCAACCTATCAATGATTTCTTCTAACTCATTTTTCCTCTTTCTATTTGATTCATTATGTTTTCTTGAGTGCCAAGAGGAGGTCTTTGAATCAGTGGAGATTGTAAAAGTTTATTTTGATCTTGTGGAGGGTTTTTATTTTGATCTTGTGGAGAGTTTTTGTTTTGATTTTGTTGATTAGGCTAGGGATTTGGTAGTTGATTATTCACATTTTCTGATAAGAAAAAAATGCATTTTAAATTTTTAAAAAAAATTGAAGCAAAACTTAAAAACCATACAAAACAATGGAAGAACATACAAAACAATGCAAAAGCAAGAGTAGAAAACATACTGCATGATCCTGATCTTGATCTTTGATGATGAGGAGGCATTTTGAGGAGGATATTAAGAAAATTCTTGAACTATTACAAACCATGTGTGCATTGTTGAGGGGAAAGAAGGTAGCAGCAAAAACAACTAACATGAAATGAAATGGGTTGTAGGTTTGCAACCCACATATAAAAATTTCTAAATTTTTAAAGCAAGCATGTACTATAGCATGTACACACTTTATCTTGGGATCCACAAGTCTAAGGGTTGTGGAGCCCAATCCAAAGTGTGTGTGCACTATAGTACATGTACACTTTTAGAATTGTAAAAATCTAAGTTGGGTGTCATCTTTTTGCCACCACAACTTGGTGCATTAGCCCCATTAGAGTTACTCACAATTTGTTTGTAGATGGTATCCTTCTCTTTGCCAAATAAAACATCTCTACAACCTATGAAATCAAAGAAGTTTTAATGAAAAGGGGGTCAAAAAAAAGATTTTTTGTATCTTAAACTTCTAGTAGGAGGAAGTTCTAGGAAAGTACCTTAGAATTCCATTTTTCAAGCCTGGTAGTAATTAAATTTCTAATTGGCATAACATTGCTGAAAGAACCAAAAATAAGCTAGTAGCTTGGAAAGTGCATTGCTCTTAGTTTGTAGCAGGCCAATTCTAGTTAAGTTAGTACTTGCAACCATCCCCAATTATTATTTGATAGTCCTTAAAGATTCAACTTTAGTGATCCATAGAATTGAGAAATTTATTTGTGGTTTTATTTGGAATGCGAATATGAATAGAGAAACAAAAGTTCTACTTGTTTCTTTAGACAACATGGTAGAGAGAAAATTACATAGAAGTGTTGGCCTTCATCAATTAACTGATCAAAATTATGCTTTTAGAGGGAAGTTTGTGTGGAAAATGTTTCAAAGGCCACACACTCTTTGGTGTCAAATCATGCAAGCTAAGTACCTTGATAATCCTAATCCATTACATGTATCACCATTGCAGATCTTCCTCTGGATTCTACCATATCAAAATTTGTTTTTTCATCAAGGAAAGTCATAACTGATTACATTTCTTGGAAAATAAATGATGTTCAACGTGTTTTTTTCTCAAAAGACTCATGGAATCATCAATACCGCTCCCCTGCCCACCCCCTCAATTCTCTTCGAATACTTAGGCCACTTCTTCCATTACTCTCTCTCTCTCACTTGGGGAACCAAACTTTCATATTATGTTGTAGCTATAGACCAAAATTTGGGCTTATATTTTGGAAAAATATATTGAGCACTTGTACAAGTTCCAGGTTTCTTCAAAATTAGGCTTGTATAATGTTAAGCAGGGTTGTCAAGCTCTAACACACAGCCAAAATCAATTGTCAACCAATTTTTATTTTCTTTTTGCTGGAATAGTGCTACTCTACCCAAGGTAAGGAGCCTCTTGTGGTTGGTTCTTTGAACAAAGGATATTAACCAATGACTATTTGCACAAGTTAAATATTTCTACCCTTTTCAATGTGTCTTGTATAACCAAGATTTGGAGTCAATTGATCATCTTTTTATCTAGTGTCCTTTTGCTTCACAATCTTGGCATTGTATTATGAAAAAACTTCAATTTTCTACTCCTTTATCAAATCATATTTTTGAATAGATTTAAGTATGACCTACAATGTATTCATTCTCATCCATTATTGAATTTAGAGATTGCTCCAACAATAGTTGTATGGGGTTTGTGGTGGGAGTGCAACAAGCATATTTTGACTGGATTTAAGTATGGCCTACAATGTATTCATCCTTATTGTTTATTTTATTTAGAAATTGTTCCAACAATGGTTGTATGGGGTATGTGGTGGGAGCACAACAAGCATATTTTTGACATCTAATCTTCATCAAGTTGAACATCTAATGTTTCAACATATCAACAAATTGGTGAATTCTAAAGTCCAATGGCAAGAATATATCTCTTTGGTTTATACTGATTGGGATAGTATTTCCATTAACAAATGAAATCTTATTAAATTGTGGTTCAATGGAAGCCTTTTGACCCCCATAAATGTAAATGGGCTTTGAGACCATATCAAATGGTTTCCCATATAGAGATTTGTGAAGATTAATGTGGATGGCACCTCCAAGGTAATTCAAGACCTTTAGGGATAAGTATTTGTATCAAGGACTCCATGGGTTGGATTTTAGCATGCCAAGTTAAAGCAATACCCATGGGAAAAAACAATGTTTCCAAAGCATATGCAATTGTGCATGGCCTTATTCTAGCTAGAAAAATCAGTTACACCAAGCTACATCTTGAAGGAGATTCACTTATATTGATTAATGTTTGCATTAGTAGAGTTTTTCAATCATGACATTTACAATGTATCATGCAACAAGCTTGAAGTATCTTGGATCACTGTGAAGCATTCATGATTTCCCACAAATATCGTGAAGGGAACAAAATGGCAGATTATTTAACAAGTTGTAGAGCTATGGGAAAATAATGTATGATCATCCCCATTTTCAATTTCTGCTTCATACTGAATGTGCTATTTCACAAAATGATCTGTATCATCCAACACATAGTTTATGTTGATTTGACTGTTGTACATTTAGCTCATTCATGTCTTTGAATCAAATTTTGTATCTTTGTACTTAACTATCTATTATAATATATTATGGACTTCATACCTTTTTCCTTAAATTTTTTTGAATATAATAGATTAATATAATAGTCATAGTTTTATAAATCTAATAAACATAAAGGTAAGCCCAAAAAGCAAAAAAGACATTACTAGTGAGATCAAATCCATTTCATTCATTTTAGTATGAAAAAAGATAAGTGCACTATTTGTTTCAAACCCTAGTATATAATTTAATATATACAAACTATCACCTCTTGCTAGTTTATGAAACATTTGCTGCAATGATGCTTGGGAATTAGATAATTGTTGTGGATTGCTTCAAGTCTATGAATTTTTCATTTCCTATCATAATGGCACAAAGTGATTTCATTATAACATAGCCAATTTGTGAACTCATATCCCTCCCTTCACTCAGAGGTAGTCATGAGTTGGTCATTGTTGATTGAACTTATACAATTTCAAATTATTTGGTTTTTTGGTTTTTTCATTGTTGATTGAAATTGTTGAACTAAAATTTCAATTTCTTCTTCTTGTTGTTGTGCTTTGGTTCATATCTAGGTTGTTCAAAAAATTTATATGTATAGTTCATATCAATATTCATATGAACAGAATATTCTATCTAATTTTATAATTGTTGAAAAAAAATGTATTGATCTAGTTATTTTTAAACTATTAGTGAATAAAAAAGAGAGAAAAGAAGATTTGTAAATTATTTATTAATTTGCATTGATTTGGTTATTTTTATAAAATTACGAATTTTTTTCTAATTTTTAACAAACCCAGAGATTTTGATGGATTTGGTGCTTTTTTTGTGAATGTAGGCTTGCAAGATAGAAGAGCTTCTAATATGTTGGGAAAGCGGTCTTATTTCTCCATGTTTGATAGGGGCCTTATTTCTCCATGTTTGATGGAAGCCCCATTTCTAAGTTGCATCATGGAAAGAAGAAGAGGAAAAGGAGGCTAAGTACTAAATAGGTTCACTCTTTGGAGAAGTCCTTCTTTGAGGTGGGAGATGGAAAATTGGAGGAAGAGAAGAAGAAGAAGCTCTCAGAGGAGTTGGGGTTGCAGCCCCACTAGGTGGGGCTGTGATTTTAGAATAAATGGGCACGTTGGAAGAGCCAGTACCTTTAGCTAGACAACCATAATCTCAAGCCGACCATTGATGTCATCATGGCTGATGTTAGTTTTAGGTATCTTGGATAGTTGTTCATTCATATGTTATTAATTAGAAAATATTTGTTAATTAATTGACTCCTTCTAGAAGCAACTAGTAACCTATTGGTTAGGTTTTTTTAATCAAGAAGTATATAGAAAATTCTTGGTTAGGTTGTTATCAAGAAGTAACTAAAAAATTCATGGTTAGGTTGTCTTGATCAAGAAGCAACTAGAAACCTCTTGGTTAGGTAGTATAGAAGTGGGGTCAAGGGAGACATTTGGAGAACAGAGGAGCACAACAAGTTGTAGAAGCATTTGCAGTGTTAGCAAATGAGTTTGCAATGATAGCAAATAGTCTTGTAGTGTTAGCAAGGGCCTAGTGATAGCATTGGGGACAGTAGTGCTGAATATCAGCTGGAGAAATTATGAGGTTGTCTAAATTCTACCAATGAGAGGCAAGGAATTTTGTATCTCTTGATTTGTTGAAGTTAATATATTTTCTATCTGCATAACTAGTTTTTCCTTAGGGGTTTTTCTAGGGATGATTTATCCAAAAATATTATGTTCTATGTTGTGAATTTATTTTTGTATTTTATTGGTGAAGTTGTAGTTGTGATATTTTTTTATATTAGTTGCGAATTTTTTTTTAGTAGTTTAATAATCATTTATGATAGGAGATTAATAATCAATGGTTATAATAAGAATTTTCACATGGTATCAAAGCACTGTTAAGGGTAGAAGAGTTTTTCCCTAGGAAAGAAATCAAGGGTTTACGTAACCTAGATTGAGCTCTTCAAAATTATTATTTCTTTAATGCCTTAAGATGGCTTTAGCTAGTTTGAGAGATCAAGATAGATTAGATGGCACCACAAAATTTGGTGTCTGGAAGGGTAGAATTTCTTTATTGTTGGAAGAGAATGGTATCAAGGATTATGTTACCAGTGTTGTAGTTGTACCAATGAATGTGACACAACTTGCAACATATAAGAAGGAAAATGCTAAGGTGAGGAGAATTATCCTTGATGGTGTCAAGGATCATATTGCTCCACATATCTTAGAGCTAGATACGATGAAGAGGACGTGGGATGCCATTTTGAGTATGTATCGAAATGCTACCACCAAAAAGAATATTTTTCTCAAAGAGAAGCTGAAGAATACTTAGATGAAGTAGGGAGAAGATGTTACAAGTTACCTCACCAAGATTATACTTGTCAAGGATGAGTTAGCAGCTATTGGAGATAGTCCCAATGATGATGAGCTAGTGAAAATAACCCTAAATGGGTTTTCTAAACAATGGAGTGTCTTTGTTCAAGTTGTTAGTAGATGAGATACCTTACCTAGTTGGAATCGACTATGGATTGATTTCACTCAAGAGGAATTTAGACTAAGTCTTGTCAATGGGGCCAAAAAGAGTAAGAAAAGTGACATGGAACAAGAGAACATTTCCCTAGTAGGGAAAGGGAAATAAAAGAAGGGATCTAGCAAAGGATCAAATTCACAAAGCAATAAGAAGAAGAAGAAGGACCTTTCTAAGGTCAAGTGCTTTGGATGTCATGAGTATGGTCACTATGTTAATGATTTCCTAGAAAGGAAGAAGGCAAAGAAGTAGGTGGCAACCTCAACAAGTGCAAAAGAACCCTCCAATATAATGGAAGATGAGTTTGCACTTATAGCTTGTATGGTGAGCTCAACCTCATAGACTATCTGGTATATAGATACTAGGGCATCATTTCATATGATAGGAGTTAGAGAGTACTTTCCCAATTATAAGGAGGATAATACCAATATCAAAATTTCTATGGGAAACTTGTCCAAACTCAACCTAGTTGGGAAAGGGACTATTCAATTTCAGAGGGAAAATGGAAAGATAATTCTAGTTCATGATGTGTTGCATGTGCTAGGATTAGGTATGCATTTGATTTTTGTATCTATTCTTCAGGATAGGGGGTATAATTTACTCTTTAAGGGGGAACATGTGTTGATGAAGCACAAGGATTGGAAATCACCCATAACTATTGGAGTTAGGAGTGGTCACCTTTATAGGTTGCAGTTTGATACTCCTAAGGCACTCATGAGTAGCTATAATCCTAGAGATCTTGGAGAGCTATGGCATAGGAGGATGGTTCATATTCATCATGGAGTACTCAAATTACCTCATGAGATGGTGACAGGTGTTCAAGAGGTGAGTACAGAGAATGATGATGTATGTAAAGGATGTGTGTTGCAAAACTTTGTAAAAGCATCTTTTTCAAGGAGTTATTGAATGAAATTAGAAACATTGATACAATTTTTTTTACATGATTTAATCTAAAGATAGCTACAGCTTGATATATCAAAGGTTGTGGAAATTTCTTATTACTAGACTCATGATCCCTAAAATTGATTAATTAAGTTGTTGTAGGTTGCAAAGTTGAAGACTGAGTTTGAAGGTTGCAAGAACAACAATGGGAATGATATTGTCTTATAGAGTGTGAAAAGTGAGTCTGAGACTGAAGTTGAAGCAAATGAGTCAAAATAGACTAGGAATAAAATGTCAAGGACACTAGGAAAATACAAAAAATTAAAGAAATGTTCCAAGGTGAGCCCTGATGCTTGTGGTGATGGTATAGATATAGATATGGATATGGATTAAGAAAATTTCTCCTTATTTCAAAATTTTTTCACCATGAATTTGATGAAATATGTGTTGAGAATTGTGTCTCAACCTTGCAAACTTTCTTTAAAAAATAGTAGAAAATTCTAGAATTCATTTGTGGTAGTTTTCCACATGTTTATGAGTTGGAAAAAGGTGTATCATTTGTTAAAAATGTATCTTGTCCCTAGTATAGTATAGGAGGGCTATTTTTAGAGTATAAACAACTCATTGCATGACTTTTATGGGGGTCTGAACTAGAGGACAAAATTATGGACGAAAATGCTATTCTTGGAGTTACAAATGACAAGTGGGTAACATGTGGCATGGTTGTTTTTCCCATGGTTTTGTAAGAACACAAATGGTTTCCAAGGTTTAAATTACTATAAAAGGAGGGCTTGGGGAGGTGTTTGAATCATCGAGTTCTATTTGCAAGACTGGGTGCTAGAAGGAGTCTCTCTGGGTCTAAGTCTAAGTTCGAGTTGTGGTGATGCGCTCTTGTAAGAACTTTCATTGCAAGTGTAATGTAATCTTCTTGATTTGAGAATACATTGTGTAGGCTTTGGAAGGTGGGGTTTTTCTCCCAAAAGGGTTTCCCCACAATAATCATTGTGTTATGAGTTCATTGTTATTTTGATTATTATGTATTTCTTGAGATCTTTGCAATAGTTAGTTAAATTTGCATAATTATCCTCTCAAAGATTAGTGTAGGAAGCAATTTTGCACATGCTTTATTTCTTACAAGTGGTATCAGAGCTTGGCTAATTTTGGTTATATTTGTTGGGTACAGGGTTTTTTGAGCTAATCAAGGTTTGAGTGGGAACTTGTGTAGAAGTTTTATTTTTGTGTTGCAAGATTGCGAAGATGGCAAACATATCAAGGAGGATTCATGCAAAGAAGTTTTCTAGCACAAAATTTTAGATGTGGAAGTTGAAGATGGAAGATCTATTGAATGATTAGGATCTATGGGATGCGATTGATGAGAAAAAGCTGAGGCCTGCAGATTCGACTTGAGTCGCATAGTATGATATGACCAACAAAAAAGATAAATGTCTCATCAGATTGTGTCTTGTGGACTCCATTCTGATTAATATCCATGAAGAACCTACTACGAAGAAGCTTTTGGAGAAGCTAAGTGAGATCTATCAAGAGAAATCACTTGTCAACAAGATTTTCTTGAGGAAGAAGTTGTTTTCCTTGAGAATGGAAGAAGGTGGACATATTTCTAAGCATCTTGAAAGTTTTAATATCTTGGTGACTCAGTTGACCTCAGTTGGGGTGTCAATGGATGAAGAAGAAAGGTGAAAAATCTTGCTATGTTCATTGCTAGACTCATGGGACATCCTTGTCATGGCCATAGGGAGCACTTTTTTTGTCTTGAAAATGGAGGATGTTGTTGGTTCTCTACTTTCTAAAATGATGAGAAGGAAGGTCTCTCTGAATGCCAAAGAGGCTTTGAGTTTTTGAGGAAGACCAAAAGAAAGAGGCAAGAACAAAAATAAGCATGCTCATTCTAAGTCCAAGAATAAGGGGAGATCAAAATCTCCTCATAAGTCCAAGGCAATATGTTGGAATTGTGACAAACCTAGACACTTTTGAAAGGACTCCAAAGAGGAGAAAAATAAAAAGAAGGAGAAGCCATATTCTAATTCTGAGTCCAAGAAGGAAGATGGAGATATTTTCATCATAGCCTTGGCCACTCATGTAGGTGAAAACACATGGTTGATAGACTAAAGTGCATCTTTTCACCTGACTCCTAATAGAAATTGGTTTAAGTATGAAAAATTTGATGGTGGTAAGGTGTATTTGGGTGATAACTCAGTTCTTGATATTGTTGGTCATGGAAGTATTCATGTGAAATTTTCTAATGGAAGAATTAGAGTATTTGATGGTGTCTTGCATATCCTAGGACTAGCAAGGAATTTTTTATCTATTAGCAAACTAATAGATGTGGGTGTGCATGTATAGTTTTCTAAAGTAGGTGTAAAAATGATGAGAGGTTCTATGGTAATAGAAAGAGGAAGTAGATTGGGTACATTGTATCGACTTGATGCATACATGGTTGAGTGCAATAGTACCTCTAATGAGACTATGAATAGGACTACTTTGTTGGAGAAGGAGAGGGTTTCTGTTTCAATAGATGGTCATGGTTTTTGGGTACCCAAGGGTGCTCTATCTACTAAATCAAAGTTACTTGCAGAGAAGATTATGTTATGGCACTAAAGACTTGGCCACATAGGTGAGAAGGGTCTACAAACCTTAAAAAGTAAAAACCTTGTTGATGGGTTGAATGATTGCGATCTTGAGTTTGATTTTTGTGAGCATTCTATCTATGGTGAACAAAACCACATTTAATTTTACTCAAGTACTCATAAGTCCTTGTGTATTTTGGAGCTAATCCATCTGGACGTATTTGGTCTAATTGATGTTCCTTCTATTGGTAGATTAGTTTATTATGCTTCTTTTAATGGTGATTTTAGTAGAAGAACATGGGTTTATTTCCTTAGGAGTAAAGCTGAAGTTTGCAGTCATTTCAAAGAATTTAAATCAATGGTTGAGTTATAGACTATAAATAAGATAATGTGTTTGAGAACTGATAATGGCAGTGAATTTTGCTCCAATAATTTCAACACATCTTGTAAAGATTGTGGTATTAAAAGAGAGAAGACAATTGCGTATTCTCCATAGAAGAATGGAGTTGCAAAAGGAATGAATAGGACCTTGATGGAGAAGGCTAGGAGTATGCTGAGTGGAACTAGACTAGAACAAAAGTTCTAGGCTGAATCTGTAGCCACTACTTGCTACCTAATAAATAGGTCTTCTACATTAGTTCTTGTTGATAAGACAACAATGGAAGCATGGTCGAGTCACAAGACTTCACTTAGACATTTGCAAGTTTTTGGTTGTGAGGCATATGCTCATGTGCCAAGGGAGAAGTAGACAAAATTGGACAACAAAGTTGTCAAATATATTTTCATCAAATATAGTTATGGTGTGAAAGGATACAAGCTTTGGGATCTTGTTGCACAAAAGGTATTTTATTCCAAAAGTGTTATTTTTCGAGAAACTGAACCTTCTTCTATTACAGTGCAACCAAAACAGATAGAATAAAATAAAGATGTGATTCAAATTCCTACTATACTTGAGAAACTTGAATCTTGGCCCTTAGAAAGATGAGATGTTGAAGAGAGCTCTACAAGTTTTGAATCATTAGAGGAAGAGGGAGAACTTGATCATGAATTTGAAACTAAACCAAATCTTGTTCAAAGGTCTAGTAGGTAGAGGAAAATACTAGAAAGGTATGGATATTCTCCTGATGATTAGAGGTGTATATTTTCTTTCAATGCTAATATTGATGAATTGAAATCTGTAGAAGAGGCTTTTTGGTATGAATGATTAAGAGTCCTAGAAAATAGCCATGGAAGAATAGATGATAGCTCTTAAGAGGAATGCCACATGGGACCTTATACCATTTCCTGAAGGATGAATGTTTGTTGGTTGTAAATGGGTATTCAAAAGGAAGATGGGTTCAGATGGAACCATTGAGAAGTATAAAGTATGATTGGTTGCAAAAGGTTACTCCTAGATTGTAGGAATTGATTATGGTGAATTTTTTTCTCCTGTATCAAACAAGACTTCCATTTGATTTTTACTTTCTATTGTAGCATCTTATGATCTAGAAGTTGAATAGATGGATGTGAAGACAACTTTCCTTCATGGAGATTTGCAGGAAGAAATTTATATGACACAACCAGAGCACTTTGTGATGAAAGGTAAAATTCATTTGGTCTGTAAATTGAAGAAATCCTTGTATGGTCTAAAAAAAAGTCCTAGGATGTGGTACCATAAGTTTGATATATATGTATTGAGTTTAGGATTTGTACAATCCAAATCTGACCACTATATATACTACAAGTCTAATGGTGATTATTTTCTAGTTATTTCCTTATAAGTTGATGACATGTTGTTTATTGGCAAAAGAAAAAGTTTGATTGTAGAATTAAAATATCAGCTCTCACCAAAGTTTGAAATTAAAGATCTTGGTACAACAAGGTACATTCTGGGAATGGAGATTATAAGAGATAGACAAAATAGAAAGCTTTGGCTAGGCTAGAGTAAGTATGTTGGTAATATTCTAAAAAGATTCAATATGTAGGATTCTAGACCATTGAGTGTTCCTATTACTATGGAAACAAAGCTTTCTAGCTCACAGTGTCGTTCATGCCCATTGGAGATGGAAGAGATGAGTCAAGTACCTTATCAGAGTGTTGGAAGTTTGATGTATGTTATGGATTGTACAGACCAGACATTGCCTAAGTAGTGGAAGTGTGTTCTTGTTACATGTCTAACCTAGGAAGAGCACATTGGGATGCAGTAAAAAGAGTTTTCAGATACTTGTGGGGTACCTCAGAGTACTCTATATGTTTCTATGGAATAGGAAATGAGAATTCCTTGGATATTGAAGGCTATGCGGATTCAAACTGGGCTGGCGATGTTGATAGAAGAAGATCCACTAGTGCATATGTGTTTACATTATTCGATGGTGCAATCAATTGGATGAGCAAGTGACAAGTTGTGGTCATTTTGTCCACTATAGAGGTTGAGTATATGACAACTACTCATGTCTGCAAGGAAACTATTTGGCTAAAGAGACTACATTGAGATATAGAGTTCAAACCGAGTGTAGTGACAATTTATAGTGACAATCAGAGTTCAATTTGCCTAGTGAAGAACCCAACATTTCATGCTAGAAAGAAGCACATTGATGTGCAATATAATTTTGTGAGAGATATGGTTGAAAATGACAAGGTGAAGCTGGAAAAGGTGGAGACTTTAGTGAATGTTGCTGATGCATTAACTAAACCTGTAAGCACAAAGAAATTATGATGGTTTTCGTAGTCTATGGGCCTCTTAGTCCCTAGCAATTAAGTCCATGACACTTTGGATCCTCTGACGATTGAAAGGTGTTCGAGAAGTGGGAGAATGTTGGGAACTATGTCTCAACCTTGCAAGCTTTTTCCAAAAATTTGTAAATGACAATGACAAGGTGAAGCTGGAAAAAGGTGGAGACTTTAGTGAATGTTGCTGATGCATTAACTAAACCTGTAAGCACAAAGAAATTATGATGGTTTTCGTAGTCTATGGGCCTCTTAGTCCCTAGCAATTAAGTCCATGACACTTTGGATCCTCTGACGATTGAAAGGTGTTCGAGAAGTGGGAGAATGTTGGGAACTATGTCTCAACCTTGCAAGCTTTTTCCAAAAATTTGTAAAAAATTTCTAGAATTTGTTTGTGGTAGTTTTCCACATGTTTATGAGTTGGAAAAGGGTGTATGAGTTGTTAAAAATGTGTCTTGTCCCTAGTACAATATAGGAGGGCTATTTTTAGAGTATAAACAACTCATTATAAATTTTATAGGGGTCTAAAGTAGAGGGCAAAATTATGGATGGAAATGTTATTCTTGGAGTTACAAATGACAAGCGGGTAACATGTGGCATGGTTGTTTTTCCCATGGTTTTGTAAGACCACAAATGGTTTCCAAGTTGTAAATTACTATAAAAAGAGGGCTTGGGGAGGTGTTTGAATCACCTAGTTCTATTTGCAAGACTAGGTGCTAGAAGGAGTCTCTCTAAGTTTGAGTCTGAGTTTGAGTTGTGGTGATGTGCTCCTATAAGAACTTGCATTGCAAGTGTATTTAATCTTCTTGATATGAGAATACATTGTGCAAATTTTGGAGGGTGGGGTTTTTCTCCTAGAAGGGTTTCCCCATGGTAATCATTGTGTTATGAGTTCATTGTTATTTTGATTATTATGCATTTCTTGAGATCTCTACAATAGTTAGTTGAATTTGCATAATCATTCTCTCAAAGATTAGCGTAGGAATCAATTCCATGCACCTTTGCTTCCTTACAATATGTGCATGTAGAGGGGAGCTATTATTCTATCCTTACAAACCCTGACTTGGATTGCTCTGACAATTATAGCTATTGCTCTCTTTGGGACTGATTTAAGCATATCTCAATTTTAATCTTATCATTAGCTACTGTGGACATACCAACTTTAATCTTATTAAGTTGAAATTGTTGTTAGAAGTAGTGAACTCTAGCTTTTCCATAGTAGGTTTTGCATTTCAGCCTTTTATAATGTAAGATGTAATTTCTCAAAAAGTTGAGCGTTTACAATAACAAAATAAAAAATTTCTGCTACAAAACATATCTTCCTCTGTTCATTAACAGAGTTTGTTTATTCTTCTATTTCTATATTGTTTTAATTGTTTAGT
Source organism: Cupressus sempervirens (assembly GCA_028749045.1). Classification (NCBI taxonomy): domain Eukaryota; kingdom Viridiplantae; phylum Streptophyta; class Pinopsida; order Cupressales; family Cupressaceae; genus Cupressus; species Cupressus sempervirens. The sequence goes on along the minus strand of CM053785.1, from coordinate 1,006,516,259 downwards.
CTTTTTTTTTGCTGCTTGTTTAGATTAATCACCTCCCTTGTGAATCTTAATAAAAATAATCTGCAATTTTGTGAAATCTATTGAGCAAAGGATCTTCGTTTTAGATCACTCCATATCTTTTAGCAACAATCACTAATCCAAGTCGTGAACACTAATTTGATATTTTTCAATTATAAAATTTGATGAACTACTGTGTGTCTTGCAACAAGGAAAAGATTTTGATAATTTTTGTTTTATTTAATGACTCCATGTAATGTTTTTTAAGTTTTTTTTTTTTATGGATTTTCTTTTTTGTGTTTTTCTTAATCAAGATTCATAATAAAAGAGTTGACATCAAAATAAACTTGAAAATCTATGTAGGATGCAGATGTTATTTGATCTAATGAATGCCATTAAAATTCTTTCATTCGTTTATTCAAATTTTAAATAATTCTATGATTGTTTCATATAAAATAAAAAAGAAATTATAATATATTTAAACAGAATAATAAAATTCTACTCTATTTTTTTGGATGCCATTAAAATTCTCCCTTTTATTCATTTACAATTTAAATTATTCTAAGATTGGTTCTTGATCAAGGTTTAATATAAAAGAATCAATCTCCAAAAGAACTTGAAAATAAGATTCTTAATCTATTGAACTATTTTATCTTACAAATACAATTAAAATTCTTTTATCCATTCAAAACTTTTAAATTATTGTAAAATTATTTTTCCTAATAAGATTCTAAAAACAAAAAATCTAAAAAACTGAACTTCAAAATTGTAAAATTGTCTCTTTTAGAAAGATTCTCAAAAGAAAGAGTCTACATTGGAAAAAGAACTTAGACATTGTAAAATTGTTTCTTTTCTCAAAAGAAAAAGTCTCTATCAATAAAAGAGAACTTTAAGATATGTTTCATTAAACATTTCTCTCTCAAGATCTACTTCATTACACTTTTGTTCTCTCATTCATCCATTCCAACCTTGACTCATTCCTAACAACATTCTCTATACAACAAATCTGCCCTCCCCACAAGCTGCCACATAAATCATCATCATGAGAGTATAAGTTATAGTGCACTTACGTACCAATAATTGAATAAATCAATGGATTCTATAATCTCTTCAAAAGACACAAAGTAGCATATAAATCAGATTTTATGCATGTTTCATAGTTTCTGCATACACAATTCTCCAAGGTACTAAATAGAATATTCTTGTGTGGCAACTATAGGAAAAGAATAAAGTATTATGGTAGAAATGACAACTCAGAGGTGAGATGAAATTTTTAAATTTGTTTTTCCAATTGATTATGAAAACTATGACATTTCTACGTATGTTTAAAATATATATTAAAAACTATCAGAAGCAAATTCAAGTGTGTGCTCTAAGCTCCAAGTCAATAATAAGAAAATTATGGTCTTATTAATCATTTATTTAATGAAATAATGTAAAAATATATTAAAAAAAAGTAGTAAAAATTTGTCGCAATATAACACAAATTAATCACCAAGCTTCAAAGTCACAATACAAATAGCTTTATTATAACTTACCAAGCACATGAGAACTATAAGTCTTTATATGGCAACTTAAAAAAATAGCAGCATATAGAGTTATAAAAAAGACAAACTATTTTTTGATAAATTTGCATTTCAAGTAAACATGGAACTAAACCTTGTCAATGTTGGAAGAAAGACTTTAATCCTCGTGTCATGACCACTTTTCTCTTTTTGGGCAGAAGTGATGTAGACATAGGGTTCAAATCGACATAGATTATGCATATTTTACAACCCTAAAGAGAAATAAATTAAATAATTTCCCCTTCAAGGAAAGAATATATAATTTCAACACTTCAAGTAAACATAGAGTCTTCTTAGGATAAAGGTCCTAACCAACTCTCCACCATGACACTTCATATACTCCAAGTTTCCCCAAGTATATCAATGCTCTAATGAGGCAACAAGACTACAATGATGGTTTATGACTTCAAAGCCCTCATCCAACCATTGAGACACTTTAGACTAGGTATAAACAACACTTTCAAGTCAATATTGACCCACAAGAACATTGAATCTCACAAATCTTTTGGCAGACCCACAACTAGGCTCATTTCATATTTGCCCTTCGATTTTGGTTTGGTAAAATTTCATTAAGTTTTACAGAAGTTATGGCCATCTTGGTGAAGAAGAAATTGAAGAACAATAAAGAAATATGGAAGAGCTACAATCCTTGATTTCTAAGAGGATACTTATCAGTGAAGGTAAGTGTGAAGGAAAACTGCCACTGAATTATTGTTATATGTAATAATATTGGTAAACTTGCATCCAATGTCATGAGAGAATTCTTAAGAATAAACCAAAGAAGTCCAATTCTAAATATCACAAGAAATGTTATTATGATTGAAGAAGATACCTAATTACTCATGTTGAAAAGAAAGATGAATGGATAGTAGATAGTGAATGTTTACATAATATGATAGCAGATCTAAGAAAATTCATTAAGCTTGATAAATATAATTTTGGTGTTACATTTGGTGATAATTGTTGGAATTAATGTTTTTGAAGTATTAGATAGTAGCCAAAAGGATGAAGAGCTGACTGCGAAGTACAAAAAGGCTAAAAAGTCAATCGAAGGTTACCTCCTAGTCATCTAATCAATACCAACTTTAAACTTCAAAAAACATATAATATATAGAGTTGAATTAACAATAAAATCATTCTTAAAAATTGCAAAAATAAAAAACTGAAAAACATTCCAACAACACTCAAACAATTTATTGCTATTAGTCCCACATATCAACATAAACATATAATGTAAAACCCTGTAGGGTACCCAATTCATAGTAAACAATAGCATAACAACAAAAAGGAAAAAAACCAGACTCCGAGCTAGCTTCCCTCCTTCTTTCCAAGATCCTCATCCTTCTTCTCCTTAGGCACATCCTTGCTCACATGCTCCCCCTCCACCTTGATATGTTTTTCCAGGAGCGTCTTCAACCATTCTTCTACAGGAACCCATAAATGGATCGGGTTGTCTCATGTCGGTCTCATATTGATTTTGACAATTGAGTGTCAACAAACTTAAGAAAGCTCTAAGTTGTTTCCAAGTATAATATAGATGTTGAGCTTTAGTATGTGCCAAGCCAGAAATTCAATAGGTGTCGAGTGAACTCCAGGTGCTGAGCAAGTTTCAAGTGACAATTGATGCCAAGTCACTATAGGTGCCAAGCAAATTTTAAGTGTTGAGCAAGACAAAGTTACTATAGGAGTTGAGAAAGATAGAAATACTATATGTGTCGAGCATTAGCAATCAGTAAGTGTCAAGTAACATAGAATTAACATATGAGTTTGTGCCTTCACAAACTTAGATGTGAACTATTTTTGAGCCAACTCAAGATGAATCTCAAAGGATCTAAAAGATAAGATCGAATCTTTTAGATTCCCTATGCAATCAACATGGAACCAATCAAACAAATGGATAAAGCATGCAACCAATAAGAAAAATGTAAATATTTGAGCAAGAAGGATGAATGAATCTTGATCGTAGATTCATACCTAACCCTAAGTCTTCAAGCCTTTATAAGGAGATTGAAACCCCATAATTCAAGAGCAAAACAAAGATAGGGTCATATGGAATGCATGAGAATATGCTAGTGAAGTTCAAAGGGGTGTAAAGACTTAGAGGAAGAATAGCATTGTAGAATCAAGTTGATCAGAACAGAGCATCAACACTACGAATAGAGACATATTAGATCAGGAAGGATTAGATTAGATTGGATAGAACAAGGATCTGGAATTAGTAGTAGAAAATTGTAAGTTATCATGTCAATGCATTCTACTATACTTTCTAGCCATTGTATTAGGAGAATGAAAATCCTATGGAGGTAGGTTGGTTTGATAGCAATTTTGTAAAACCTTCAACAAGGTGCTAGATCCTCTAACAAGGTGACATTCCAAGTGAATGTTTGTAAATCCTTTAGACAAGTCACTTTTAATAGGGTGTAGAGCCTTTAATAGGGTAGGCCTTTCATAGGGAAAACCATTGATGGTGGTTGAACTTTGTAAACTTAACCAGTTACATATTGTTGCAGTGATAAGTTGTGGGTGTCATCCCCACCCTAATTTTACTTTCTCATTTTGGAGGGCTTCTAGGTGACCAAAATCTTGTGTTATCCATTTTCATGCATGTCTTTACTTTCATGTTAATTAGATGTGTTAGATGCATGTGATTGATTTCAGCTAAAAGTTTTAGAGGTTAAATATTATGACTTTTGATTCACCCCCCCCCCCCCCCCCCTCTCAGAAGTAATCATCCCACTTGTAAATTCCAACAATTGGTATTAGAGCTTAGTTCTTCTAAGGAGAAGCCTTATAGCTTGAAGAAACGATCTAGAAATGGAAGTCTACAAACTTGGGAAGATCATAAAGAACCGAGAAATTGAGATACAATTCATTCTGTATTCTTTGGAAGAAGCTAGGGAAGAATTGAGGAAATCCCTAAAGAGAAGAAGAGAGATTGTCATAGCTAAAAATGATACACAATACAAGGAGATTGACACCTCTGAGTCTGATTAGGCTCCACATCAAAATAGTCTTGACTGAGTAACACTACAACATTTGGGGTCAAATTTTGATGGCAATTTGTGATGGCAGTGTAATTTGTGGTAATTTTCATGTTTTTTTTTGTAGTTGTCCCTGACATCATCACAATAATGATGTTGATGTTGTAATTGTGATGTCGACATGATTATAAACAAAACAAAAAAAGAAAAATGACATTAATTATTCCCATTTGATTGATTGTAGAGAGCTGCATGTGAAAGATTGTGGAGAACTCTGAATGAGGGTTTTAGACAAGTTGTGAAAGAGTGTGGAGATCAGTATGGAGATTTTCTAGTCATTCCCCTACTCTACATTGTGTTTCCCTTTCTCTGCATTTTGTTGTCATTGTATTTTTCTTATAATGCATTATCCTCATTATTTAGTCTTTCTATTGTTTAACACTATCTTTGAATATCTTCCTCCCTATATGAGATCTTAAACTTATTAAAATCTTTTTTTGTTGTCTATGGAATTGAATGAGCTTGATCATAAAAAGTCTATGTCACTAACAAACCTAATCTTCAAGACCATAGTTGAGGCATCTCACTTCATTAATAGTGTTTTTTTATAAGACTCAACAATAAGTTCATAAATCACAATGTCATCGAATCTTTTCTCTTGAGACACCAAAATAGTTTTCACAATAGGAGCCAATATAAAAAGACAAATAAGTAGAGGAACAAGATCCTTAAATGAGTATATTATTAGATGAACCTACTTCATATTCTTTGATGGTGGAATTTTTGTTTCAACAAAACAAGGTAAGTTTGCTTGCAGTACACCATAGACAAAGGCAGATCATCAATAATTTAGGTCAAGAAATATTTTTTAAAAATTTGAATGGAAGACTCTAGAAAAGGAGTCTATTGTTCCTCTGAGTTCCTTTTAGTGTTATAATAAAAATTGATAGTTGAAATGGAATATTTACAACCCTAACAAATCTTATACAAAACCTAAACTAGAGAAAAGGACAATAGTACACTATTACCAAGGCCATGCTAAGAATGTGTATTGGTTAAAACCTCAACTTAAATGTAAATCTTAACAAGGGGTGGAGGTTTCCCTAAAATTTCTATATACTCATAATTTTTATTGATTTGTCACAGTTCAATTTAATTTTTTAAATGAGAAACACAATATTTGCAAACTCAGCCCTATCTATGCAAATATGTTCCAAGTCTAGAAATTCTATTAGAAACTTTAAGTTGCACATTAAACCAAGCACATCCACAAGGGGCAGGGCTATTAATGAAACATATATTTTATTATGTATAAAATATAGTGAGGTAAATGAAATAAAATATGAAAGTTTATAATTTGAAAAATAGATTTGAGATTCTTCAATATACATACTTGAGGAATCTTCCAACATATTCCTTCTAAACATGTATCTCTTTATATATTTAGAGAGATCTTTTCTAGGGTTCTTATTACATTTTAGCACAATAGAAAAATTTATCTAGCTATATATATATATTCTAGAATCCAAATAATAAAACAATGAAACTCACTCAATCCATGCTAAGTGACTTACCTAAAGATCTTGCACAAAAATAATGCATACTAGGAAAAAAGAGCAGAGTTCACAAGAAATTTTACAAAAACATATAATAGAAGATATTTTTAGAAATAAACAAGCCATAACCTTGTTAAATTGGTCTAGTTTCTGATTAGCTAGGTTGATTACAAATTCCTATAGAACTGTCATCAAATTAGATACAATAAAATGAAAAATTAGTTGTTTCCAACTAGCAAGATCAAATATAGTTTTCCAATGTGATAAAATTGCATATGTAGATGCATCACTTGCATGCTAGGGATGAAGCATGTTCCCCGATTTATAAAAAATGGTTGGATATAAAGGATCCATACATTGGCCCAACAATGGAAGCCAATGATGTAACCATGCATGTATTGGCACAATATCCCGACGAGGATCTCAAGTATTTACCGCTACTATTAATTCGGGCATCACTATATGATCTTGAATTTTATGAAGTACTGAAGCTAGTAGTAACTTCTCCCATGTCTCCAAAAAATTTAGCATAGTTTTAGGGTCCCTTTGCTCCCAAGAATTTGTAGCAGCTATTCTTACTGTTGGAACAATAACTTCAGTGAAGAGTTGAGTGTAAGAAGTTGAAGAAGCAAGTTCTTCTTCTATGTAAATGCCATAATCAAAAGGCTCATTACCTTGCAAAAGCCTCTTCCACAATGACATTACCTCTAAACTATGCAAAGGATGTTAAAGTGGTTCCCAACCTTGAAACACTCTTATAAGAAATGGAAAAGAAAATGCAAATGCAATACATGACAAATTGCACAACTGGTAGTCCTCCTAATATTTGGACTATAAATTCTCAAAGACACTTGCAAGTGATTCCAAAGTCATATAGTACCTATTGCAACACTTGTAGGATTTGATGAAATCCAACTCCACAATGTGCCAAGATCACCTGCATGCAAATACCTTGTCGAAGGGAAACCAAGAAGGAAGAGGTGGAGCTTAGAAAAACCCTAAATGGACTTGAGAGAGAAAATATTGCAAACCAAAAAAATGTATTTACAATGAGTTGAAAATGATTTGTGAAAATACAATGAGAGAGTTTGAATATAAAGGCCTCATGGAAGCTTGTAAAAAAATTTGGAAGATGTGAGAAGATAAGGTTGACAACTAAGCATATGTCCACAAAAAGATGGAACATGCTAGAAGGGAACAAACTTCCATGTTGTCAACAACTCATCACTACAAATATTAACTAAATGCATTAATATAAGTAAACTTAAGTAAATAGAATAAATAATTAATTGTTTACTCTAACACCCCCCCTTAAGTGAAACTTAGGGGAATGCCTTAAGCTCACAAAAACTAAGATGAAATGCAAAATGGGTCCTTGAAACAAGGACATGTTAGGTACCCATGTACAATGCAAAGAAATGAAACCTCTAAAAATGGGGAAGGAGAGAAAACCACATGGAAAAAACCTTCCCCCCAAAAGAGGTGAGAACCTAGTGAAGGACTGAAGAAGCCTCCAACTAGAGAAATATCCCAAAAAATATGAACAAGGAGTGATCATGAAGAGTGTTCCTAGTTTGAGGATCATTTTCATGCCAATGGATCTTTTTTTTTGGGTTGTACTAACCTTTGTATCAATTTTTTTCTTTTCTGATCATTGTAGCTATCATTTGTAAGGATCTTTATGTACATGCACTGAGATAAAGTCACTCTTGCATTTCGAGTTCATGAACATTGTTTTGAGATAGTTGTACTTGCACTATTTTTATGAAGCACCATGGGGGGATAGTTGTTTTCCATTTTTGTGCCCTCTTCCTTTTTGTCCCCATGTAGAGTCAGTGTGACCATTTCTTTATAGGTGTTTGTACCTCTTCAACTCTCTCATCATTCTTGGTTCTTTCTGCAGAGAATTTTGGCCCACCTTCTCAATTGCATGTCAGCTGGCCCCATTTGCATTAAGGGGGGGTTATTCTATTGTTATAATGCATCCTTGGTTTGATGGTTTGATAGTGTGAGCTATGTATTTAGTGGTTGATCCTATATACTAGGTGATTGCAGTGGCTAGCTACCTATGCATTTCGGTCAGATGGATCATCTACCATATAGTCATGCTTGGTTCATGACTTCTTCTTCCATGGAGGTTCTTCAAATCATAAAATTATATCACATAATGTACCTATTGTATGGATTTTAGTACCATTTGTAACTTTTTTTTGGTGCTTTAATGCCCTAGTATAGTTATGTATAGATTGGGACAGATGATCTATCTTCAAATATTGATAGAGTAGTTTTTTCATCTTCCTTTTCATATCAAAAATTTATTTGAAGTTATTAGATTAGGGAGCTAAGTAATTTCCTTGGTGACTAGTCTATGATTCCCATTCATAGGGCTGCTATCACAATAATGGCTCTAACTTGATCATCCACAGTGGAAAATGTGTGAAACCTTGGTAGGATGATAGGTTAGACCCTGTAAACAATGTTTTTTCTTTCTTTTTCATTTGTTTGATTGGTTTCCAAGCTATGGAAATATTCCCTAGGCTGACTATTGGGAGTAGGTGAACTAGGACAGTTTCAAGATGTTGTTGCAAAGCATGCCCATGATCAATTTGGGTCAATCCAATGGCATTCCTAGAAGTCCTTGAATGAGAAAATGCTTGGAAAGATTGATTTGAGGTTTGAAAGGATCTAGAATCTTTTTGGTGAAAACTGGTCTATAGGCCAAATAGATAGGCTAGAAACTAGGGCTTGAGGGTGAATAGGGTTATGGGTGTTGTGAAGCTATGTCAATTAGGATTCTTGAAGTGCCTAGTGTTTATTCTTTTGGAAGGAAGTTTAAGGTGTTGTTACAAAACAAAATAAAACATTAGAATTCTCCTAAGAACATTTTGAAAATCCTCCATTAGCCTCTACATCATGATCTCCAACACATATACACTCCTCTAGGTCATTTGGTCATTCCCAACCAACTTTTGCACTTGGTTATGCATTCTTGACAACTTTTGCAAGAAATTGCAAAAATTGCACTTTTGCAAAAGTTGAACTTTGTAACATTTTAACAACTTTTTGTACTATTATGCAGTTTTTCTCTTCTCATGCTTTATATAGGATGGTTGGGTGGTTAGTCACCCTTTAGGACTCCTCTTCAATCCTTTGCAACTTTCTTGCCAAAAGCTGCTCAAGGAACTTTTGAAAGTTGCAAAGTTGCACAATGTAAATTTTCACCAATTTGGTCAAATGACCTTCCTATCATCTCAAACTTAACCAAAAACCTTACCATCAGCATGCACCTTGTGCCAATCAGAGGGCTATTTTAAATGTAAAAAGGGGTGACATAGTGTGACAGCAAGGACATGATACAAAACAACCCTATCCAAGCTTTGCATATGCTGTAGAGAAGAAAAATGAGTATCAAAATCTATTGAAAAAAAATTTGATTTTTTGGGAAATTTTGGGAGAAAAATGCAAGACGAAAACCATCTAAATCCATATAAGTTGAAAATAATTGAATTATTTTTTAAGGATATCATCAAACCAAAAAAAAAGAATAGTTATGGCATCTAAATATGCACATTTTACATGTCTTCTCTTTTTTATATTCAAAATTTGACATCTAAATATGGACATGTGACACCTCTTATCAGATTTTTATACAAAATATGGCATATAAATATGCACATGTTACATGTCTTATCAGTTTTTTATACAAAATTTGGCATCTAAATATGCACACGTGACATCTCTTATCATATTCTTATACAAAATATGGCATATAAATATGCACATGCTACGTGTCTTCTCTTTTTTATATACAAAATCTTGCATCTACATATGCACATCATTGTGAATTTGGACATTTCGCATAACATACACACAAAATTTTAAAAATTATTCTACCATATGTAGAATGATTCAAGTATATAGCACACGATCAATCAAGGGAACCTTCTGGACCAGCTCTAAACCTTATTGTATCAAGTATTGTTTCATGATCAGATTCACTTACTTTTCACAACTTCTTGTTAAGATTCCTACCATGATACAATATCAATTGAATATTTATTGCAACAATAAGGTTAGAGTAATGAAGAATATGACAGTATGTCTCAAAATCCTCAAATAACCACATGGTAGAATTCTTGATTGGGTACCTACACTTAGTTGTAAAGACAATTTAAAGTCAAAATTGACACATTATACATGAAAAATTGACTTAAAGAGATCTTCATGGCAGGGGACAAAATGTTGGTCTCAAATTGGTTTTGACATTTGAGCGTTAACACACTTAACCAATTCTCAAGATGATGCCAAGTATACTATAGATGTTGAGCTACTGTGTGTGCTGACCCAAAGAATTCAATAGATTTTGAGTGAACTTTAGGTCTTGAGAAAAACATAATTTCTGTAGGGGTTGTGTGAGACAGAATTCCTACATGTGCCAAGCATCAGCAACTAGTAAGTGCCGAGTAACACAAAATCAACATATGAGTTTGTGCCTTCACAAACTCAGATGTAAATCTTTTTTAAGTGGACTCAAGATGAATCTTGAAGCATCTTGAAGATAAGATTGAATCTTTTGCATTACCTATGTAAACAACATATAGCTAATAAGAAAAATGGAGAAGGCATGCAATCAATAGGAAAAGTACAAGAATTGAGTTGGAAATAAAGAATGAATATTGATCGTAGATTCATACCTAACCCTAAGTCTTTAAAGTCTTTAAAAGGAGGATGAAACCCCATTGTATGTGCACACATGAGAAGTGTATGGGTGAATTATAGAGAAGTTCAGAGGTGTTTTAAAGACTTAGATAGAACAAAACAACATTGCAGAATTTGGTTGATCAAGAACAGCGTATCAAAATTTTGAGAAGAGACATATCAGATCAAGCAAGGACTATAGTAGTTAGAGCAGAACAAGGATCTAGAATTAGCAATTGAGGATTGCAAGTCATCAGGTGAAGACTTTCTAATACTCTCTAGCAATTGTATTATGACTAAAAATTATATGATGATAGGTTGGTTTAATAGCCATGTTGTAAGCCTTTAGACAAGATGCTAAATCCTTTAATAGGGTAACATTCCAAGTGAATGTTTGTAAATTCTTTAACCAAGTTTCTTTTCACAGGGTGTAAATTATTTAATAGGATAGGCCTTTCACATGGTAGACCATTGGAAGTGTCAAAATTTGAAACCTTAAATAGTTACATATTGTTGCAGTGATACTTTATTGGTGTCATCCCCACCCTAGTTTTACCTCCTCATTTTGGAGGGTTTTTGGGTTACCAAATTCTTGTGTTATCTATTTTCATGCATTTATTTACTTTCATGTTTATTAGATGAATTAGATGCATGTGAATGATATCAGTTAAAAGGTTTTGAAAAGGTTAAAGTTAGTTACTTTTGATTAACCCCCCCGGCCTTAGAATTAAATTATCCCACTTGTAAATTCCAAAAATTGGTATCAGAGCCTAGTTCTCACAAGAAGGAGCCTTACAACTTCAAGAGAAAGATCTAAAAATGGAAGTCTACAAACTTGGGAAGATCATAGAGAATCAGGCAATTGATATACAACTTTCTCTACACAATTTGGAAGAAGCTAGGGAGGAACTAAGAAAATCCTTAAAGAGAAGAAGAGAAATTGCCAAGCTAAAAATAATGCACAACATAAGAAGATTGACACCTCAAAATTGTTTGCAAATGGAGATTCCAAAGAGTTTGATGCAGCAATAATAGAGCTAATGGAGAAGAATAGAGCTCAAGTATAAGAAATTAGAACAATCAAGATTGAACAAGAATCACAAGCCATGATGCTTTGTGAAGTGACCAAATAGAAGAAAAGAGCTATTGAAGATAAGGCTATGCTAGAAGAAGACTAGATAAATCTTACCAATAGACTGGAAGAGAAGTCAATTGAACTTGCAAGAATTTCAAACATGCAGCTAGACACCCTAAGTTATATGATGTATACACACCATGACTTGAATGTCAAGAATATTGAGATCTCTACACTAAAGATGCAAAATGAACAACTGCAAAATGACCTAAAAATAGAGAAGGAAATAGTAGAGAGTTTCAACAAACCCAATGAGGCCATCAAGTAATTTGAGTAGCTACTAAAATCACCAAGGCCTAGCAATGATACTTCAAGACTAGGATACACCAGCATTGAATAAGGAGAGTCATCTAAGATTGCAAAAGAAAGGAGTAAAAAAGGTAAGAACACTAAACCTACTTGTCATTTTTGTGGTAAAAAGGGGCATACCCCTAATGTATGCAGGATCAAGAATTCTCATCAACATGAAAAACCTCAACATGAAAAACCTTAGAATGGGAGTCACTATCATAAGTGCAACAAGAAAGGATATCAAGCACATAACTGTAGGAATAGGAATATCAGAACACCAAGATTTGAAGGTCACTACTACAATTGTAAGAAGTATGGACATAGAGCTTTTGAGTGTAGATCAAAGCCTATGTGGACACCTACTCAGCCAACAAGAGGAAACAACCATGGAAATCACTACAATTATGACTACAACACTAGGTATAGTTGTCATTACTATCAAGAATATGAACACGTTCCTAAAAATTGCATAAGGACACATTTTAGAGGAAACTATAGTAGATGGTTGAATCAAACCACATGTTTCAATTGCTTGAAGACTGGTCATATCAGTAGGAATTGCCCAACAAGGTCAAAGACACCCAACTTGAAGAACAATAGAGGAGAATGAGAAGGATGAAGAGGGAGAAAAGAAAAATAAGAGGAAATAGTGGAGAAGACACAAGGTGTAAAGGCAATAGCTAAAGAGCAGTAGCCAGAATAGAATGTCCAAGACACCCAATTACCACCACCAAGTCCTCCATATACAAAACCTATAGAAATAGTAATTTTCAAGGATTTTTCTAACACCTTAGGTTAGAATATCAATCCATTGACTGCAAAGGATCTCAAAAAGATCCTTCACCAAACCACATTGCAATCACAACTGTGCACAAATCTTGTTTTAGTGAGTGTGGAAGAATTACAAAAGGCTATAGTAGAGATTACTAGGGAGAAGGTGAACACACAAGAACCACCTTCACAACCTCCCATAGCTACAAAAGATCAACCAAAAGAGCAAGCAACACAGGATACAACTTCTAAGGTTGATCATATAGTCATAGCAACAACAACTATTGAGGAGCCAGCAAAGGAGTAGATAGGACAAGATGTTCCTACAACACAAAGCCAAGGTGAACCTCCTCAAATCATTATCATTGATCAAGGCAGTAGAGAAGAATAAAAGGAAGAGGAGAAAACCCCTAAGGAAAGAAAATAAGAGGCAATATAGACACTGGTGAACTTACCTACCTTAGGGATTCCTACCAAATAGCCAAGCACTGATGTAGTACCACTGCAAATTTTAGCACCAGGTTTAATCTCCACTAAGGTACCAAGGGTACTTCACTATGGAGACCCTACACTTGATCAGTAAATAGTCATACCAAGTTATGAATTCAAGACAATGAGCCTAGTGCAAATAAATGAAGTGCAAGAGGCACTGGAGAGAAGGAAGAAATAGGAGATACTCAGAACTGAGTATAGAGAGAAGCAAGCACTTGTAGAAATCAAAGACATATTCCTTGATGCATTTAGCTTGCTAGTACTTGATGAAACCAAGCCCATCATGGAGCAATTGTCCAAAATAGTAGACTAGGTACAAAATGAAGACTTTGATACAAATGTTAAGTTATTAGAGTGGTTAGAAAAGAAATTTCAAATGAAAATCAATGAGAAGATATCTAGTGAGGTAGCATTTTCACAAGTGGAATTGGCTAAGAAAGTTGAAAAAAGTGAAAATAGTACTCGAGAATATATTCTCATTGTACTCCAAATTGTGTGACTCATCATTCTTCACACAAGAAACTAGCCAAAGAATACTGAGCTTGGAGTGCAATCTTAAGATTTCTAGTACACAAGTACCCAAAGATCTAGGTCAAAGTGAGAAGCATTTTGCGACTATGCTTCACACTCAGAAGGAGTTAGCTATATTGAAAACACAAGAGGCCAATGTCAAGGCCAAATTGATACAAATTCAATCTTCTATTACCCCACATTTGGAAGTACTACATAAGGAAATGGCCTATGTAGAAAGTTTTTTAAAGAAAAATCCTAATCTTTCTACTTTAGAAGGCCTTGTACATCTTGCAGCAAAGATAAACTGGGATGCTTCTTTGAAGATGATAATGGAGGTAAATAAAACATTTTTGGCTAAATATTATATTCATTCTTAGGACCGTTTGACATAAGTATCAAAAAGGGGGAGATAATGCATAATGTAAATAAAAGGGGGAGATATTCATTATTGCATATAATGAGAATGGGGGAGATAATATGTTCTTTGATGGAAGTAATAATGATATTCAAAATTTGAGGAAGTAATAAGGAGATACAGCCAAAATGATGCAAAGACTACAAGAAGATGTGAAAGGGGGAGTAGAAAAAAAGGGAGAAACAAAGCAAAAATAGGGTACACAAAAAGAGAGGCAAAGCGTATCAGACACATCAGCATGAGACAAATTTAGCACGAGACTCTTTGGTTATAGGAGTGGAATTTTGGTTATAGAATTGGCACATTAGCTCAGGGAGAGTCACAAATTTTTGAGGTATACAAAAATTTTAACAAGTTTTTCAATTTTTGTACACATGCCAAATAGAATGTGTAGTATGCTCATACAAATAGGATTCATAATGCTTAGTTAAGTGTTTTTGCCACTCATGTCAAAGGGTGAGATTTTTGGTCTTAGATTGGTTTTGACATTTGAGTGTCAACACACTTAACCAATTCTCAAGATGATGCCAAGCATAATACAGATGTCGAGCTATAGTGTGTATTGATCTAGAGAATTCAATAGGTTTCGAGTGAACTTCAGGTGCTGAGTGAACTTTAGGTGCCAAGTGAAGTTCAAGTGCCAAGTGATAAGTGATGATGAGTCAGTATAGGTGTTGAGAAAAGTATAGATGTCGAGTGAAACAAAATTTCTATAGGAGCCAAGTGAGAAAAAATTCCTATATGTGACGAGCATCAACAACTAGTAAGTGCCAAGTAACATAGAATCAACATATGAGTTTGTGCCTTCACAAACTTAGATGTAAACTATTTTTGAGCCAACTCAGGATGAATCTCAAAGTATCTTGAAGATAAGATCAAATATTTTTCATTACCTATGTAATCAGCATGCAACCAATAAGAAAAATGGAGAAGGCATGCAATCAATAGGAAAAGTGCAAGAATTGAGTGGGAAATGAAGAATGAATATTGATCATTCTATGATGATAGGTTGGCTTAATAGCCATGATGTAAGCATTTAGACAAGGTGCTAAATCCTTTAACAAGGTAACATTCCAAGTGAATGTTTGTAAATCCTTCAACCAGGTCACTTTTAACAGGGTGTAAAGTCTTTAACAGGATAGGCCTTTTATAGGGAAAACCATTGGAAGTGGTCAAACTTTGTAACCTTAAACAGTTACATATTGCTACAGTGATACTTTGTGGGTGTCATCACCATCCCAGTTTTACCTTCTCATTTTGGAGGGTTTCTAGGTTACCAAATTCTTGTGTTATCTATTTTCATGCATGTCTTTACTTTTATGTTTATTAGATGAATTAGATGCATGTGAATGATATCAATTAAAAGGTTTCGAAAAGGTCAAAGTTAGTTACTTCTGATTCACACCCCCCCCCCCCCCCCCCCCCCCCCGCTTTCAGAAGTAAATCTTCCCACTTGTAAATTCCAACGCAAAAGTATACTGCATTCTAAGCCATGTTCCTATCACAATGATGGATCCTATTGGGTACTCAATATACTCACCATCAATGATTGTACCTATCAGTTTCTTTTTGGGCTCAATACATTGACATAGAAAGTAGTCCATTCCTTCATCATTATTGTGATATGCAATAGCTACATATACATGACCTACATTATATAGAAGGATAAGTTAATGGAAAAATTGAAAGTAATCTATTTTAACCAAATATTAAATTGATAACTTAGTACCTAGTTCCACTAGGTTAGATACATGCTCAAAATTTTATTGATGCTTCAACCTGGTTGAGTTGTAGTGTTCTAGGAAGATATGAATCAATTAGATGCAAAGGTCTACAAGACCATTGGTCAACCCACTATTTTGACTCACATTCATCTCATAAATGATGCATACACAAAGAGCAAAAGCATGCAAGCTTTCTAGTATGAATAGCTAGTGACACTGCATTTGATCTTCAAAATGAATGCATCTCACTTGATCCTATAAGTGTACAACAATGTTCCAAATTTTCAATGTTAGGTTTAGGTATCAACCAAAAATATCTAGAAACTATAGGATTACCTATATTACCTGGTCCCATCATGGAATTACACCATTAGACAATTGTTTCAGCATTTTCCAATACTATGTCACCTTTGTACTTTAATTCCTCTCTACTAAGGACTATTTTCACACATGTTCCAACACCATCATGCTCTTCCTCTCAATGTCCCACCTCAATGAAATTTCAAAAATTGTTGCACTCCATTTGTCACATGCATCCTACTCAACCAATAGAACATCCTTGCATTCTTGAATTGTGTAGTGTAATTGTCTGACCATATAATGCGTTGATTGTACCTATTGGTGTAAATAAGTATTTACTATTTAAACTTACTTAGCTTTACTTAGGTTAATGCATATTTTTTTAATTTATTTATTACTTACCTAGGAGTATGCATACTCTTGTGAGTTGTCATGTTGACAAAACATGAATTTACACTCTAATTATGAAGATGTTGTCTACACTTAGGAGTTAGCACATTATTTGAGCACATGGTGTCTACAACATTCTAGACACCTCATCATGCTTATCCTCTTATTATGGAGGATATATGCTTAGTTGTCATGCTTATCTCCTAGTACATTCTAGACACATTCTAGATGCATCTTAGAGGCTTTTATATACAAGCTTTGTTAGTGTGTATGTACATGCTTCTGTTAATAGTAAGCATTCTCATATTGATCATACTCTTTCATCTACTATGTGCTTGTACTTGTGCTCCTTGATCTTGGGTGAATTTTTCCCTAAGAAAAATTCTTACATGGTATCAGAGCTTGGGGAGCTTCTCATCACTAGCCGTTTGAGACCATTTTTGTTTTAGCACCTTCGATCCAAAGATCTAGAGAATTCACAGAAATTGGGAGCATCTAGAGCCAAAGAAAACCTCACTACTATGTCTAGCTTGTCGATTCGGTGAATTGACTATAAATTTGCCTATGTTGGGTAATAGTCAAAATTGAGGTTAATTTTTTTTTGTAAACTGGCAACCTAAAGGCCAGATTTGCAAAATTGGTGTGATCATTTCAGATCTGTACATTTAATTTTTAGATCTCCATTTTTTTCATTTGTCTCTCTACAATTTTTTTTGGATTTGCATTATTTTTTCCAAAAAATTGGCCATCAAGCCTGAAGTAGAGATATTTTGCAGGTGAAGATTGAAGCTTGTTGGTGCAAATCAGATATTTGCATCATATTCAGAAGGTCAAAAAATCCCCAAATTGGATTTTTTTCATCCAAATCAGACATGTGAGGCAAAATTTAGAGTCATTTGATTTTTGGAGGTGCAGCAGCAATTCAGGAAAAATAATAACAGGAGTGATTTTCAAACAACGATATCTTACTCATACAGACTCCTTTTTGCGAGCAATTTTTATTATTTTTTGGGGTAGAATTTCATGATCTACACATTAGTGTAGGTGGTTTGAGATATATGTTCCTAATTTTTTCTACAAGTCACAAAACTTGATTTTTGCCAATTCAAATGCTTGGTATAAGCTCATCTGGACTCCAAAATAGGTTCTGTTCTTTTTAAAAGTGCATTTTTTTTGTCTACTTTCTAGATCTAAAATTAGATTATAGTGTCTATGGAAAAAAATACTACTTTCAAAAATAGGCCCTAAATTGGCATGTGGCTATTGCACTAAGTGTAAAATCATACATTAGGGGGGGTTGATTGATTATTTCTATATTTTGGGGGGTGCATACATTCATTGATCTCATGGAAGCTTGTCACATATGTCAGTCTAGTATAAGACCAAAGTTGACACTAAGGAACTATCAGAAATGGAGTGCTTTGATGCTTGATCATCTAAGAGAATATTAGGAAGTGATTCCTTCTCTCTACTTGAAGATACCACCTTCATTCAAATATCTTTCTAAACTCCTTAGCTTTATGTATAACAGTATGAGTTAGGAATCATTTGCTTCTCTTCTTATGGCAAGTTTTCCTCATGATGTTTGGATGGCTCTTTAGGAAGCATATGTAGATCCATGTGTTCCTCCATTTCTAGAGGACATTCTACATCTAGTCACTCCAATTATGGTACCTTCAACTCTAGTTGAGATCTCACCTCCTAATTCTCTTTTTGATTCTACTAATCCAATTCCAGCCATAGATGTTTCAGATTCAGTGTAGTAGGACCCTTCATGTCTTCCTACTTTACCTTCATGTGACAACTTCCTTTCTACCCGCATATTCATGGAGTCTCACATTGAAGATGTGGGAGACACTATTGATGATATTTTTCTTCTCTTTGAGGTGAATACTTCATCTGTTGCTACAATGATAGATTCATGTACTTCAGCACAACAGGTTACACTTCTTGACTGACATTTCAAGCTTGTTCATCGAGTCATACACAATAGATTTGGAGGACTTCATTGATGATATTCAGCTTCTCTTTGATAAGGATGATTCTTCTATAGTTTTTGTGAGGGCCTACTCTAATCATCATGTCCATTCTCTATATGATCAGTCTTTATAGGCTGCAATGATTTTGGATACTTATGTACAATAGTTGCAGGAGGTCTCTTTATCATTTGAGGAGACTATTGGTTCTTTGAGATAGGTTCTACATGGATCCTTGCTCGATGTGCACATGTTCTTTTCAGCAGTCTTGGAGGGAGCAACCATCGACATCGACATAGGGACACTTGAAAAAGTTTTAGAGATACCTTTCATCATCGAGATTCTTTCCACACATAGGGGAACCATCTCACCTATACCTTTGCCATTGTTTCTTCCAAAGGGGAGGAACATTATACAATGGTCATGGATTAGCTTCTACATTGGAGCATTTCTCACTGATCGCACACTACCTTTGGGGGGGGGGGGCTACCTTGTCTCCTTCTTATCCTTTTTTTTTTGGGGGGGGGGAGGGGGGACTTTTTCATCTTTGAGGTTATGTCCTTCTCCTAATTCACTACTATATGTATGTCATAATGGGGGGGTCTTGATTACTCCATCCATCCATGCATCATATTTGTTTTTCATCTCTCTTTTTGGGGGAGGGTTTTTCCCATGAGTTTTTCCCTCTTTCTCCACTTTATGAGAGATTTCATTTCATTATGTACATAGCTACCTAACATGGCCTAGTAGTCATGACCCATTTTGCATTTCATCTTAGTTTTCATAAGCTTAAGGGCATTCCCCTAAGTTGCACTTAAGGGGGCTTGTTGGTGTAAATAATTATTTACTATTTACACTTACTTAACTTTACTTAGGTTAATGCATATTTTATTATTTATTTATTACTCACCTAGGAGTATGCATACTCTTGTGAGTTGTCATGTTGACAACACAAAAGTTTGCACTCTAGTTATGCACATGTTGTCTACACTTAGGAGTTAGAAAATTATTTGATCACATGGTGCCTACAACATTCTAGAAACCTCATCGTGCTTATCCTCTTATTATGGAGGATATGTGCTTAGTTGTCATGCTTATCTTCTAGTACATTCTAGACACATTCTAGATGCATCTTAGAGGCCTTTATATATAGGCTCTCCTAGTGTGTATGTACATGCTTCTGATAATAGTAACCATTCTCATATTGATCATACTCTTTCATCTACTATGTGCTTGTGCTTGTGCTCCTTGATCTTGGGTGAAATTTTTCCTAAGGCAAATTCTTATAGTATCTGTCATCTCTTTCCCTCAAAATTGTCATTAAAAACTCTAAAATATCCTTCCACAAACTCTAATGAATGATTTTGATCATTTTTGATATAGAAGTGATACTCTCTTAATACTTTTATGTCATCCTCTATGGTATCATGTGCATGAATAAATGCTATGTATACAAAAATTGACACTTGTATAGAGTTGCAATACATTCGTTGTACTTAATTTTGATGTTTTAGTGTATAGTTTTTAGTGAAGTCAACAACTAACATAATCATAGCCAAAAGAAAAGTGTCCTTACACAACTTGAATCACTCATCTAACATTCTAGCTCTATATGTATGACCTATATAGTCATAAACTATTTTCTCTTGAAACAATTTCATAAAATCAGCTACACATACATCACTTTTCACTAATTCACACCTCTTTAATTATTTTCCATCTTTAACACCATATATAACTAACTTGTACTTTCTAAGAGAAATTAGTGTCTTACTAATTGCATGTGTGCTATCTAGATGTAGGCATCTATGAAACTTTTGCAAACCACTACATTGATGGAAAAAACCTTTCAAATACATGATCTTATAATAAATGTACCCATCATCTAATTTACATAGTACACTTGCAATAAATTATCTCATTGACTTAGGAGGTAATTGTGGACCACATTCTTACAATATTTTGTTAGTATGCAAAGTACAATGTATATAACGATAAACGAACCCTACAACAACATGTAGTGTCTGTATGATTTATCTTAACATAGCATGGTTTTTTCATCTCAAAAAACCTTCGGCTGATTTTAATTAGATGAAATATTTCATAAAATTGTGTTTGAGTCAGATCCAAAAAAAAGTTTTGCATGTGGCTCACAATTTTTTTTTCCAAATTGTCTTTTAACATCTTTTTGGTTTGGTGAAGCCCTTGTGATCTCACACCAAAAGTTTTCTATTAATGTTCTTAGTACTTCAATGATAATTCTATCCTTATGTGGGATTCTACCTTGGAATGACCAAAAAGAAGTCTCATTAGAATTCTCAATTTTCTCTTGCCTCACTAAGGCTTTGAGTAATGTTTTTCTACTTATCATTAATGTTTACTTGTTTTGCTTACCATAAGAGTTTGTTCCATTTCCTTTCCCATTATGGTTGATGTGAGGATCCCTCAAATTTTATTAGCATTTTTAGTATATGCTTTTGAACCAATGGATTGGTATGCATCAAAGAGATTTCTAACAATGCTTCTTTCACTACTATTTTCAAATGTTCTTAACCCCAAAGTTCTCATTGTCTCTCTAAATTTCAGATTTTTAACCATTTCAAAAACAAGTTCACATCATCCACTTTGATTTAAATTTTCAAAATAGTTATTCCAAATCTTTTGAAAAATTCTCCTACAATTTATTTCTGACATTTTATCATACATTGGCTTCAAAATATTTTCATCAATGTCAGTTAGAAACTTTGGTTTTCTACAAATTATTTTAGGGGATGTTGATGTACATAAATGCTCTATATTTTCATTACTTACATCATGTGCATTCATCATTTCAACTTGAGATGTCACATTAGAGGCATCAGGTGACGCAAGTATATTTGTCATAATCATTTCAATTGGGTTATGTTGAACATTTTTGTTTGTCAAATTAGGTGCATTTGCAACATCAACATCAATAGGTATATTTCCATAACTTACATTAGAGGCATTTGATGATGTACCTTCATGTAATCTCCTCATACACTCCCTTATTCTTTCCTTTGTTGCCTCTTGTTCTTCAATGGTTCCTCTCTTGTTCTTTCCCATGATTTTAGATGGAAATTACCCTACAAACAATAACATGAATAAAATAAATAATAGTATACAAAACTAAACAAATTTTCATGATTATTTTATGCTCAATCATAAGATACTAACATAAATTAAGATGTTGGCACATGAAAAATATAAAAATTAGCATTTCTAAGCACAAAAAACCTTACACTTGCATACCTGGTATAGAAATACATGTTAAACAATAGTAGAATCTGGTAGACCACACTGGAAAAACATAATAATAGTTGACATGTTTTATTTATAGTTTTCAATAACTTGATAGGGTTATTGACTTCTAACTACATTATGCATGTGGAAAAATAACTCGATTGGGTTCTATATTACTACTACGGAAAGGCACATTGAAGGAGGGAGGGAGTGATCAAGAGAATGTGAGAGAGATGGTAAGGATAGTATAAAGAGATAGAAGGGGATACAAAGAGAGAGAGGGAATAAAAGAGAGGGGATGTGTGTGTGTTTGTGTGTGCGTGCGTGTGTGTGTGTGTGTGTGTGTGTGTGTGTGTGTGTGTGTGTGTGTGTGTGTGTGTGTGTGTGTGTGTGTGTGTGTGTGTGTGTGTGTGTGTGTGTGTGTGTGTGTGAGAGAGAGAGAGAGAGAGAGAGAGAGAGAGAGAGATTAGGGGATACAATAAAGATAAATAATGAGAGAGAGAGAGATGTAGGATGGAGAAAGGATTAGGGGATAGGAGAAGAGAGAGAGGCGATAGGAGAAAGATAGAGAGGGGATATGAGATTATGTGAGAGAGAGTGACAAATAATGATCAGGGGATACAATAGAAATAGTGAGAGAGAGATAGTAGGGGATATGATAGAAAGAGTGAGAGAGAGATGGAGAGAATGAGAGAGAGAAGGGGATAGGAGAAAGAGAGGGAGGGTATAGGAGGGAGAGAGAGAGAGAGAGAGAGAGAGAGAGAGAGTAGGGGATATGATAGAAAGAGTGTGAGAGAGGTATAGAGAATGACTAAGAGAGAAGGGGATAGGAGAAATAGAGAGAGGGGATGTGTGTGTGATAGAGAGAGAGAGAGAGAGAGAGAGAGAGAGAGAGAGAGAGAGGGTATAAGACAAAGAGAGAATGAGAGAGAGCTCAAGAGAGGATGGGATGGAGAGAAGAATTAGAGGATACAATAGAAAGAGTGAGAGAGAGAAGGGGATAGGAGAAAGAGAGAGGGGGAAAGGAGAGAGAGGTATGAGAGAGAGAGAGAGAGAGAGAGAGAGATTATGGGAGGGGAATTTTAGATTAGAAACCCTTGTTTTATAAGTTTAGAGATTCGTGTTTTGATTTGGGTAGCATTTGGTAAAGAGATCAAAATTTGATATGCAAAATTTGATTGGTCATTCATATTTTTCCTATCAGATCTATTATGTAAATTATTTAAATATATATATTATAAAATTACCATAGTAAATAAATTTACCATGATAATTTTATATATTAAAATAGTATTTTGAAATACCAAAAGAAAATACAAATTTGGTGATTTTAATGGGAAGGGGGCTTCTATTTTTTATGTTTTTAATAAAACATATTTAAAAGAAAAAGAAAATAAAATGAGAGAGGGCCTATGAACTCCCCCACCCCTGCTACAAAAGCAACGGTAGTTGTAGAAGCATACACTACCAAGGCAAAAGTTGTTACCTTTAGCAACCAAGCTGCTAAGCAACTTCCTACATTTGGGGTTATGCGATAAAAATCACACTTTGGAATTTGTGATTTCATTTAATTTATTTTATAATTTATTAAAAATTATATTATATTATTAAATTATTATTATATTATTATATCATTATATTATATTATTATTATATTATTAATATTCTTAATTATTATTATGTTGTTAATGTAATACTTATCATTGTTAATAAATTAATGTTTAGTTATATTACTTTGTTAAGAATTAAATAATTATTACTAGTAATAATTTAATTTGAGATTGTTATTTAAAAGAACTTTTCATTTAAAATTTTGAGAATTTTATTTTTGGAATAATCATGGACTCAAAAAACCTTAGCAAACATGAACTTGGATAAACAAAAACTAGAACTCTATGTTGAATCAAAATCTTATGTTTTCAAAACAAAACAAATTACAAACTAAACTGCTATGATGTATGTTTTCTTTTGTGTTGGGTTTCAGATTGTACTTAGTACTTTGACCAATCAGGATGTTTACTAGAGGCTTGGGGGTTTTGTTCTATGATGATGTTATAATTATATTTTTGTCACGATCTTTTATACCTGACCATGGTGATGTATCACATGTTTTCTATGATGAGTTTTTTTGAATGCTTGTTAGTGATTTCTAGTTGCTTGTATAGAACTGAGGTGATTATGGTGATTATCCTAGTGTTACCTTTGAGTTTCGATGAATTGTCTTTTGATGCTTTCTAGTTGCTTGAATAGGACTGAGGTGATTATTGTGATTAGTTTTTAGGTGCTTTCTAGTTGCCTGTAAAAGACTAAGGTGAATATTGTGTTTTATATATAGGTGCTTTCTAGTTGCTTATAAAGGGCTGAGGTGAAAATTGTGATTTTATGAGTTATACTTTTTATGAGCTTGGGGTACGTAATCTAAGTGTGCATTGGGAAGTACCTTGCAATGGAGGCTTGAGCCCTAAGTGGTTTCCTGGGTAACCCATTTTAAGTTTTTTTAATAAGTGACAACATGTAATGCCTAGCCAGGGAAGCCAAAAGGAATTAACCTAAAATTTCACTAAGTTTGCTAAACATTTTTTTTAAAGATAATAAACAACAAGAGATAACATAGTGGAACCAATAATTCACATACATACAACCATCATAAACATATTACATCTCTTAAGGTTCCCATGACATTGAATCACATAAATAAGTATATTAATATTAAATCTAATACATAACTCAAAATCCACATCATGGTATAATCACAAGTACGATTCCAAATAATTATACAATTACATAAGATGCCACTTAGCACCTAGAATGCATGATCATCTATTGTACAAGTCACAGGGAATGAAAAAGTCAAAGAAAATATATCATAAATAAATACATTATCTCTAAAGATCTTTGATGATCAAGTATAGTACAAAAAATATAACCATCCAATAGAAATACAAGATCAGAAAGAAAGATACAACAACACCAGTACATCTAGCAATGACATCCAATAGTCAGATATCAAGGGTAAAGAAAAATACACTACCACCCGACCTCATGGAACTTAAATGGCCCACTCCCACCATGCTAAGGAGATAATCTCAAGTCCCAAATGGAAATCAAACCACAAGTCATAACAAACATCTAGGTCAAGGAAAACCTGATAGAAACAAGTATCATCTAATCCCAGAGGCAACAAAGACACATAGGAAATCTACTATGTAAGTGGAAAGTTTCATCACATGAGCCAACTCTAAGGTTACCTTGGTAGACTCTTTGGACTCTACCCCCCTAGTGTCTTTATGTGGCACCAGTATCCTTTCATGAAGACAAGGCATATTAAAAAAGAAAGTTCATAACCAAGCATCTTCTCTACTCCCATCCTAGCCTATACTAGCACTAGAGGCATGCATAAGAAAAAGCATTGACTCTTATTAATTTAATTTATTTCCATTTAAGGAAATGTTATCACTTATTAAAACAACCTACAATGGGTTGCCCAGGTAGCCACTTAGGGCTCCAACCTCCATTACAAGCCACTTCCCAATGTACACATAGATTACCTACCCTAGGCTCCTAAGAGTATAACTCATAGAATCACATTTTTCATCTCAGTCCTTTACAAGTGACTCAAAAGAGCCTATAGATAAAACACAATATTCACCTTAGTCCTTCACAAGAAACTAGAAAGAACCTAAAGACAAATCATAACATTCACCTCAATCCTATACAATAAACTAGAAAGCACCAAAAAAGAAATCACAATAATCACCTCGGTCCTATACAAGAAACTAGAAAGAACTAGAAGATAATCAGTCAAAAACTCAAAGATTATGACAAGAAAGTCACAATTATCACCTTAGTTCTATATAAGCAACTGGAAAGGACTAACAAACATTGATCAAAACTCATCATAGAAAAAATGCAACACATCACCATGGTTAGGTATAAAATATCATATGCATAACATCATCACACAAAACCCCTAACCCTTTGGTAAACATCTTGATTGATCAAAGAACTAAATCAAACCCGAACCCAACACTAGTAAACCACACATCCATAAAATACAAAATGATGTAACTTTCATAACTCATTAGGTTTTGAAAACACAAAAGTTCAATTTTCACTAAAGGTTTTCAAGTTTTCATTTTCATATTTCAAGTATTATAGTTTGATAGGGTTTTCGATTACAACTAGGGTTCACATTTTCATTTATACAAGTCTAAGATCTGCTAGGATCTTCTAGTCCAAAAGAACCTCAAATCTTTAACAAATGATTAAAAATATTTTAAACATAAAACCTCAATTTTATAAAAATAAATTATCATAAAAAAATCCAATAATTTCTTCCAATTTTAAAAATTGATTTATATCAAATGATTACTTAAACTATAAAATCCATCATCTAAAAATAATATTATTAGTATCAAATAATTATTATTAAATAATAATAATAATAACTATTTAATTATTAACAAATAATATTAAGTCGGTGGATATTGGTTCCTTGGATTCTCAGAGGAAATTATCTAACATTCTTTCTGATAGAATTGTGATTCTCTCAGATTGTGAGGATCAATTAAGTTGGAGTGCTTATAAATTAGGGGATGATAAGGTAAATCTTGGCTATGAGTTAAGAGGAGCAATATTAGAGATGTTAAATGGTCATTGATTCTTTGTTGGGGGAAATGGCTTCTTCCAAAAGATAGAGCTTTTCTTTGGATTGCCCTACATGGTAGGATTCTTATAGGTAGTCATCTGAAGACTATTGGCATTGAGGGACCAAGTTAGTGTATACTATGTAAAAAGGATGAGGAGATGGTGGATCATCTCCTACTTTGGTTTCCTTTTTTGAAATAGTGTTGGGATTGGTTATTGAGTTCATTCAAGCGAAATGCAGTGAGGAATGGATGTTTTAGAGATTTTTTGTTTTCTTGGTCAATAGATAGACATTTTTTTTCCAAATGGGGAATTCTCTAGATAATAAGTCCATCTATGTTAGTATGCCATATTTGGAAAGAGATAAACCACATGATTTTTGAAGAGAGGAAATTGGAAATTGAATATTTGAAAGAGAAGATTAAAGGTGCAATTGAGGAAATTGTTAGTAACAAGACCCATGGGTTGAAGTATAAATTTCAATCTAAATGGGATTAGGATATTGAAGTTCTCTGGCCACTTAATTATAGAGTGGATCATCTCATGAGAGATAAGAAAGTGGTTAAAAATCTGATCTCTTGAAAGCCTCCTCAAAAGGGGTGGTTGAAATTGAATTTTGATGGGGAAAGTAGAGGAAATGCGGGTAATAGTGATATTGGCACTATCATTTGAAATGAAGAAGGGTGGTTGATTAAAGCTATAGTAGGACCAATTGGCAACACTTCAAATAATGTGGCAGCAATCTTGGCGTTGGAAGCTGGTCTCAAATGGCATGCTTCAAATAGAGTTTTAAACTTGATTATCAAGGGAGATTCAATGGTCATCATCAATGAGGTGTTGGATAGAAATTTTAAAGCATGGAGACTGGCTAAGTGGATTCTGAAAATCTTAGATCATCTAAGATCAATTGGAGAAATTCAAATCCAACATGTTTATCGAGAAGGGAATAGGATGACTGACATATTGGCGAATCTAGGGATTGAAAACAAAGAAATGAAAATGTTTGAATTCAACGATCACATGTTGACGTCCTTGAAGGAGATCATTGTAGAAGATTTGTGGGCTTTCATGATAAATGGTATATGCTAATGTTAGAAGATGTCACGTCATCTATTGGAAGGATAGTCTCTCTTGAGAAATAGTCCTTTTTTAGACTTTGTTTGCTAGTTTTTAGGAATATAGCAAAGTTTGGGAAAAAAAATTTGATAAGGAAATTTTTTTGAATCTCATCCTACACACCCATGACAATTGGTCCTTTTTTATTTTTAAGGAAGTGTGGTGTCCTTCATTTGCATTGGCTAGATGACATTCTTGGGCATTAGATGTAAATGTATGTAGCAAGAAGGTATGGTAGAGTCACTAGAGGATCAAATCATGAGGCTTTTTAAGCATGCTATTGATCAAGAGAAAGTAACCATTATAGAGCTATTGGGTGTGGATTACTCGATGTGAGGTCATGTGCATGATGGGAAATTGATTTTTGATCTCTTTCATCCTATTATCCAAGTGTTTGGTCATCTAGTGTCTACAAATGACATAATTTGTAGAATGGTGGTAGAAGAAATTTATATGTAGGTATTTATTGCCATGGATCTGATTGACACAAGATTATTGAGTGGAGGTATTCTAAATTTATTTTGTATAGAAGTTGCAAGTAAGAAAACAATGATGAAAAAGAATTGGAAGCTATTCCAAACTTGCATGGTGAAGGAGTTTGACATGATCAAGTTTGAATCTTTTTGTCAATCGAATGATAAGCATTTCCCAGCAGAAGTGTTAACAAGAATGATCTCTATTAGATAAGGGATAGGATATATTTTTCATTGATGTAAGTGGTCATGTTTGTTTGTAGTTGTGTCTATAATAGAGAGTGAGTTCCTTCATTTTATGTAATCTTTTTCTCAATAATCTAAAGGGTATTGTCCCATAGACAGAGCTTACAAAAAAAAACAATAATTAAAAGAATTATTTAAAAAAAATATTAATAACATTGATATTGACAACATATTTAATAATAATAAAACTATATAAAATAACCATTAAATAAAAAAGTCAAATTTAAAACTTACCCTAAATTCATGTTTTTTGAAGCCCGTAGGCTTTGTCATTGTGCACAACCCCACTAACACAACAATAGGGTATTGCATAAGTAGTACTTGTTGTTGTGGTAGTAGGCCTATTGCACACAACCCTATTAAAGGGATATGCCAGCATTGGAAGGAGGAGGGGGAGATGGGAGGTGGTGACCCACCTCTTCTTCTTTTAATTATATTTAAAAAAAAAATCAAAACATAACAAAAGCCACCCCCCATGAAACTCAATTTTCTCAAATAGTAAAATTTTCCTAGTTTTAAATTTAAACATTACCATACTAAAATTCAATAATTAGTGTGGTAATTATTATATTAAATATATTTCATTTATAGATCTGATAGGAGAATAACTTACTATCAATCAAATTCATCAAATAAAACCTCATTTTTCTTTCTTTACCAACCCTTCCCAATTCCAAACAAACAAAATACAAAAACCTAAAATTTATTAGACAAGGGTTTCAATTCTTAAAATTATTCACAGATGTTTTCAAGAAATGAAGAACAATAATTATATATACAAGGTTTTCAATTTGATAAAACAGATCCTCAACAAACACGAAGAAGACAAAGAATTTAAAAGAAGAAACTACTACGCAAAACCCACAAGATCCTACCTAGAATTGATGCTAAACAACCAAATGCACAGAATCTCACAAGAAATTTTCTTTTCTTTTGAAACATTCTTCTTGGAAATTGGCTCCTCCAAACCTGTGTGTGCAGAAATGAGCTCTAATTTCTTAATAAAAAGCTTTCTCCAATTTAGGGCTTCGATTTCAATAATGCAAAACCTTTTCCTTAATTATTTGTATTATTTTTATTTCATGTGCAAACTTTTGCAATTTAATCAAAATAATCTTTATTAAATTAATTTCTTTCTCTCTTTTATTAAATCATGAGATGTTTTTAATAATATATATTTATTAATTTAACTAATAATAATATTTAGAGATTATTATAAAAAGGAAACTTCTAAATATATTATTATTTAATTCAATAAATATGATTATGCCAAAATAGAACTTTAATTAAATCTTTTAAATTTAATTCCTTTATTTAATTAATTTCTCAATTGATTAAATATAATGAAATATTGAATTTTCTTTATCAAATATTCATTAAA
The DNA here is from genome assembly GCA_028749045.1 of Cupressus sempervirens. Classification (NCBI taxonomy): domain Eukaryota; kingdom Viridiplantae; phylum Streptophyta; class Pinopsida; order Cupressales; family Cupressaceae; genus Cupressus; species Cupressus sempervirens. The sequence goes on along the minus strand of CM053785.1, from coordinate 1,006,486,331 downwards.
TTATCTTTTAATTTGATTTAATTATAGCTTAAAATCACCACCAACTCACAAGACTAAATACGAAAACCCATTATAAACTACAAAATACTAGATAAAACTCAAGGGTCAAAATCATGAATTCACATCACTTGACGAATTTAGAAGGGTAAATAACTTTGATACTTGTCCTGCTTTCTAAGACAATTGGCTTAGTGGTACGAATTGGACTCAATTATTATCTCCCCTCTTTTACTATTGAGATGTTGCGATAGGGCATGCTTATCCTGGCAATTCAGGGAAGTCAATGCACGGTACCTATAATCTACATAAAATCTAAGCATGCACATACACATATAAGCTAAACTAAAAAGATAATGGCATGGAGTGGTGATTCATGTAGATGTCGACTAGCAAGTGACTAAAACTCCCTCCCTCAACCACATTAGAAACATCAAACATAAAATAAAATATACAAGTACACCATACACATACAAGTATGGGGTAAGTAACCATAGAACTGCATATAAATCATTCATCTATCTATCATCATGAGATAACTAAAATCACTATATACTAGCATCATCGTTGAAAGAGTAATCATGAACACATGGAATAACTGAGTATCAAGTAGCTCATCAAATTAATCAACTATGTATGAAATAACATCTAATCAATCTGATAACTGAGTACTGCTAATCATAAAATAGGCCTAAAAGAATTTGGCAATATAACATGAAAAGTCAACTAGGGTTAGGCATTACATAACACTTCATTAAATCAGAGTAAAATGAATTAATAAGAGTCATTGTTTTCCCTTGCCCATGCCTTGAGTGCTAGTACAAGCTAGGATGGGAGTAGAGAGTATGCTTAGTTGTGACCTTACTTCCTTAGTACACCTTGTCTGTGCAAGAGGATACTGGTGCTACATAGAGACACTAGGGGGCTGGAGTCCAAAGAGGCTACCAAGATAATCTTAGAGTTGGATCATGCAAGGACACTTGCCCACTTGTATAGTAGATTTCCTACATGTCTTTGTTTCCTCTAGGATTAGATGATACTTTTGTCTTGGCACCTTTGAGATAGTTTTCTATCAGGATTTCCTTGACCTAGATGTTGGTTAAGACTTGTGGATTGATATCCATTTGGGACTTGAGATTATCTCCTCAGCACAGTCAGAGTGGGCCATTTGGGTTCCACAAGGTCAAGTAGTAGTGCTTTTTACTTATACCATTGAGATCCGATAACTAGATGTCATTGCTGGTTGTGTTTGTGTAATTGCACCTTTTTTTTTAAAATCTTGTATTTTATGTTGGATGGTTATAATATGTTATGTTGTACTTGATTATTAGAGATCTTATGAGATGATGTTTTTATTTTATTGATGATGTATATTCTTTGAGCTTTTTAGACACTATGACTTGTACAATGGATGATTATGCATTCCTATTTTTCCAAGTGGCATCTTATATAATTGTATATTATTGGATTCATACTTGTGTTATAACTATGATGTCAATTTGTTATGTATCAAATTTAATATTAATAAACTTATACATGTGATTCGATATTATGGAACTATTAGGAGATATAATCTATTTGTGAATTATTTTTTGTATGTGAGTTATTGCTTCTGCTATATAATTTGTTGTTGTTAAGTTATTATATATATATTTTAAAATATTTGATAAACTTAGTGAAACTTTAGGTTTATTTCATCTGGGTTCCTTGGTGGGGCGTTACAGAAACTTTAAGTGTATGTGTGTGTGGAAGAGTGGAAAAGTGCAAAGTAGTTGTGTGCATGTGAAGGAGTTCCAAAGAGTTGGAGCAATTATTGATGTTGTTGATTGGAAAATCTAAGCAGAAGGCTTAATTGAGTTGAGAAGAAGTGAAGGGTCATTGTTTGAAGGGTTACCAAGCAAATCTAAGATTGAGATACAATGGAGGCGAAATGGTAAATCAGTGTGAGGAGCTAAACAAAGATCTGAACATGAAAAGTGAGTTGTACTTAGCAGATCAAACCTATTGTTACTTTCTAACCATTGTGAATAGTATTTGAAATCCTTTAATCAAGGTTTACCTAATAGTCATAAGCAATTAATAGTCTATTTAAATTCTTTAACCAGGTGACATTCTAAAGGAATGTTATAAATTCCTCTAACAAGGCCAATCCTAATAGAGTGATTAAATCCCTTAATAATGTCACATATAAAAGTGTGTATTAAACCCTTTAATAGGGTTGGCTATTAATAGGGCTCACTTCAGAAGAGTGAAAATCGGTGACATGTTGCTGGTGGTTTTTCTCAAATTGGGTTGCCATGTTAAATCCTAGTGTCAAACTTGTGAGAATGTTATTATGATGCTTTATTGATTTAAGTTTACATTCTACAAGCTTGTTTATTCTAAGAATAATGAACAACCAGTTAATGTTGCAAATAGTTTACAATAGAGGTTGGGAAATGGAATGATAAGATTTGAAATTATTTGAGTTTTTATTTATTCAATTGGCACATCTAGACCTTCGATAACTAATTCACCCCCCTCAATTATTCTAAATATTCTAACAAATTGACAATATTAATGTTGGGGTAGTATATATATGTATATGCACTAGTACATTTGTGGGTAATTTTTGACAGTAGGCCAATTTGGCTTGTCAAGTTCATTTAAAAAAAATTTTGATCTCAATAACATCAAAATTTTGACAACAGTTAAGATTGGCGTCAAATTTTTGATGTTATCAAGATATAAACAAAAAAAAGTGAAACTTCATTTCAATAAATCACACAACAAAGTGTAGGCGAGAGGCTTTAGACATGACCAATTAAGTGATTTTTATGCCATCAAGGCAAGCTTGATGGATTCATTTTCATCCTCTTCTATTTGGAAATTACTTTCAGGGTAAGTTCCCATCCTCTCTTTTTTTCTTGCTTAATTTCAACGTAAGGGTTGAAGGTATTCTTCATTTTCATTGTAAGGGTTCAAGGTAATTTTTTTTTTGCAACTTGCTTAATATCAGGGTAAGGATTCAAGGTAATTTTTACTTTGGCCATTGATTATGCAGATTCATACATTGTTCATATTGCCCAATTTCGAATAGATTGCCTAATTAATCTTACCATATAACCCTAGAAAAAAATTGGGAGATTGGTGGACATTAAGCTATTTCTCTTCCTTGATCTCCTAGTGAGAGTGTTAGTGATGAATCTTCAATGGATGCATTGATATGTTGGTAATGGATATGTATGCACAACCACTGGAAAAGCCTATTGGAAACATGAACTTTGAGATAGACCCAATTTTCAATAGCGTATTTTTTTATCTTTCCATAGATTGGATGAAATCCTAGATTTAGGATTTACCATAATTTTTTTAGTGAGGTAAGTAGGGATTTTAAAAGGGCCCAACCCTTGAAAAAAGAAATGGGAAAAAATATTTCAACTGTCGATTGGATTCTGTAAAGACCTTGTTGTCTAAGATTTTTAAGTGTTTACTAAACCAAAAAAGTGCCCTTGATGGTATAAAATTATAATAAAATGGGTCTATGTCTTCATGGTATTCATGATAAACCTAGGGTACAAGACCTTAGAAACATTTGAAATATACTTGATATTGATTTTGTAGGTGCACTTGGACTTGGACATCTTATACCTTTTAATATTCATTTGTGACTTTCTTTTACATCTTCATTATATTTGAAAGTTTTAATTGATTGAACCTATTAGACTACAGAGGTTGGTTCTAATTTGGATTCCTCCTCAGTTATGTGTTGAACCATAGGAGTACCATCATCCTCTTTAATATCCTTTGCATTTCTATCATTGCTTTGTTTCCAACATTGGCTTGGTCTATCTCCATTCTTCTCTCTATTTCACTTTGGTTATTGTGTTTCCATCTTATGTTAACAATCCCTTTTCATGATAAATATTTATATTAGGAATCACAGAGATGGATATTCATTCACTTACCTATTTGACTATCCTCTATGATTCCTTTGTATGATTCCAATATTTTAGTTCCTAAATATTCATTTGAAAGTAAAGTTAGTTAGATGAGGTGATAAAATTGCATATGCAGATGTATGTATGTATGTGTGTGTGTGTGTGTGTGTGTGTGTGTGTGTGTGTGTGTGTGTGTGTGTGTATACACACACATGCATACATAGATACGTACGTACATATATGTATGTATGTATGTATATGTATGTATGTATTTATATATGTATGTATGTATGTATGTATGTATGCATATGTTATGGTTGGATGAAGACTTAATCAACAAGAGTAAGGATTTTCCCACCAAAAGGATTGCTATTTCATTCCAAATCTATACAATAGTATTCCAACCCCAAACTAGGTTGAAGATACTCAATTTAGAGGTCACAACTCTTGACCTTACAACTTCATCCTTCCATGTTTGATCAAAATAATGATCTGACTCTTACACTTCCAGATAGTAAGAAAAATTTAAGTTTCTTATTACATATTAGTACTCTATGTTGTAAGGCAACATTACTCAAACATGCTTATGAGTCATGTGAAAAGGCATAAAAATGATCAAGAACCTCCTTGGAATGTTGGAGAAGTTCTGTTAGAGCAATTATTTTTTTACACTTATTAATTAAATCACTTTGATTTAATTAAATAAGTTGCCTATTACTCTAGTTTTCTTAAGCTATCTCTTAGGTACATATAATTAATATTTTATATTAATTATAATGTGCAACCTAGCTTTTTTAGGCTTTAGGTTACCCTTTTTGGGTATCGTTCTCCTTTTATAAGGATTGATCTCTTTCTAATCTTATTTCATTCACTTTTGATAATAGCAATCCCTTTTTTTGTTCATCAAGAATGTCTCATCTATGGATCTAGCAATTCTTGCCTCCATAGCTTTTTGCTTCTCTTTCTGTGATAGGTGTTTTTATGCAGGTGATTCTTGGGAGCTATGGGGCTGATCTTTCATCAACTTCAACATGGTATCAGAGCTCCAGATCTTCATGCCCCTATTCAATTTATGAAAGATTTTTCTTGGCTTTTAGATCTGTATTTTTTTTTTATTTCAAAGGGTTTCAGTTTTCAGAGTTATTTTGTATTGGATTTGGGGCAGTCATTTTTTTTATGCATTTTGAGCCCAAACAGACCTGACTATTGGATTTGTAGCACCCAAAAACCCCTATTTCTTTATAAAATTTGTCCAATTTGGACACAGTTGAAATTTGAGACAAAATTTTTCTACCAAATTTGGGTATACTTTTTGAGGAGACGATTTATATATTTTTATTAAAAAAAATAAATCACAAAAAAGAAGGCTTTATTAAAAAAAAGCTCATGATTTAAAAAAAAAAGGGTATGCTTTATTTTACAAAAATTCTTCAAAGAATTTTGTTTTTGTTTTTAATTTTTTTTTTTTTTAAATCTTCCAAAAAAGGATGCTTGCATCAGCAAAGTACTAACACAAAAAGGATGTCAGAAAAGCACTGACATTGTAGGTCTGCTGCAGGTGTTGATCAGTCATCCTTTTTGGGCCAAAATTTGATGGCTTTCAAACCATCATTTCTATGATTTGTTTCATCTTAAAAAGTTTTCTGTGATTTTTTGGCCATATCTTTGTCATACAAAGGTATTTTTTGATGACTCTTATATTGTTAGAAATCTCTTTACAAGTCCATCATGATGGTGCTGATTATGTGGACTTTTGATGCTGTTTGGTTTCCTATTTATGCAGTCAAAGCCAAAAGTTTTATTTTGCACTCTGGGGGACATATCTTGAGCATTCGATCTCCGATTTGGGAATTCTTTATATCGTTGGAAAGGTCTTTCTAGCCTCTTTTCATTGATGCTAGTTGTTTTTCTATATTCTTCTCTAGGCATATTCTATTCAGTATTCTGTATTTTTGCATTCTGGTGGATAACTTGGTTGTTTCAAGTCCGGAGATCGATTTTGTTGCTTCAGATGATTTGTCATGACTTGTACTATCTTTTGTATCATTCTTATGTCTTTTCTAATATTTTTGATATCATTTGTAAGAATCTTTATGTAAATGCACTAAGATAAAGTGCCACTCCATGCATTTTAGGATCCTTTTCATCATTGTGATTTATTGTACTTGCACTGTATTATAAAGTACCATGGGGGGATAGTTGATTTACATTAAGGCTCTCTTCCTTATTCAAGTGAATATCCCTTCCATGACATTAGCCCCATGATGTGTTAGTGACATGTGCCTTTATAGGTGTCTGTACCTCACTCTCAATGTGCCTGGTTCCTGTGTTGTAGGAGTTTTTTGGCCCACTTTCTTAGCTGCCTATCACCTCACCTTGTCTGCATTAAGGGGGGGTTATTTTGTTGTTTCTAATGCTTCCTTGGTTCGATGGTTCATTGGAGTAAGCTATGTATTCAATTTTTGATCCTATATACTAGGTGATTGCAGTGGCTGGCTACCTATGCATTTTGGTGAGATGGATCATCTACCATATAGACACTCTTGGTTTGTGCCTTCTATTTCTATAGAGCTTCTTTAGATTAGTAGTTTATTTTTGATAGAGTTTGCGGCTTCTTCATGCTTCAGTGGTTCTCTTCATGATCACTCTTTGTTCCTATCTTCTAGAACATTCTTTACTATCTCTTTTTGGAGTAGGGTTTTTCCCATGTGGTTTTCTCTATTTTTCCATTTCATAGAGTTTTTTTGTGATTGAGTACCTCGTTAGGCCTTGTTGTCGGGACCCATTTTTCTACTTTCATAGTTGTGCTAGGTTAGCTTACCTCTTGAGCTTTGCTTAAGGGGGGGGGGGTGTTAAAGTAATTATTTGTTTACACTTATTGATTAAATCACTTTGATTTAATTAAATAAGTTTCCTATTACTCTAGTTTTCTTAAGCTATCTCTTAGGTACATATAATTAATATTTTATATTAATTATAATGTGCAACCTAGCTTTTTTAGGCTTTAGGTTTCCCTTTTGTGGTTTTGGTCTCCTTTTATAAGGATTTATCTCTTTGTAATTTTATTTCATTCACTTTTGATAATAGCAATCCCTTTTTTTTCTCATCAAGAATGTCTCATCTATGGATCTGGCAATTCCTACCTCCATAGCTTTTTGCTTCTCTTTTTGTGAAAAGTGTTTGCATGTAGGTGATTCTTGGGAGTTTTGGGGTTGATCTTTCATCAACTTCAACAAGTTCTAGGATAGGAATTTCTATCACCGCAATATTTTTTTAACTCCAAATGTCTCCAAATCCTTGTATTTGCACATGTTAATCATGGCACTTCTTTTAGGAAAATGCACTAATCTACTTATAAATAACATGTAATGGAAAAAGGCCTCACTGCTTAGTGTTAGATAGTAAATACTATGTAAATTCAAAATGAAGAATACATTGATTGTATGATTCTCATTGTATGGAGATTAGGGAAGGTGTTAATTTTTTTGTGGTTGTCTTGATAGTTATCTTATGGGTTTGAATCATAACCATTTATCCTTGTGAAGAGTTGACCACGAATCAACATGTTAACTTTTGTTGCAAGCAAAAATAGTGAATCAACATTCTTGAAAAAAAATGTGATAGAGGCCTATTTATGGTATGCATGTGTGTTTGAAGGTTGGTATGCATTCATGAGATGTTGAAGATTCTCTTGGAAAGATGGAATAGATCAGAGACTAAAGTTAGTTTAGAGATAGCAGTGGCATTGTTCTCATATATCATATCAATTGTATAATATAAGAACAATAATTTAAAAGTGGTACCATAGACTACTTTTCTTACATCAATTATTATAAGTTTTAAGATTTATTTAAGACTTTAAGGAAAGAAGTCTCTTGCAATTGAGTTTTGTAGATTATTTGTACCTATTTCCCATATTTTAATAAAAGGAGACATTACATCAAGGGCATTATCAATGAGGAGCAACACAGATATCAAAGGCATATATAGAAATTTGCAGAGGCATATTTCATGAAAATGGCAACATAATCCTATCAGAGAAAATGATAGAAATTTTTAGACCAACTGTTACATACAACAAAAATATCAGAATCATATCATCACAAGCTCATACAAATTGGAATTGGTCTTTATATATATAGAGAGATCTTTTTCAACTTGATTATTATATATTAGCACAATAGAAAAATTGTTCCAACTACATACATATTCTAGAATCCAAATAATAAAACAATAAAAATCACTCAATCCATTCTAAGTAATAAGCCATAACCTAGTTCAATTGGTGTACTTGCTGATTAGCTGGGTTGATTACAAATTCCTATAGAACTATCATTAGATTAGGTACAATAAAATGAACAATCAACTATTCCTAGCTAACATTAACTTGACTAGTCTATTTAGACCCATTGATTATTGTAACAAGCTTTTAAATATAACTATATAAGGAGTGAGTTAGGATGTATATAGGTTAACCTTACATTAATTGTAAACTACAACACAAAGGTTTCACTAGGGTATTATAGTATTGTAATTATAGAAAACTGCTTGATTCACCTGAGTGGGTGTATGATGGCGAGGAGTTATATTAGGTAAGTAAAGCTCACCAGTGGTTATAGGAATATAGCTATGTCAAAACAATTAGAAACCATAACTACATATTCCTTAGAGTGTGTAGTTCAAGGGTCTTGATCCTATGTATATGGGTATGCAAGAAGCTTGGTAGGTAGAGTATGCCTCTAGTGCATAGACACCTTGGACATAGTTAGGTAGCACTTAACCATGTATGTATTTATTTATATTTAACTATATTATTCCAATCTTCACATTCTCAATCCTTGTGGGGCCTCTAGTTGTATGGCTTGTCATCTTATCAAATAACAAACTCTTAACCATCTTTGTATCATCAATAGTCCTACCTAATTTTTGTGAAACTTTGATCTCCCTCAAATCCATGATGTCAGGCTTCGCAGGGTCGATGACATTCAGGATGATGTCAACAGCAAGTACGGCCAATAAGGTAGAATATTGGTTGATAACCTTTATTTATTTGTATTTTATTGTATTTATCTACATTTATCTGACCATATTTATTCATTTTTATTTATGTATTTATTTACTTATTTTTATTTTTATTTATTTATTTATTTATTTATTTATTTTGTAATGAATTTCTAGCAAGTGGTCAATAATAATAATGAATTTAGGATGACATCAATAGCAAGTAGGGCTAATAAGGTAGAATACTAGCTGACAACCTTACTGTTCAAAGAAGTGCTCACACTTTTCACCAAAGAGTCATGGTCCATCAATTCTATACGAATAGCCATGGTAGTTAAAACCTCAACAACCTTCTTAGAGGCCCTATGAATAAGTTTAACAAATCAAGACCAAAAATGTTATCAAAATAATAAATTTAAATTATTAAAGACATCCATTTTTAGCCTCATGGATCAAAATGCACTGTCTAAATTATTAAAGACATCCATTTTTAGCCCTAGCTTCTCCTCCCTAAAGTGTTTGATATTAGCAATGGGTAAACAATTCAAAATCTTGGTAATAAACTCAATTTCATCCCTTTCCACATCCTTGACCACCAAAATCTTTGCCTTGGATAGATAATGCAACGAAAGATCAGTGATGACATCTCATAGAATATTCTTCTGGAACAATAACACATTGCATCCAATGGCTTTGATCTTCTTTATCATACCCAAAATATAATTCCTCTCCTCCAAAATCCTATCCATAATTATATAATCATAGACCACAATGTTTTACTCAATGTCCATCTTGGGAGGCAAAATATGGAACTATATTATGCCAATCTTTGCATTCTCAATCTTAGTGGAGCCTCCAGCCATATGGCTTGCCTTCTTATCAAACAAAAAACCCTTAACCATCTTTGTATTGTCAACAATACCATCCAATTTTTGCAAAACTTAGATATCCTTCAAATGCCAAATGTCAAGCTTCATAGGGTCGACAACATTCAGGACAATGTCAACAACAAGCAGGGCCAATAAGGTAGAATACTAGCTGACAACCTTTATTTATTTTTATTTTATTGTATTTATTTATTTATTTGTATTTATCCACCCATAGTTATTTATTTGTATTTATTTATTTATTTGTATTTGTACTTATTTATTTAGTTGTATTTATTTATTTATTTTGTAATGAATTCAGGATGGTGTCAACAAAAAGTGGGGCCAATAAGGTAGAATATTGGCTGACAACCTTACTAATCAAAGAACTGCTCACACTTTTCACCAAAGAGTCATGGTCTGTCAATTCGATAGGAATAGCCATGGTAGTTAAAACCTTGATAGCCTCTCAAAGGCCCTGTAAAAGGCCTCTGACATAATGGTAGGATGAACACCCTTAGACAAAAAATTCACACATTATTTAAGAATTGCAACAGTGATGACAACAACTATTGTTGTGTCACCACCAGCAACAATATGTTGAGATTTCAAAAGCTCTACAAGTATTTTAGCTCATTGGGGATACCCACAGGTATTGCACTATGTTTTCCATTTTCAACTTCTTCCAAAACTTCTTTGTGTTGTCTACTTTGCCCCTCAAAACCCTAGTAGAAAATCAAAAGATTGAATACCCTCTTTTGAAACTTCAAGTGTTAGATTGAATCCCTCTCACTCGAACAAGTTCATTCTTACTCCTTTGTGATGTCTACTTTGCCTCTCAAAACCCTAGTAGAAAATCAATAGATCAAATATCCTCTAATGAAACTTTGAGTGTCAAATTAAATCCCTCTCACTCAAATAAGTTTGTTCTTACTTCTCAAAATGTACTGAAGGCATATTGCGATCACCCAATAATTTTATTTTTTGAAAACTCTACCTACCGCCACAATTTAGATGTCACTTATTGTTGACAAAATAACAAGTTTTTCAAACCATCTATCATTGACATCGATAGTTTGACATGTTGAACTAGTCATTTGGCACCAACGCGTGACATAGATCGTGTTGATTTTTAATGGATATTTCCATTGATACATCGATGCTTGTCTAAGGCATCAAACTTTCAATGGGTAATTGTCAAAATTGCAACAAAAATGATGTCAAAAAATATGCCCAAATTTACTAGTGATGTATATGTATATGTATATACATATACATAATTATATATATGTGTATACACACACACACACACATTCCAAATTGTTTAGATAGAATAATAAACTTTTCCATTTAAATTAATATTTAAAAATTCATTTAATTTGATCTCATTTTTAATTTCTAATTAATTTCATCTTCCTTTTCTATATCAGTAAACAGTTGAAGCCTAGATTCATTATTTTTTTTGGGCAAAAGTGGATGAACCACTTAATATATTATATTAATAAAACTAGTTAAAGTGCTCAACTAGGAAAGAACCAGAAAGAAAACTCAGCATCATCATGATATGTACAAGTATTAAACATCAATATTTACAACATATTATATCGATGAACGTAATCAAAATTACAAAATGAGGGGATATTCTCATCAGAATTTGAAATTTGTTGAATTATTACAATTTCAAAAACATTTCAACCAAATAGGCATGAAGGTTCCAAACTCAACCAAAAAATATAAAATGATTAAAAACATTCCAATTGTCAAAAAATCCCACAAAATGAAAGACCTTAAAACCTTAAAATTTTCATTCCTCCATATCCTTGCATGAAACACCAATAGAAGAAGTTGAGGTTGTACCAATATGTAGAGAGTCTCCCCACCCAAAGTCCAAACTTGGCAATGGAGCAACCTCCCAACCCGAGCCTGAACCAGCAACAACATCATTTGTAGTATCTATGATAGGAGGCACCGCCATAGTTATGCATGCCTCCTCTTGAGCATGTCCCTATTCATGAGATGTAGTCTTGGTTGAAGTACCAAGCCAATGCACCTGATTAGTAATCACTATGTCATCTTCTGAATTAGGACCTAAATCTTGGAATGCACCTTAAGGAGGCCCTTCATGAATTTGATAATCAAAATTAGAGAGGCTTAGAAAATCCAATATAGCATAACCAATGTGCCTAACTCTATCTTCCAATTGGTGACCCAAAGCCCTTGCAGTTGTTTGGAGAGCAGATTTCATAATGCGGGAATTCTATTTTTCAAAGGCTTTCTGAAGAGCATCAAACATGACCATGTATTCATGTCACCTTAATAATTGAGATCTTTGCGAGAGACCACCCACTAAAGCATGCCCAAACCAAAGATCATACTGTTGCATGGAATTTGCAAGTTTATTTTCATTCCAAAATTGAGGAAGAAGCACTTTTGCCACCAAAATTTCTAGCAAGTGAACCGACCGTAACAAGTCCATGGCATCTGAAAGAAAAATGGACACAACATTTGATGGGTATAGGAAATGTTTCACAGAAGGGCATAGAATTACCAAAGACCCAGATGAATTGAAGGATACTTGATGAAGAACATCATTTCCATGGCCCTATCATCAATACACAAGGGTAGAACAGCTTCATTGACATTGGGGTTAATCCATGTATGATAATTTTTGGGCAGCAAAGACCAATGAAACTGATTGTAGGATTCACACTTGGCACATAACTCCAAAGGTGAAGACATTTTCGAAAAGGGTATGTTGAAGATTGCTCAACTCCATCGATGTATGAAGCTAAATAAGCTACTATCACAATTTATAAAAACAATAGAAAATATATTCATTGTACCCATGCAAGATAATAATTATTCACCTATTGTGAATATGTGCCAAGCATATGAAGGATCAAAAACCATGTGAGTATATTGCAAAATCAATCTCCAAATTAATCTCACCATGTGAAATAAAACCACACAGCCACTATGAAATCAAATTGTACCCAGTTGATGACAGCTTACATGATATTGGGCAGTGAAAAAGAAATTTGTAGGAATAACCTTAACATCACCAAGTCCATGCCAGAATGATTCACTGACACAATTTATTGAATATTTGGCATTGCAATTAAAGAAGGTTGCCCATTCCAAGAATATCCCCAAAAGTTGATCTTGTCACCACAATTTAATTCCAAGGAAATGTATTTAAGAACAATGTCTCTAGATACAATCATAAAAATCCAAATAACGGAACCCTTGGGAGGATCCAAAATGGAGAAAAATCTGCGTGGGTCTTTATTGTCTAAGTACAACTTGATGACAACCAATCACTCTTTCAACACTTCCCACTTAGTCATCACTACCTTGCTTAGTCAACACACCCCCACTTGGTGCTCATCAAACACTCAATCAACACTGGCCTGAGTCACTCAGCAAAATTTATGGCCAAGCAACTCAGTCAATACTAGGGCCGAGCTTACTTGAAAAATACTATGCCCAAGTAACTTAGCAAGAGCAATGCCCTACCTTGCTCAACAAGCACTAGAGCTCGATTAGTGTTGGAGCTCGGCAAGAGTACTGGAGCTTGGCAAAGACTAAGCATTCACCACAATATCATCAATACAAATATGAGTAAAAATGCCAATTATTGCTGACAATCCACTATCTCATTATAAATCAATTTTTGCAAATCTTTGTGATGCTCAATGAATTTAGAAGGTTGTAATGTAAAAATTGTGATACCATCACAAACAAGGTTAGATAGGCAATCCACAACTTTATTTCCTTCTCTATATATATGCAAAATTGTCACTTCATTAATTTGGTCAACTAAATTCCAAATTTGTTGTATGATATAATGAAGCTGCCATGATGAAATTTGCCTCTTAATATATGCATTTATTATAACTAAGGAGTCACCTTCAATATGGACCCATTGAAAATCCCCTTTATTTGCAAGAAGTAAACTTGAAAATAAAGCTTTAGCCTCTGCTAAATTGTTAGTCCCAGAAGGAAGGGGGTCCATTGAAATTGCAAGCACAAACCCTTTGCAATCTGTAATACAAGCACCAATACCAGACTTACCTAGGTTTCCTCTAGAAGCCCCATCAAAATTGAGCTTCACAAATCCTAGTTGTGGAGGCTACCAATGGACTGAGGATCTATCAATTTTATCTTGATTTCTTTTTACTCTGACCCCCAATGGAATAGATATTGATTTCCATTCACGGATGATTTCTCCATCCCATGCAGCAATAGGTGGATTGATTTTACAATTACTAACATTAAAATTAGTAGTCTCTGAAATTGATAGTTCAATGCCCTCTAGGACCTTTACTAGGGATGAGAAATCTTTTCTAAAGATTCTATTAATTATTTCCCACCAAATCATCCAAATTACTAATTTAGGAGTACATTTCTAGATTCCCCCAAAGAATGCATCAAGGAAGAGGATAGGCCATGTTTGAAAAATATCCCAAATTTTATTGTGAAAAGTTGTGAAGTAATTCAATTTTTAGAGAACAAACATCTAGCATTGATACACAAATTGAAAACTTGCAAATAGATGATCCACTGATTCATATTCATCTTGAAAAAGAACACATTTAAAAGGAGGAGCAACTTTTAACCTTTCCAAACGATCACTTGTTAAGATTCTATTCTTAATAGCTAACCATGCAAAACACCCCACCTTTGGTAACACCACATTGTTCCAACAAAACATATATGCTCTCGAAGGAGTTTTCTCTAAGACAATATTTTGAAGAAGTTTATAACCCTCTTTAATTTAGTATTTCCCCTTTCTAGTTGGAAGCCAAATTAGTCAATCCTCAAATTTGGAAATGAATTTTGTTCTACCTACCAAAATATTATGAAAGAGATGTTTGTTTTGGTTATCTAAAAAGAGTTCATTCGGATCTTTCCAAATAACTCTCCTTGAATGGAGGTAGACTGCATCTATGAAATGAATAACAAGACTTCCCCAAGTTGATTCTGAGGCAACCAACATCTCATGAACATTTAGAAGTGTGATTAGCAGGGGATGACCATTCCAAGAGTCTCTCCAGAATTTGATCTTATCCCCACAATTTAATTCCCAAGAAATAAACCTAAGGACAAGGTCTCCAGAAGCAATCATAAAATTTGATATAGTGGATCCCTTGGGGGGATTTAAAATGGAAAAAGTTCTATGTGGATCAGAATTATTGAGATATTTCTATTGCATTATTTGACACCATGGAGAATGAGTTTTAGAATACATTTTACATGCCAGCTTATCTCCAAAAGTTTTGTTCCTCAATGCCAAGTCATGCAAACTAGCACCTCTAGCTGCAAGGGTAAAGGCCATATCTCGAAGGGAAATCAAAGGAATTTTCTTTTCATTTGTCATATTTCCTGCCCAAAGGAAACCTTTGATTAATTTTTGAATTTGAACTAAGACTGGCGAGGGGGCCTATAGAACTGCCAAATAATAATTTGGGATTGTAGAAAGGACTGATTTTATAAGTAAAATTCTACCTCAAAGTGAAAGCCATCTAACTTTTGAAGACACCACTTTGCTCTTAATTCTTTGGAGAACACCTTCCCATTAAATTTTTTTATTAGATACATGAGGAAAGGAATGCCAAGATAATTAGATGGCAAGGTATCCTCAGAGAAGCCTAAAATCCATACTATCTTAACTGGGATAGCTCTATTAGTGTTAAATAGGAAGATCTTAAATTTTAGAGAATTAATTTTTTTCCCTGATACCTTTGAGTATAACTAGAGTTTTCTTAATTTTTTTAGCCTCTAAGACTTGAGAGTCTGAAAACAATAGAGTGTCATCAAAAAACAAAGAATGTGTGACCGAGATAGATGTCCCCCCAAATTTTGCACCTTTCCACTTACCCATCGAGTGATAATGCTTGATAATTTTGCTAAAAGCTTTTGCAATGATAATGAATAATGCCAGAGAAAGTGGATCTCCTTGCCTCACACCTTGAGTAGAGGGAAAGAAACCTGAAGCAGATCCATTGACAATCATTGAAAACCAAGCTCTCGAAATGCAAGTTTAATCCACGTATACCATTGCTTAGAAAAACCCATCTTATGAAGCACTAAAAAAAGAAAGGACAAAAAAACTCTATCATAAGCCTTCTACATGTCCAATTTCATGACAAAATTAGATGATTGGTTAATGTTGATAGAATGAAGAACTTCATGAGAAACCATTGCTCCCTCCATAGTTTCTCTACCTAGAACAAACCCACCTTGATCGGGGGAAATGATGTGTGGGAGAAGGTGTTGAAAACGAAGATAAATAGCTTTGGAGACAATTTTGTAAGTCAAATTGCAAAGAGATATTGGGTGGAAATCATAAAATTTTTTGGGCTCCTTAGTTTTTGGGATTAAAGCAATATTTGTAGAGTTGAAATACTTGAGCATACATCTAGTTTTTTGAGATTCTTCCAAAGTAATAAGTAGATCCCAACCAATAAATTCCTAGCAAGTCTAAAAGAATAGTGTAGTAAAACCATCTAGGCCTAGAGCTTTGTCAGGAGGAAATGAAAATACTATCTCTCTCAATTCTTGCAAGGTAAAAGGAGCCATAAGTTTTGTATTCTCATTCATAGACCCCATTTTTGGAATAGATTGAAGGAGATCATCCACTTGTGAAGGAAAGGGAGATGGGTATTCTATAGGGGCAAGAAGATTCAAAAAAAACTTGACACCTTCATCTCTAATTTATTGAGCATTAGATAAAATATTTCTCAATTCTGAGGCTTTGATTTGAAAGATAGTTTGAGCAACTCCTTTTTGTTGTGTGGAAGTATGAAATAATTTTGTATTTTTGTCTCCTTGTTTTAACCATACTTATTTGGACTTTTGACACCAATATTGTTCTTCCCTACTAACAATTCTTCCCACTCTTGTTGAAGATCTTTTTGCTTTACATAAATATCATTATTCATCCCCTATTGAATGGTGATTTTAAAGATTTCCTCCAATTATGACTTAACTACCTCTTTCTATTTGAAGACATTCTTAAAAATGTGTTGATAACAATTTTTTATCTAAGACTTAACATGTTTTATTTTACATGCAAATTGGTGCATCCTTGAACCTAAGACAAAAGGAGCACTGAACCACCATTGTTTCACAATTGGCAAGAAATGTGGATGATGCAACCACATTCTTTCAAACTTAAAAGAGGCTTTGTGCTGATCCTAAAAAATACTGGTAGGTTTACTGATATTGATGGAGATTGGAAAATGATCAAAGTCTAGAATTGACAAAAGTTCTGACTGAAAGTGATAATTATCTAATTTCCAATGATGCAATAGAAAAAATCTATCCAACTGAACTGCAATTTATGCAAAACCTACCCTCCTATTTGTCCATGTAAAATTACCATTCAAGGGTTTAAAATCTATGAGATCATTGTTTGGCACAAATTGTGAGAAATCTAGAATAGTTTTTAGAGGATGACAGATGCCACCAACCTTCTCTTCTTGATTCAGGATTGCATTAAAATCACCTCCCAAAATAACTTGATGAGAGTTTTGCAATTGAATTAACTAAGAGAGCTTATCAAAAACTTTGAGCTTGTCTTGTGAAGAAGTAGGACCATATACTTATATCAGAGTGAAGGAAACATCAAAATCTGACATCTTTAGCGCTTGAAAGTTGGAATGTTGAGAGATAATTTGTCCTTGAATTAATAAAGGATTCCAAAGAACAACAAGACCACTAGAAGCTCCACTGCTAGGAGAATGAATTGAATACCACTTCATCTATTTGGCTAAGGTATTATCAAATGAGACTTGTGATAATTTGGTCTTTTGTAACATAACAATATCAGCTTTTATGTTTGTAATTGACTAGTGAATCCGATTCCTTTTTTTAGAGGTATTAATGCCTCTGCCATTCCATGAGTTTATTTTCATTGCTAACAAGGAGAAACCTTTGCTCTCGTCATCACTCTTTTGGTAAAAAAAAACTTATCATCCAAAGTAGATTGAACCCTTGAAGCTATCTCAGATTTAGTTTTAGAACCTTTAGGTCTACCTCTTGATTTATGTGTCTTGCAAGAATATTGACAGAGAGAAGGAGATTGAACAATTAAGAAGGATTGATAATGATCGAAAGAAATCAAGGAATTCTAGAACTATATTTCAGACTAATCCCTAGATACTTCACATTCTCCCAAATTTGTGTCCTCATATTGAGAGGGAGAACTATCATTTACTTTGGGAAATAAATAGTCCTTCACTCCTAAAGGGTCATTGATGATAAGGGAATCTAATAACAGCTCCACTTTATCAACTTGACCTATATTCTCCTCAAGGTTTGTAATCTTACAGTGGTTGGCATTCCTAGGAGTAATCTGGCTATTCCAAAAATTAAAATCCTTAAGCATGTCATTAAGGTCATAAGGCATCTACTCACCAAAATCACAACCTTCTTCTTCTGCAATCTCATAAATAATATTAGAAACAATTGAGGAAATAATCTGATCACCAATTTGAAGAGTTTTCCAATCTGCAAACTGATATTTAGCCATCAAAACTCAAGCATTAGAAGATTCTAAAATGATTCTGCAATAGTAGTGAAGCCTTGTTGCATAGAGGGAATTTAAATGACATAGAAGAATGGGTCTCCTTAGAATAGGTAGAAGATATTTTAAGGAAGAACAAAAGAGTTTTCAAACCCAGAAAAAACTCAAAACATGTAGCTTTATGCAAGACCAAACTATTATGACCATATAATGATTCCATAGGAGCCATGTCCTCTTCTGGAACTACTTTATTCAAACATAGTTAGGATGTAAACTATGCTCAAAACAAACTAGTTGTACTTCTTAATCTGACTTCTGGCATTGAGACTTGAAATGCCCTAATTGAGTTTGAAATTCATGCACCATTTGCTCATCTTGAACCTTAAGGGACTAATTCCAAATAACCCATTGAGATTGGATGGAAATATGTGTGGGGAAAGATTTTCGCATGTCTAGAAAAACTTGAATATTGAGGTGTGAAAAATCATAAGGAATAAGGTCATGTTTAATAAAGATTCCCAATTTGTTAGTAGAATTTCAATAATTTGGGGGTCCCGATAGTCAAGAGGTAAAGATGGGAAAGAGATCTAGTAAGGATAGAATTGAATATTAGTAGGCTAAACTTTGAAATTAGGAATCCAAACCATAGTCAAAAGACCCACCTGACAACAAAACCAACTTTTTTTCATATGTATGAAATCCCTAGACATCTTAGAATCAAATAAAGCTACAAAGTATTTAGATTCCAAATCAATATAAAAGATATCTTTAAGGCCTAACCATGAAGAAAAAACCCATGCTTTTACATCAGAAAAAACTAGCAAATTCAATGAAAACTTACCTATCAAAGTAGATTTCTAAAGATAGTCAACCAATTTTTGCAACAAATGACTTAGGAGTATAATTGCCATTTGATCTTAATGCTATAGAGGAGGCTGTATTGAATCAACTATAGGGACTTTCTTTTTTTCCCAAACTTGATGAGATTTATTTGGTTTGAAAGGAGTCCTAAATAGAGCCTGTGCCACACAACCTAGTTTGAATCATCAGGCAGTAGCTATGATTTCAATCCATCTAGACCAAGCAACTTAGCTAATGATAGAATATCCCTTCCCTTCTCCAAGCTAGAACTATTGACCATTTCTCTTAAGGGGCACTGTATGATGGAGGTTGGAGAAACAAGAGTAGCTCTGGGGAAAATATAAAAAATGGGTTGTTTCTTATGACAAAGATAGTGGTTATTACCAAGCGCACCCTTCTTTGAACCCAGGTGAGAAGAGGAGAATCCCTTTTTCCTCTAGTCAACATTGGAAGGCAAGATTTTTGAAATAGTTACCTCCTCCCCAAATGAAGAATTTTTGGTATTACTAATTGAAGCTTGTTTAGAAGATTCCCCCTTATTGAACTACGAGAGACCTTGCCATTGAACTAGTTTTTCCCCACTACCCAAAGATTTTCCTTTTGCTTGATGATCATGAAAGTGGGGATTTACAAAAAAAGGTTTTGTAGGCTAAACCACTACTTTCCCTCGGAAGATTGATTTTACCCCCTTACTAAAATTTCATTCTCAAAATTGGTACCTTTGAAATAAAAAATCTTCTAAAACCCTTGCAGTTGGTTTTACATAGGGTGTTGAAGTGAGGATACTTTCCCAGTCATCATGAAGCTTGGTTTTAATATTTAGAGGATCCCTTGATTTTGAACTCCCATGAATGACACCTTGCATAGTTGAGCCAATCTGAAAACCTTATTCTACACCTACACTTGGTTGTTTTCACATGCCTACACCTTCACCTTCTCGAGCTCCCATCGTGCCTTCTCCTATATCGATATTGTTCTGCATCAAAACTTTTGAGGCAAAGTCCACACCTATACCCCAAGCCAGTAGAGCAGGTACATGGCACACAAGTCCCATAAGGGAAACTAGCCCAAAGCCATTCTCCACTACGAAGGGGAGTCAAACGTGTGACCTCAAGGAAGTAAACCTGAAGGCACAAACCAACTCACCTGCAAGTGGCAGCTTCCTTAAATTTTTGAGGCAAAGTCCACACCCAACCTTAGGCCAGCGAAGAAAGTATGTGGCACACAATTCCCATAAGGGAAATTGGCCCAAAGCCATTCTCCACTATGAAGGGGAGCCTAGACTCATTATTGTTATTTGTTGTAATTATTTATTTTATGTGTTAAGGGAATTCAAACTCAAGACCTCCCACATGAGAAGCTCAAAAATTATCATTGTGTTGTAGGCTCTTACCTATCCAATTAATTTAATCTTACTCCAAGTATCCATTTTTTAAAATTATATTGAAATTTTTAAAAAAAGAATCAAGATCTTAAGTTTAATCTCTGATTAGTTTAACATTATCATTCATATGATGAAATAGAACATACACTAGATCAACACTATTCTCATCATGAGTTTAAACTTCCTTATTCCTTCTACTATGGAGATGGATTCCCTATTCCTTGACCTAATCATTATTATTTTTCCCTCAAAATTTAGTTAATTAATTATAATTTAATAAAAATAAGATCATTATATAATCAAATAATATAGTAAAAATATTATAAGTAATATAATAATATTTGTATAATGTTTTATGTATGTCATGATGATTATAATAATTTAAAAATACATTTGCTATTGTACATTAAGAAAAAATATTAATATAGTAATAAGATATAGTATTGAATAAAAATAATAATATAATAATCATAGTATTATAAATCTAATAATGTATAGCTAACCAAACAAAATAGAAGACATTAATGGTGAGATCAAATCTATTTCATTCATTGTATTGTGAAAATAAGTCTAGGAAAAAGCTACATTATTTGTTCAGACCCTGAGTACATATTATTATTTTATGAAACAATTGCTACAATGCTGCTTGGAAATTAGATAATGATTGTGGCTCACTTCTACTCTCTGATTTTCTATGCTTTTGGTCTTTGTGTGTGTTTTGGGCCTCAATTTGGGCTCTAGAGAGAGATTAGTGGCCCATTTCTCTTCCTGATTGTTTCCTGTGAATTTTCAAAGTGAGTCGAATGGGAATAGTGCTCATCCTACATCAATTTGATGAAATATCATGGGGATAAAAAAACCCTATAATTTTGTGAAATCTATTGAGCAAAACATCTTCCTTTTAGATCACTCCATATCTTTTACCCATAATTACTAATCTAAGTGTGAGAATTAACTTGATATCTTTTAGTTTTAAAAGTTAATAAATTACTATGTCTTGCATCAAGGAATATCAAGGTTTAACATAAAATAATGTACATGGAAAAGAACTTGAGAATAAGATTCTTAATATCTACTAAAATCCTTGATCTTGTAGATGCCATTAAAATTCTTTCATCCAGTCAAAACTTTTAAAGTGTAATGTTAAAGCATGTAGCTTCGGTTCGACAATAATTGTGATCAAGATCCAAATATATATGTGTATATACATATACTAGTATGATTTACATACTATTATATATACATACATACATATATATAATCCCAGTATATATAATTTTGCATATGATTGATATAGTTGAATGGATAAAAATATATATATTATTTGAGATCACATCTCAACCATGATTGAAACTTATTCTGATTCTTTTGATTTAAATATCATTATCGATCTATATAAATATCGGGTTGCATATGAATCAAGTTCATTATGATGAGTTATACATGTTTAGACTTGTGTTAAGTCTAACTAAAATTGGGTATGATAAACTAACACTGAACTGGTAGGATGATGAATGGTCATGTCTCCATTTAGAAACATGCCCATTCACCCTCACACCCCTCCATGTAACATGATCTACCTGACATAACAAGGCATCAAAATAAATTAATGAAAGTATATCAAAGGATCGATAGCATCTCAAGTTCAAGAACATCTTTGTTATCTCTATTATTTTTGTACTAACATATATAGATTCTAGAGAAAATCAAATTCAGCAACATCAGTGTTCAAACCTACAGTCAAAGTTGTGCATCAATCAACCTCACATTAAAATTTGGTAAGAAACTTTTACATGTAAGATTCAGGAGAAAAAAAAGTCTCTTCAAGTATTGTAAAATTGTTTCTTTTAGAAAGATTGTTAAAAGAAAAGGTCTACATTAGAAAAGAATTTTAGACATTGTAAAATTGTTTCTTCTCAACATGACTCCCAAAAGAAAAAAATTATATTAGAAAAAGAGAACTTCAAGATATGTTTTGTTAAAATAGGCCATAAACAACATAAAAACCAAAGTACTAACTATTGTAATGTAGAAAGCACGGCAAAATAGAGATATATAACTAATAAAAAATAGTATATTAATCTAGCTTGCTTACATACATTAGACCTTCAAATGTCTTCTAACAATGCACAAATTGTATGTGCACATCACATATTTATACATGTAATACCAAAATCTAGAAACTCTTTTTCTAGAGTATTCTATATCCTAGAATGTTCTACATCTAATTTGGATTGTATAATGGAAGGCTCTAGGAAGCCTCTTCTCTGGATTCTTCTAGACAAACTTAACTCTTAACATTCCCCCGTAATATTGGCTACAAAATAATACAAAGGAGAAGGGAAGAGGGGTACATTATATGACTATCCCCCCTTAATGTTCACCTCAATCATACCGAGCATACTCTGTAGCTTGAGAAATTTAGCTTCAAGCATACTCTTAGTAAATATATTTTTTGTTTGATCTTCACTTGGACAAAATTGAAGATTAACAACATTTTCTTGAACAAGATCTCTAATAGAGTGAACATAAATTTCAATATGCTTTGTTTTAGCATGAAAAAAATTATTTCTTGCAACTTGTATAGCACTTTGATTATCACAATACAAAGTAGTAGTTGAACTTTGTTCAAAGCTAAGCTCACATAAAAGATGTCGAAGTTAAACTACTTCTTTTCCCATTTCTTTTGCTGCTCTATATTCTACTTCACATGAAGATAGTGATGTAGTGACTTGTTTTTTTGCTACTCCATGTGATTGGATTTGACCCAAGCTGAAAAATATAACATCCAGTAGATTTTCTATCATCAATATCACCGCCCTAGTCTAAATCTATAAAACCAAGCAAAGAAATTGGGGATTTATAATTTTAATGTATGCCATAGTACATTGTTCCATGAACATAATGTAAAATTCTCTTGGCAGCCATCTAATGACTTTCTTTAGTTTCCTACATAAATTGAGATACCAGATTGACTGCAAAACAAATGTCCGGTCTAGAATGAGTTAGATAAACCAAGCTACCAACAAGTTGTCTATATAAAGTAGGATCTAATTTCTTGGAGGTGCATTCCTTAGTAATCTTGACTCTAGATTGGAAAGGAGTAGGGACTAGTTTGTAATAACGCATTTTAAATTTGTCTAAAATATCCAAAACATACTTTTTTTGAGAGATAAACAACTCATCATGAAGCCTACTAATTTGAAAGCCAAGAAAATAAGTTAGTTCACCCAAATTAGTCATATAGAATTCCCCTTTGAGAGTCAATTTCAAATCATTGATTAAACTAATATTTGGTCCAATAGTGAGTAAATCATCTAAATAAACTGCAATAATGAAGATGTCATCTTTCACCTTCTTCACATAAAGATTTGGATCTGATTTATATTTTTGAAATCCATGAAGTTGAAAATACCTATCAATTATCTCATTCCATGCTCTTGGTGCTTTCTTAAGTCCATAGAGTGACTTCTTTAATCTACAAACATGATTAGAATGTTTGTGATCTATAAAACCTGGAGGTTGATCCATATAGAGTTCTTCATATAAATCTCCATTTAAGAAAGCATTTTTTACATCCATTTGATGAACATGCCACCAAAGACTTGTAGCCAAAGATAAAATAACTCTAATTATATTCATTTTAATGATAGAAGAAAATGTTTCTTCATAATCAACACCCTCTTTTTGATTAAATCCTTTAGCAACCAATCTAGCCTTGAATTTCTCTATATCACCATTTGATCTAAATTTTGTTTTGTAAACCCCCTTGCAACTAATAACATTCTTACCTTAGGGTTGAGGCACAAGTTCCCAAGTTTTATTTTCCATTAATGCATTATATTCTTCTTTCATGGCTTGCTCCCATTCTTTCTTCTCTCAAGTTTCCTTATAGGGTTTTGAATCATTTACTTGTTATGCTTTGGCCATGAGAGCACAACCATTCCTTCCTTTGAGCCTTGTCTATAGATTTCTTCAACACTTCTTGTCTTTTTTCTAGTTGGAGAAACATCTTCTTCATTATTACTACCTACAGACAATGGTTGATCAAAAGCATTAGTAGTTTCTTTTGTATCAACAATGCATATGTCATCCTCATCAATATAGTCTTCACTTTTTTCTAGAATAGGATAAGTAGTTGTTGTTGTAAGTTGTGAATGCTCATCAAACCTTACATCTCTACTAGCAAATACCTTATTTTTTGTCAAATCATATAACCTATAAGCCTTTGATTCTTTACTATAACCCATTAAAAAACACTTGTGACTCTTTGGTTCTAACTTTTTCCTCTCTTCATTAGGGATATGTGCCCAAGCAATGCACCCAAATACTTTAAAATAACCAATGTGGGGTTTTATACCACTTCAAGCTTCTTTATGGGTGATATTTGAGAGGGCTTTAGTTGGAACTCTATTCACAATATATGCAGCACAAGAAACAGCCAAACCCCAAAATTTATTATGTAAATTTTTAAAATGCAAGATAGAATGAATCATTTCTAAAAGAGTTCTATTCATTTTTTCAGCCACCTCATTTTGTTGAGGATTATATGTGTTGGTGTAATTATGTATTTACTATTTACACTTTACTTAAGTTTACTTAGGTTAATATATTATTTAATTATTTATTAGTTTGACACCTAGGAGTATGTGTACTCATGTGAGTTGTCTTGTTGACAACACTGGAGTTCGCAACTCTTTTATGCACATGGTGTCTACAACATCTCTACATGTGTAATGCCTCGCCAAGGGATCCAAAAGAATTAACCTAAATTTTCTCTAAGATTGCCAAACAAATTTATTTTTTTAAACATGAAAGATAAACCATTCATACCAAACACATAGTAGTGGAAGCAATAGCATACATACAACTAAAAGCATTCATCACAAGTTACATTCCTTAAGGATCCCAAGACGTTGAGTCACATTCAATCTAACTAGTACTAAGTCTAACCACTACCACATCCACATGAAAGAATAAATAGAAAGTCCAATGTCCATATTACACATTTGTTCTGAATGCCTCATGGCAATTAAATTCAAAATGCTCAATCATCCATTGTACATGACATAGGGTACGAAAGGCTTAAAGAATATACATGTGTGAAAATAAAGTACATCATCCTATCCTAATTTATGATGCAATAAAGTAAATGAAACCAATAACATACATGATACATACATCCAACAATAAAAATATAACAACCATCATAAATGATAACCATCCATCATAAAACACATCTAACCAAGTGTGTGGTTCCTCCCAACTATCAATAGCATCATTAGACCATCATGGGCCCTAGCCATCCCCCATGCGTAACATCCCAAGTCACCAAAGAGATCATCGGTATTATCATAGTAGGAATGTCACTCCTAAATCATACTACATCATATGTAGAAAGAAATCTAACATGCAAGATAAAGCATAAGATAACACCATCTAACATAAGCAAATCATCAATGTAAGGATACATGTTCACCATCATAATCCATGAATAGAATGAAGATAAGTGCCAAAAAAGAATGCATTAGCCATGGTGTCTCAGATATATCTCAAATGGTAAGAGTGAAGAAACACTACCACCCGACTGCATGGAACCTAATTGGCCCACTCCCACCGCGTTGAGGAGATAGTCTCAAGTCCCAAACAGGTTATCAAATCATATAACACAAATACTCTCTAAGTCTAGGAATCCTAAAAGTATACTAACTCAAAGGTTACAATCATAAATCGACATCTAATCCCAGAGGCACAACAAAGAGATGTAGGAAACCTACTATGCAAGTGAGAAAGTGTCATCGCATGGATAATGCTAGAGTTATCTTGGTAGTCTCTCAATAGACCTTGGACCCCTAGTGATCCCTATGTGGCCACTAGTATCCTCTCGTACTAACAAGGCATACTACAGAATGCAAGGTCACAACCAAGCATTCTCTCTATTCCCATCCTAGTCTATACTAGCACTTGAGGCATGGGCAAGAACAAAACAATTATCTTATTAGGTTCATTTAATCCCCATTTAGT
This sequence comes from Cupressus sempervirens, assembly GCA_028749045.1. Lineage (NCBI taxonomy): Eukaryota > Viridiplantae > Streptophyta > Pinopsida > Cupressales > Cupressaceae > Cupressus > Cupressus sempervirens. The sequence goes on along the minus strand of CM053785.1, from coordinate 1,006,459,748 downwards.
GTAAATGTTTTCACTTATTAATAAAACTTACAATGAGTTACCCTGGCAGCCACTTAGGGCCCCGACTCCCATTGCAAGCCACTTCTTGACACTACAAGTAGATAACCTACCCTAAGCTCATGGAATCATAAGTCTCAAAATCACCACAGTCCTATACAAGCGACTGGAAAAATACCAAAACATAATCCATAATAAGAGCATCAAATGTCCATGAGCAATCAAAAAGCATCCATTGATAGTCATGACCACGTCAGTTCTCTATTAGCAACTGAAGGTATCAATAATAGTCACAATATCCATTGGTTCTGAACAAGCAACCAAAAAGTACCTCAAAGTAATACTGATCGAAGACTCCAAAATGGTCGAGTCAAACATGTCATAGCATGAGATCATCATCAAGATCAAAACAAACACTTTAGTCCCATCAAGGCGACTAGAAAGTAACCCAAGTATAACTGATCAATGACTCAAAAATGGTTAAGTCAAGTATCTCAAATACATACACCTCAGCTTCATACAAGAAGACTGGAAAACAATAAAAATTAGTAAATACAAACATCTCATAGAGCATACCATCACATTACCATGGTTGGGTTTTAAAAAGATCGTGACCAAATAACATCAACATGTCATCACATTCACATAGCTCCCAAGCCTCTGGTAGACATCCTAACTGGTCAACACTCTAGGGCCACCCAAGCCCCAAACATGGATAGCATATAGAAAAAGATACAAACACATATTTTAGTTTACTTTCGCAATCACATGGTTAAGCCAAATATGAGGTTTCAGTTTTTTTTTTTGTTTTCAAGTACATTTCAAGTGTATAAGATTCTACATTTAATTTCCAAGTCAACCTAGAATTATCCTTCCATTGTCAAAAGATAATTATTTACTTATTTAAATCAATTTCCTAAGCATAATCAAAGGATAAAAAAATATCATAATAATAATGAATGTTTTTTCCATTAAATATAACTTTGATTTTATTAAGGTCAATATCATCATTTTTAAAGGTAAATCCACATTCCATTAGGTACTCTCGTACATTAATTTAATCTCAATTAAACTTTTTTAAAAGTTTCAAGTTTACATTTCTAGTATAAGCTTCTGTGTAAATAGGAATCATAATTCTACCCTTGCAAATAAACCCCATCTCATTATAAAATCATATCATTTATTATATTACTAATAATAATAATAATTGATTACTGAACCAAACATGAGTCTGAACCCATCAAAAATCGAGTCTCTAAATGAAAAATATAGTTAATCACATTATTAAATGGTATTTATCATTAACTCAAATTAGTTTCAATCCCCATTTACATTACGAAATTAATAATTAAATAGATATTTAATAATCATTAATTATTAATTATCAACCAATACTAGATTCCATAGTAACAAATCGTATATGTTTGTGTCAATAATTATTTATATTTAACTAAATATAATTTAGTTAATCATTAAAAAATAACAATAATTAAATCTGATCTTATTAATAATTTAGTATCTGACCAAATTCAATTCTCAATCAATCTATAAATTAAAACTGATTACAAATGACATTAATATTTAATATACATCATATATTAATACTAATTAATAAACATAATACATATAATTAAATAACAACACTATTATTAAAACTTAATTGAAATTAAAACTTACTAACATATTAAACGAGGGGAATTTTTTTTAAAAACTTAAGCGATTTAAAAATTGTTGAATGGCTAATCACAAAGGCCGTGTGGCAGTTTAAAAGTCCGTTGCGGGTACCCTGTGACTATAGTACTCATTGGCGCATGAAAACAGAGGGGGGTACGGGGGGTATGTAACCCGCCCCTCCCTTATATTAATATATATATATTTTTAAAACGATTTCAAATAACATTTTTCAAAAAATATTTTTTCCAAACGAATTCGAATTTTTGTAAATGTTTCCTATTGCGATGTTAAATAAGCAGCATTAAATATGTGTGTGTGTGTGTGTTTATGTATATGTGTGCGTATATATATATATGTATGTATATATTTATATTTATATATATATATATATACACATGCAGACTGTTACTACTACACCATTTAAAATATATATATATATATATATATATATATATATGTTGTATGTATATATATATATATATATATATATATGTTTATGTATATATGTGTCTATATATATATGTATGTGTGTGTGTATATATATATATATATACGCAAACTGTTACTACTATAGCATTTAAAATATATATATATATATATATATATATGTGTGTGTGTGTGTGTGTGTGTGTGTGTGTGTATTTTGTTGTGAATGTAGGCTTGCAGGACAATAGAGCTTCTGGTATGTTGGGAAAGCAGTCCTATTTCTCAATGTTTGATTGGGGCCCCATTTCTGAGTTGCATCAATATGGAAAGAAGAGGGGAAGGATGAGTAATGAATAGGTCCGAGTGTTGGAGAAGTCCTTCTTCGAGGTGGGAGATGGTAAATTAGAGGCAAAGAAGAAAAGAAGCTCGCACAGGAATTGGGATTGCAGCCCTACCAGGTGGTTGTGTGGTTTCAGAACAGACGGGCACATTGGAAGAAATAACAGCTTCACCTGCACAACAATCATCTCAAGCAGGCCTCTGATGCTGTCATGGCTGACAACCACAAGCTCAGAGCTCAGGTAGTAATACATGACCACCCTTAAACATCACACAGTAAGCAAGAAATTGAGCTTAAAAAGATAAGTCAACTTTGACTATTTAACACTTTTAACATAGAAATCAAGTCTTAGTGTGATGTTTAAGTCGTTGGATTATAGACTAAAAGCACAATCTTCAAACAATAATGGATTTTGATATTCCCTAATGATGTAGTTGTTTCTGAATGGAATTGTATAAAATATTTTCTTACCAATATTTACGACTTCTGATGTTTTTCTCTCTCAATTCTGATGATGGGTTATTGAATGAAATCAAAAACATCGATACAAAATATTTTACATGATTAAATCTAAAGGCAGCTACACCTTGATATCAGAGATTGTGAAAACCTGTTATTACTTGACTCATGATCCCTAAAACTGATTAACATGTTGCAGGTTGCAGAGCTGAAGGCTGCAAGAACAACAATGGGAAGGATATTGTCTTAAAGAGTGTGAAAAGTGAGTTTGAGACTAAAGTTGAAGAAAATGAGTCGAACCAGACTGGGATAAAAATGTGAAGGACACTAGGGAAATACAATTTGTCAAAGAAATGTTCTAAGGTGGGCTCTGATGCTTGTGGCGGTGGTATAGATATAGATATAGATATAAATATGGATATGGATGGAGACAATTTCTCTTCAGTTCAAGATGTTTCCTCGATGAATTTAATGAAATATCATGGTGATGGAGAGGAGAGCTACTGTTCCTTCCTTACAGACCCTGACTTGTATTACTCTGACAGTTACAGCAGCTGCTCTCGTTGGGACTGATTTAAGCATATCTTAGTTTTAATGATGGACATACCATGAGTAAATAGTAGCGTGGGTATGATGAGAAGTATTGGGCTCCTATGTAGTTTTATCAAATATACCTTGAGTAAATAGTAGGTTGGGAGTGATGAGAAATATTGGGTTCCAATGTAGTTTAATCAGATCTAAGTAATGTTCATATAGTAGCAAAATCGATTGCTACTATGGGCCTGCCATGAATAAATAAATACTAGGTTGGGTGTGATGAGAAGTAATAGTCATATAGTTTAATCAAATATAAGTAATATTCATATAGTGGCAAAATGGCAAAATCAGATATAGGTAATGTTCATGTAATGGCCTCCTATAAAATGAAAGTCTTTGTAAGCCCATTTATAATGATGGGTGTTTGGCCACTTATCACCACATGTTTATCTAAATGTGAGCCCATTGTCTGTCGTTAACCTTAATTCTAGAGAATTATTTTTCTTGGCACATCTCTCTTCTTTTGTAATCTGAACACAGACATGGAATGTCTCCTTTTCCCCAGGAAGACCAAACATCTTGCTGTCTTTGTTTCTAAAATGGCAAATTTACAAATTAATGGCCAGAAACATTCAGTGTCTGGGTGTAATTAAAGGAAGCAAAATGTGTCTAACCAAAGTACAGCTAAAGGAAATGCACAGAGCAGAAGAGTCATAATACAGCCGCGAGTTAATGTATAAAATGTTTTTATGGCGTTTATAAGATCACCATTCATAAAGATCAAGACTTGCATCTAACCAATTTTAAATGATGAAGACCATCAAAAAATTTCAAGTGATGAAACATTGAATGAAGAATTTCAATGATGTAGACGAGACTCTAAGGGATCAGAATTGCACTCACAATAAATTTTAAATGATAAAGTATTGAATGGATGCATTTTAATGACTTCTAGAGGACCATCAACCTAAAGGATTAAGAGTTACATCTATCAAGCAAAGGATCTTCATTTCAGATCACTCTATATCTTTTATCAAGAGTTAGTAATCTAGGTAGTGAGGAAGAGTTTGTTAATTTTTGTCCCAATTAATGATTCTACAACATCCATTGTTAGATATGGATCAACCACTAAGGTAGAGTGTAGTAGTAGATAAGTTTTGGCTATGGAGTTCTTGTTCTCTAGTGAAAGGATAAGAACCATTGTTAGTCCCTATCATAATGCAGAAGACTAAAGTTATCGATTGCATGTAGAGAAATTAGTTTGTAAGTTGGAATCTGTGCTCTTCAAATAATCTCATCTTATATTATAGTTTTGAAAATATGATGATGTCATTAATATAAATTAATATTTTCCTATTGGTTACTACTAATTTTTCCCAGCCGTCTTTTCTTTTTTGGGTAGACATATTACCTAAAATTTAGGAAGGCAACTGTCATCTTGCAAGAAAGCTATGTGTCTCTTGTAACAAATCTCAAGACATGTAATGGCAACAATAGATAATGAAGTTTGTTTGCATGTAATGAGGTGTATATCATTTCAACTATTCCATACATAAACTCCTGTGAAAACAAAAGGTAAAAATGAAGAGACATTTTTAAGAGTTTCCAATGGAGCATTCGTCCAATGTAAAGATTATGCACTCTCTGCTATGTTTCCATCAGGAAAGGTAATTATAGCTTGTAATACATTTTCTATTAGCTTTTCCCTTCTACTTACTGTATGCGTGAATATGTGGCCTCTGCTAACACACACACTTCAACACGGTCATTGTATGCGGATTCATCCCAAAATGAACATTGGATTGTTCATCCGAAAATTAGCCTACAAAGTGACCTGTTGCCTTCCATCTAAAGGGAATTGCTTGTCAGATATCCTCAAATTCGAAGTGTTTAAGCAACCAGACCCTGTAAGAACGAAGGATTTGAATGCAATTTAAGCTATATGAATGTGCAAGTAATCTAGATGAAGTGCAAGCAATTAATCTAAGAAATAAAAGACATTAAACTAAAAATCTATGCATTATTAAGCTAGATGAATTTAAACTAAGAATGCAAGATGTATGTAAAAATATGAGCAAATGTGAGTATGAATTCCAACAGCGATTCGATGCAAATTCTCCAAATTCATCCTCTCAAAATGAAGAGATGAGGGTCTCTTAAATAGACTTTCCTGGAATCCATCAACGGTTGAGATCGATTTCAGTCAAGGGTCAGGATTAAAGGTGAAGTTCAGTCATAAAGGGAGATTCCCAAATTAAAGGGAGTTAACAGATTTAATTTGAGTAGAAAAAGGAGTTAACTAATTTAACTCATTTTTGATCAATAGTGAATTGGAAATTTCCCTTTTTGAACTGAAGAGAGATTTTGTTGAGATATTTAATTTAATAAAATGAGATATGCTCTCATAATTACTTTTTCTATTTAATTAAATAATCTTTAATTAACTAGAGACACTTTTCTTATTTAATTAAATAACTTCATTTAATTAATTAGGAATGGCTTCCCATTTAATTAAATAACTTTGTTTAATTAATTAGAAGTAAGTACTCGATTTAACTAAATAATTTCATTTAATTAATTAGAAATAACTTTCCCATTTAATTAAATAATTACATTTAATTAATCAAGATAGGCGTATTTATTAAATTAAATAAATTTAATTCCATAGTACATTAGCCTTAGGATATAATTATAATTTAATTAAAGTATAAATACTTAATAATTAAATTATAATTAAATCAAGTAGGTTTAATGCGACTAATATGAGTAAATACTATAGGAATTAAATAAGAAATATGATGAATGCAGATTAGGGTTTTCTGCATCTGACAATTAAGTCAAGTAGCAAATAGTAGAATGCGAATTGCCTATTAGAATAGGACTTAGAAATTATAAGAAATAGACCAGAATTGGTATAATGGCAATGAGCCAATTTTGGAGTATTACATTTTTCCCCTCTTTGAATGAATGTGCGAGCAGCATGTTCAATTCAAAGATAATCAGAAAGCATGATGTGAACATGAGATTGGTTCTGAAGGTGATGACACAAAAACCAATTGATAAGCTTTTAAGGACTATCTCTAGAACAGAACTTAATCCTAAGGGATCCAAGCAGAGCACTTAGATACCTAATATTGATAGCATTTAAAAGATTGTCTCCAGAACAAAGCATAATCTTTAAGGATCAAGACAGAACGTCTAGATACCTGAAATTGATAGCATTTAGAAGATTATCTCTAGAACAGAGTTTAATCTTCAAGGATCTAGATAGAACACCTAGATACCTAAGATTGAAAGCATTTAGAATACTATCTCTAGAATAGAGCTTAACCTTCAAGGATCTAGATAGAACACCTAGGTACCTAAGATTGGTAGCATTTAAAAGACTATCTCTAGAACAGAGCGTAATCTTTAAGGATCCAAACAGAATGTCTAGATGCCTGAAATTGATAAGGATTTAAAAGGTTTCTTCAGAACAAAGTTTAACCTTTAAGGATCTAGATAGAACATCTAGATACCTGAGAATAATAGCATTTAGAAGACTATCTCCAGAACATAGCATAATCTTTAAGGATCCAGATAGAACACCTAGATACCTAAGATTGAAAGCATTTAGGAGACTATCTCCAGAACAGAGCTTAACCTTCAAGGATCCAGATAGAACACCTAGGTACCCAAGAGATTGAAAAAAAGATAACAAGGTCCAATCATGAGTCATAGAATCATCCCCAAAACGAGGCTTGATCCTTAGGAGTTGGGGATTAGACTGTCCCAATACTTGTCCATCAAACTCTGAGAAGAGTTGTTATAAGGTTGATCAATTAATGAAAAGATAAGATAGGTAGCAAAGATGCCAGATAGAAGGGAACAAAATGCCCCTAGTGATGAGATTCTCTAAGTGATAAGGACATAAGATGGGAACCAGATGCCCCGAGCAATAAGTATTTAATGATGTAATCATCCTGGCTCCTCAGGAGCAAAATCGAAAGATGACACACCAGAAATATGATGTGAAGCAATATAGAAATAGATATAGAAGAAATCTAAGATTCAATAGAATGTAGAAGAGATCAGAACGATTAGAACAATAAAGAAGAGATCAGAACAATCAGAACAAATATGAAGAGATCAGAATGATCTAAAGAAATATGAAGAGATCAGAATGACCAAGTTTGAGTTGAAAAGATTCCAAGAATTGCAAAGTATTAGAAAGATTTGGATTTCACAAAAAAAATTTAAAATGCATTTTGAGCCACTTAAGTGTGTCAAATTTCAAATTCGATCCCAAAAAATGGGTTCATAGAAACCAAAGTAGCCAAGAGGGTGATTAATCAATCATTGTGCAGTTCGTGAAAGAACATGATACTTTGAAGAGATCAGAAATCCCTCATTAGAGAAGGTGAAAGTAGATTTGCAATTGAATCAGATGCTTATGCAATTGAAGTATGCAATGCAAGACTATGTTAAATGCAACCCTAGGTCTGGTTATCAAGCCTCGACGATTTATCATCATTGGATATAAAATAAAGCTCGTATGTTATACAACTCCCACTAACATTGCAATCATGAAAATATGAATATAACATATGTTATTGGGATGTCAGGATTAAATGTAAGCATTCAAGGCACAAGAAGCTAGAATGACCAGAACATTTGTCCCTTTTAATATAGCAAGTTAACATAAGCATTAGAGCATAAATGCTAGGATGACCTGAATATTGCTTGCATAACAGGCACACCAAACACATGGGAGATCTCTCTTATTCTAAGTGCCCAGTATTCATTCTGTCTGCAACGACCCTTGTGTTCATAACCTGAGACAAAAGTGTGCTAGATATACTCGCAGTGACCCATACATTCACTTAGTAGGACGAGTATCAGTATGTACTATAGCATGAAGATTTCACTCCAACAAACAAGGAGAAGAACCAACATCATTGGTATATTCATATAAAAAGGAGTCGAGGTACACACGGCCATCCAATACGAGATAGAGGCTCTTATAGTGGACTGTAAAAAATAGCCAGAAGATGCACTACAAGATGGAGCATTGGGAACAAGAGGCGCCTGTTTACTAGATTTTTACCTTCTTGGCAAGATTCTCTTTTTTTGCTACCATGATGCTTGTTTCCAAGTTTTCATCAATGGCACTATTTTTTTTTTTCAATTTTTTATTTTTTATTTTTATTTTTGATTTTTTTTGTATTTTTTATTTTTTACTTTTTTTGGTGTTACCAAGGCGCCTATTGCTAGGTTTTCACCAAGGTAACAATTTTTTTTTCAGGACTTTTTTTGATTTTTATATTTTTTTTTCAAAGATTACTAGCTCTCAAGAAGAATCAAATTGATTTTGTTCCAGTGTCTAGCAAGGTGCAAGACAATATGTAGGATGAGATGTAGTAACAAGCTGGTGGATAAGTGGAGATGGATAGGCAAGGAGTATGAAGCAGTGAATGTTACCCTCAAGGAAAGCCTTCACAAGATTACCCAAGCTAGGGAAAAGGATATAACAATATAAGTTCATGGTGTAATGAAGGGTATCACGTAAGTAATCAAAGAAAATGACCATGTCAGGAGATCGCTAAGAACTGAGTTTTCTTCTTTCTTTCATTGATCAAGACCAAAGGGTTAACTAAATAGGATAGCAAAGTTTTTTATGGAGGTTATGAGTGAGTGACTTTAGGAATGAGGACATCTAAAGGATAAGCAAGATCATGATAGGATGCCATGGATGGAAGAATTACGCATGATGCCTGTTTACCAGGTTTTCATCATGGTACTTATCCAAGGTGCCACAAGAAGTGATTTTCACCATAGGATGGATTTATTTATCTTTACTTTTGCTACCAAGGTTCCTGTTTCCAGGTTTTCACCGAGGCACTTTTTTTTTTTTTTTTTTGAATTTTTAGAGTTTTTGGAAAGAATTCAAGCCTTCTTCAATTTTAATAGTGCTCCTATAAGAAAGATAAGTTATGATAAGCCAAGGCCATAGCAAGGTACACTCATAGATGTTGATAAGGTAATGGAAGGGAAATGATAGAAAAATGAGAGGTAGATGGAGGATAAGGTTGTTGGTTTTGGAAGACTGAAACAAGCAAGGATGGCAAGAAAGCATAAGATTTAGAGGATCTCATGAGGGTGGATGAGATATTAGGAAAGATCAACATTGACACACACCTTGAAGGGTAGTGGAATGATGGAGGAAATATGGATGAAATAGATTGAGGCTTAGATATACGAGGTAGAAAAGCCATTTTGGAGAGGGGTGGAGTAGAAGGTTTTGAAACCTTTTTAGGAAGATGTTGGGAAGAAGATGGAGTGGAAGCCTTTGGAAGCTTGAATGTCAACTTTGATTTGTTTTCAATATTCAAGTCCTTCAAAAGAGACTTGGGAATCCATATAGCTTTTGATTTTTCATTAGATACTTTGGAATGCATTTCTTCAATAACAGATTTAAGAACCCATACTTTCTTTGGTTGAGCTCTTTCAATAGTGGACCTTTGGGGTCTCTTTTGCATATTTTCCTTCTTGACATTCACATGTTGATTAGGGGAGACATAGTGAACTTTTGAGGATGGATTCATGCACTTGTGTTTGAGTTGATCGTCCAAATTTCTTCCAAAGGACTTGGGACTTGTGGATGAATGAGGCCAATATGACTGGTTTAGATGGAAAGGTGAATGTGAAGAGTTCAAGTATGTGCATCTTTGTTGATCTTGGGGTAGGGTTGGAAGAATGTATAATGAGCTAAGAGTGGAAGTAGGAGATAGAGGAATATAAGGTCCCAATATGGATGGAAGACTTGAAGGCTTTAGCTTAGATGGGTAGGGACCAAGGATAGATTTAAAAGATGTGAACAGACCATGAGTATGGATATCAGCATCTTTAGAGTGACCAATATGACCAAAGCCATCAATAAATTTATGAGTAATTGTTATAGGAGCAATACCTTTGACAGGAGTATTTAAAACTTGAGCATAGTTTGAAAGTGAATGTAGCGAGGTAGAATAAGAGAGCGAGGGAACACTTTTCTCTTCAAAAGGAATTTTGGGTAACATAGGAAAAGTCTTCTTCTCTTGGCCTTTAATAGTCTCCTTAGGGATGGTGGAAGGAATATCTTGATCTTGCTTAGTAGAGGTGCATGACATGGGAGATGGAGGACTATGTGACTCTTGAGATGGAGGCACAAGATCTTGGAAGACTTGAAAGGGGATGAATGAATCTTGGTCTTGATCAACACTTGTTTCTTCATTATTTAAGTGGTCCTTTTGACATGAAACCAAATCCAAGGATGAGGAAGTATCTCAATCTATATTCAAATATATTTCTAGAGTCTCCATAACAAGCTCTTGAAGGGACAATGGAGAAATAGTTGGATTGGGGATAATAGGAGGAGCAACACATGGAGGTTTTGGATCTTTTCTTTGTGTAGTATGGGAGAGGTTTGTAGCTAAGTCAAGATTAGCTTGAGTTTCCTTTAAAGGTAGTCCTTGAGGGTACACATAGTCAACTGGGGTAGTAGTGAGTTCTTTTGGTGAATATGTGTTGGAAAGATTGGACAATTTAGAAGGTGGATGTATGTTGGAGGAAGTAGAAGTTTCATTTGAACCATTGCTAGACATGGTTTCATGATGTTGATCCTTCTTGAGAGTAGAATATTTAGTAGCTAAGAGCTTAGATTTCTGAATTATGCCATTGTCGAAGAGATCTTGGATCTTGTTTTTCAGCTCCTTCCAATGTGAAGTTTAATGTAAATTATGTCTGTGATAGGCACAATAGTTACTCATAAAGGAAACTCCTGCCAAAGCGACCTTAGGTAACACAATGAGTTTCTTTTGAAGAAGTTCTTCCAAATTTGATTCATAAGATCTTCCCAAAGGGGTTAAATCACACTTTGGTTTAGGTTCCCAAGGTTTTTCTTCAAAAATATTTCTAGATTTCTTGGGTATTTGCAGAATGTTTTGAGATGGCTTGGACTCGCCATTATAGGAAGGTGAATAATCTCACAAGGAGAATTTTTTTGATGATGTGTCATCTTCCTCCTTCAGTCTTTGAAGTTGAGTGCTCATTGATTGGATTTGTTGCTTCATGTTTGCAATAAGAATCCCTTCTTCCTCACTAGGAATATTGGATTTAGCGTAGTTGTTAGCCATTTTGATGTACTATGTTTCAAGTAGTGATAGCCAAGTTTTAGAACATAAGTTAAGTTACCACAGTCATAGACAGTGACAAAAAGTAGCAGCTTAGATAAGGACCACACTAGAGCATAGTCTTAGAAAAGCAAGATAAGAGTGCAGTATACTAAGGTATGAATAGTCTGATTTGAAGGCTAGAACAGCCAAAGATTATGACTATTATGACACAGAGTACAACAAACACTAAAGGACAAGAGCAAGATAACTGAGAGACAAGACTAGTTAAAGTATGGATCGCAAGTCATTAGCTAAGCAGGATGCCACTGTTTAGGACTGTTTGCAGACAGAGAGCGATAAAAGGACGCAAAAAAGGGCAGCGTGCAGATCGCAGATAGCTAGATCATACCAAAAGTGGAAATGCTAACACAAGATCTTGCGCGAGAAACCTTTACGGGTTGATAAAAAAAGTTTTACAAGCCGCGCAAAGAAGTTTCTGTCTCGCGCGAAGTTCAGTGATAGTTTTTAATTTCGAGCGAGAAAGCTCATAGGGTCACGCGAAGATTCATGACATAATTTTAATTTTGCGCGAGGACAAAATGATTTCGCACGAGGACCAAATGATTTCGTGCGAGACTAAAAAAAATTTTGCACAAGAAAGCAAATCAGTTTTAGAACAGCGACTGATTTTGGCAAGATTTCTAGACCTTTTAGACAGATTGAGTAGATTTTTGAGACAAGTTCAATTTAACAGACAACAAATTTGATTGTTTTAGTAAGCAAGCAGATAAACAAGCATGTAGAACAGCAAGCAGGTGATATCAAGCATGTCTGAAAATAATGAGCAAGGGCAAAAGCAACCTTGCACATGAACAATAAAGTGACTTAGTATGCATTGATTCCTAAGAGAGCTAATTGTGTATGTTTTCAAAGAGTTTTGAAATCACGCATACATCCCTAGAAAATAAAAGTTGGCCTCTCTAAGGTTTTTAGTAATGGTTTGACTCTACAACTTTTATGACTCATAGGGGTGACCTCCGATCCCGGTGCACCAAGGTTTTGACACAGTTTGAGAATTTAATCTTCAAGAGCTGCTAGAGAGATCTAACAACCCACAATGAAGCACACCCATGGAGATTTCTTTCACAAGGAAATTTATATAGCGGTTGTCACTACCATGGCAAAAATGGCTATTACTACTTGAGGTTTTGTCAACGCATTTTTCCCTGTAGAGGGATTGTCTGCTACAGTTAACCCTCTCTAAAGGTGACCGACTCACAATAGTATACCACAAGGGGACTTAGCTTCCAAATTCAAGGTTTTGACACCTTTTCACCTTTAGCCCAATCAAAGCAGACAGATTAATTTGACATGCTAAACTAAGAGTATCTCTTAAAGATCTATGATATCAACTCCCAATGATCTATCAACATCTCCGAAGAAAGGATGCCTTAATCAACAAGTTGAAGATTCATTTATCTGCAAGATGCTCAAAGTATCCTCCCCACCTAAAAGGAATCCATCTTAGAGAGGAGTTTCACTAGGAACCCACTCCCTCAAGATCCACAAATAGTGTTCATGGGGGTTTAATTACTATGTGTGTACAGATGTTAATTCTCGAAAGAAAATCTATCCAAAAGCAATTAAAGAGCACAAGGTGGTACACTTAACACTTTAACTATTATGAGGTGAGTCCAAAGATGTGGAACATTTAACCCCTCACACAAGCCAAAATGAGTCCACAACTTAGAAACTAGTGAGTTCTAGAAAGCACAAAAGGGTTGCCTAGTGGAGCATTTAATGCTTATGTCCTGTAGATCCCTCCCCTTTAATGTGGTGCTAATCTTGCAACCAGAGGGTGGAATGAGGGGTCGACAAATTAGCGAGTCCAATAACCCAAGATAGCTAATTAGATCTATCACTAATAACTAAGCCTGCTAGATGAAACTAATAGAGATCACAACCTAGTATCAAATTATGCATGTGTTGTAAAATGAGAACATGGAAGGAAATACACATAAGCTTGACACAAGAGATGTTTATTTTAGCTCCAAATGAGGTGTTATCAATCAAAGAGAATTACCTGGTAATTCTCGCAACACGCTTAGTAGATGTTTTACCTGTTCTTAGCAACTTTATCATGCTTTTCCAATTGTCCCACAAATCGCTGTTATGCTGCAAAAAAATCAAAAAAATGGATATAAAGATGCTTAAGAGAAAACATGTTAGTGAAAACTGAAGCTTAACTATGGGAAAATAAAATTTAACTTTTTTTGTTCATTTTTATACCCATAAAAAAGCTTAGAAAATGCTAAAACCTATGAAAACATCAAAAGTCAAAATTCGTTTTATACTCTCTTTTTTTTTGGTTTACATTATTTTATAATGAAAAACTAGAAAAAAAATTGTTTTTTTTTTGTATTGCTGTTCCAAAAAAATAGAAAACATGGAAAAACCAGAAACAATGAGCAGTTAGCAAAAAAACCAAAAAATGCGAAAATCGATGCAAAAAATAGCATATGTCAGCAGAGTCTCACACGAAATTTTTGACAGAGCCGCGTGAAGTTATTTCTGTCCTGCATGAAACTGTTTGGAGCCTGTGCGAAACTGTTTTCAGCCTACGCAAAGAAACAAGTGTCGTGCAAAATTTTTGACAGAGCCGCGCGAAGTTATTTCTATCTCACACGAAACTGTTTGCAGCCTGCGCGAAACTATTTTTGGCCCACGCGAAGAAACAAGTGCCATGCAAAATTTTGCATGCTCAGGAACTTTCTCGTGCTAATTGAAGAGAATCTTCGCGCAAAGATTCTCGAATCTGTATGAAACAGTACGGACAAAGAAAAAAAATGATTAAAAAATACAGAAAGAGGCTAGAAAAATTGATTTGCGTGCCCCACAGTGAGCGCCAAAAATGTATGCGTGAATATGTGGCCTCTGCTAACACACACACTTCAACACGGTCATTGTATGCAGATTCATCCCAAAATGAACATTGGATTGTTCATCCAAAAATCAGCCTGCAAAGCAACCTGTTGCCTTCTATCTAAAGGGAATTGCTTGTCAGATATCCTCAGATTCGAGGTATTTAAGAAACCAAACCCTGTAAGAACAAAGGATTTGAATGCAATTTAAGCTATATGAATGTGCAAGTAATCTAGATGAAGTGCAAGCAATTAATCTAAGAAATAAAAGATATTAAACTAAAAATGTATGCATTATTAAGCTAGATGAATTTAAACTAAGAATGCAAGATGTATGTAAAACTATGAGCAAATGTGAGTATGAATTCCAGCAGCGATTCGATGCAAATTCTCCAAATTCATCCTCTCAAAATGAAGAGATGAGGGTCTCTTAAATAGACTTTCCTGGAATCCATCAACGATTGAGATCAATTTTAATCAACAGTCAGGATTAAAGGTGAAGTTCAGTCATAAAGGGAGATTCCCAAATTAAAGGGAGTTAACAGATTTGATTTGAGTAGAAAAAGGAGTTAACTGATTTAACTCATTTTTTATCAATAGTGAACTGGAAATTTCCCTTTTTGAACTGAAGAGAGATTTTGTTGAGATATTTAATTTAATAAAATGAGATATGCTCTCATAATTACTTTTTCTATTTAATTAAATAATCTTTAATTAACTAGAGACACTTTTCTTATTTAATTAAATAACTTCATTTAATTAATTAGGAATGGCTTCCCATTTAATTAAATAATTACATTTAATTAATCAAGATAGGCGTATTTATTAAATTAAATAAATTTAATTCCATAGTACATTAGCCTTAGTATATAATTATAATTTAATTAAAGTATAAATACTTAATAGTTAAATTATAATTAAATCAAGTAGGTTTAATGCGACTAATATGAGTAAATACTATAGGAATTAAATAAGAAATATGATGAATGCAGATTAGGGTTTTCTGCATCTGACAATTAAGTCAAGTAGCAAATAGCAGAATGCGAATTGCCTATTAGAATAAGACTTAGAAATTATCAGAAATAGACTAGAATTGGTATAATGGAAATGAACCAATTTTGGGGTATTACACTTACTAGAAGAAATTAGTTTGTGAAAGGATAGTCATTCGAATTAAAATGGGGCACAAATTCAAGATAGAGGATACAACTCGTGGCACTGGTGGAGTTGGCGATGGCGGTCAGAGGTTCATTTTTCAATTTCCATTGCACCCCTGCAATGCTATCCTTGGTGGGAGTAGCTCCAACCAAAGCAATTTGATGTCACCACAAAATGGCAATGATAATTGAAATGTTAGAGGTAAGGCATGGTGATCTAGATTGATCATCTATTGGTAGCTTGTAATTGTTAGGTAGCTTGATTTTTCAATGTATTTATTGATGAAGACATTTACTTAGTTGAGAGAAAATTCACTGATTTATTTTTAAGAGCCTTACATGTTGACTCCAATCTATGAGTTGACCAAATCAATATACCTATATTGATAACTTGCTATTTATGAGTGTAAATTTTATGAAAAAATTGGCGTCATTTTTTGTAGTTTGGAATTGATGATTCATGTCCAATTATATGAAAATTCTTAAATCAACTTTTCAGAATTTACTCTAATAAATCATAATCACATTTATGTGAGAAAATTGTGTAAACTTTTAGGAAATCCTAGGCTGATTTGTCACCATACAATTATTTTGAACTAAAAACTAAACAATTAAATACTCATTGGAAAACATCTTGGGTTACAATGTGTGGAATTTGTGGATCACTGGATAGATAGTTAATACCAATTTATATAGTTAGTCACCTGATGAAAAATGCACTTTTATTTTGTACATTATAAAGTCACTTATTTTTTTCTTTTACAACTTAGTTAGAAGTAAAGAGGGAAGGAACAAAGCATAGATATAAATTTATTGAAGCATCCATTGGTCCTGTGGCTATGATTGGAAGAGATTGTTGAAAGGGACAATATAAATTGTCACCAAGGATGTTAAGTTCTTGTAAAGGTGATTATTATAGCTATTGCGGGAGGGAACTGCTAGGGTTTGTTGATAGCATTTCATGGAGTTTTGCTTTCGTAGACAAAGGTTGTGTTTGAATTCTTTGAGTCAAAATAAAATATGATAATGTTTTTTTTGGAATTATTTTCATTTTACTATTTGGATAAGGTAAGCATAGAATTTTCTATGTTATGTTTTGATTAAAGGAAAGGAATAAATTAGTTGGATACTTTGTGATATTGTAATGTTGCATTCAGAGTTGACAAGGATTGATTAGTTGCAAGTGCTCATGGAAACTCAAAGATGGAGCTGATGGTGTTATCTCTTATGATTAGAGATGTATTTGTTGAAATGGTTGAAGGTTTCAGCAGGAGGACTGTGCAGTATTTAGAAGTGTAAGTAGAAGGACATGGTACATGGGTAGTGTACTTGTTTTATGTTCTTGATGCTATGAGTTTGTTGTTGCACTTCTATGTGATGTTATTGAAAATGGATAAGGTTAAGTTTGAATGGTAGACATGGTCATGTCAAGTATCTCTATGGATATGAGTACATACATTGCCAAGTGGGAGATTGTTGGGAGTGAGAGGCACATATGGTGATTGTTCACCATACGGTGAAAATCATACAATGATGGATGTACGATGAAACACCATACATTGAGGCACCGTATAGTTATATTAGCTAATTGGACAAGTTAATCTCATATATAGTAAGTTATATGTACAATGAAGCTAGTATGATATGCTTACTAAGTATGTAAGTATGAGCACAGTGAGTGTAGTGATACGGTGAAGTTAGTATCCTAAAGAGACTAACCCAATGTTGAAGGTGTCTGAGTGACTATCACTGAAGGCATCTTCATGACCAAAGGTGTCCAAGTGACCATCACCGAAGGCATCTGTGTGAGCAAAGGTGTCTGAGTGACTAGAGGTTTCTGATACCTAAAAGAGTGACCATCAAATGGATAATTAACTATTGGATGGATGAGTTCCAAGGTTGCTAGTAACTATTTTGTTCTTAATAGTTAATGCACCAGATTCCATAATGAATTACAAAATGTATAAATGTCTTTGGGATTCATGAGGGCTAGTAAGAAGGCTGTGAAAATTAGGTTGATTGTAAAGGAAATCTAAGCCTATGAGTCTATCCAGAAACCAAAGTCAGTTGTATGTAAATTGTTTACTATAATACAAAGTTTCTCAAGAGTTTTTGGGTGGTGGGTTTTTTTTGAAAGGGTTTCCCATGTTAAGTATGGTCTTCTATGTTTATCTTGTGTGAATATTATTTTTTAGTGTCCTCATTTTTCCTATGCATCTTAATGTTCTAAAGTATATTTACAATATTTTGTATTTCCCTTGTAAATTGGCATTTGGAAGGCATTTTCCACAAGTAGCTTTCCTAAAGATCACCCCACTAAAGTTCACATTGTACCAAGGTCAGAAAGCTTACAAACTATTCATAAAAAAAAAGAATAAACATTCGTAGGCAGAAAGAGCAGTGAGGGAGGAGGACCTTGGTGATCATCTAAACCCCATACATCAAACCATTAATAGGTGGGTTGGGCAGAGACCATCCATCATCACTAGCATCTTTTTCTTTTTCTTTTTCCTCCCCATTCTTGGCATGTGAAATTGCAAGGACCAAGTGAGGAAAAGACCATTTAGAAGAAGTGTTCTCAAGCTATAGAGCCACCACTAGGGGTGGACCAACTAGCAAAAACAAGAGTAGGAGCAGGGGCACTCGAGGACTAGCCAAAGTTACATCATGGCAAAGAGGCCAAGTGACAATGCCAACCATCATTCCAATTGCCAGGACTCTGAACCAAAATTTGATGCAACTTTTGCCACCATACAAGAGGCATTGCCCCAGTGGTTCAACAGCTCCTGTAGGTGGGCCACCTTGTTGCCGAATACTTGAATTAACTTTTTGTTGAACATATGTATTACTTTCAAATAATGAATGTGTAAGTGTATAGGGAGAGATAGGTTTAGAGTGGAAACAAATGATAGTTTGATTTGTGAAATAGAAATTTTAAATCTAGAATTATTAGAATTTAAGAAATGTAATTTAGAAATGATAGGAGTTATTAAAAAGAGGAATAAAGGATAATGTTTAAATGAAATTATTAGCAATAAAATGTTAATGAGAAATTGTAAAATTAGAAGAAAAGGTGAAATTGTTTGGCAATATTAAGTGTAATGCCTACCCCTACTTGACTTTTCTAATTGTATTGTCAAATTCTTTTAGGCCAGTTTTTTTATTTTGTTTTATGTTTAGCAGTTTTGGGTTACTAGAATTGATTAATTGTATTTCATATTTAGTTAATATATGTGTTGAGTTACTTTAGTACTAGTTATTTCAGTTATTTAATGTTTGTTTTGATGATGATATATATGTTCACTTAAGTGACTTTTAATTATTTAATGATGTTAGTTAGATGAATGATTTTTATGTAGTTTCTATGGATACTTGCATGTGTATGGTCTGTGGGTATGTTTTCTTTATGTTTGATGTTTCTGATGTGGTTGAGGAAGGGAGTCGTAGCCACCTACTAGTCAAAATCTACACAATGCACCACTTCCTATCATTGCATGTTTAATTTAGAATATTGTGTTTATACATGCATGAATTTTATGCAGATTGCAAGTAATGGGTATCAACTTCCTTGAATTGCCAGGATGAGCATACCCTATCGTAGTATTTCAATGGTATAAGTGGGGAGATAACTCTTGAGTCCAAATCCTAACCTAAGCCAATTGTCCTAGAAAATAGGACAAGTATATGAGTAAGTCTCACCTTTTTGAATTCGTCAAGTGACATGAATTCATGATTTTGACCTTGGTGTTTGATTTAGTTTTATGTTTAGTATGATGGGTTTTCGTATTCAGTCTTTTGGGCATGTGGTGATTTTCTGTTATAATTACATCAAGTAAAAAGATAATTTAATGAAAATTTTATAAAGAAAATTTAATATTTAACTATATTTAATTAATTGATAAATAAATTAAATAAAAGATTTAATTAAAGTTCTATTTTTGATGTATTTATATTTGTTTAATGTAATTATTATTTAGGAGTTTTATTTTAATAATAAACCCTAAATAATATTATTAGTTGAGTAATAAATATTATTTGATTAAAAAGAAAATATTAAAATATGTGAATTTTTGATTAATTAAAAACTAATTAAATTTATGCTTTAAATAAAAAGTCTAAATTTAAAAAATTGGTTAAAGAGAAATTAGAATATGATGTTATTTAATTACATTATTAAATATGTACTTTATTTTTAAAAAAAATATTTTAAAAGTCTAATTTAAGAAGTTGACTAAAAATAGAATAAAAATATTAAAAGATTAAGGATTTAACATTGTTTTATTATGATTATTTAATTAATAATTATTAGATTAGAGTTACATTTAAATAATGAGCTTTAATATTCTTATTAATTTAAATAATAAACTATGCTTTAAATAAGTGCTTGCACTAATTAATAAAGTGGAGGAAAATAAAATATAAAAGAATATTTTAATTAAAAAGTTCTGTAAATGTGCATGAAAGAATTAAATTTAAAAGACTATATTAAAGTTCTATTTTTGATGTATTTATATTTATTTAATTTAATGATAATTATTATAGAAGTTTTATTTTAATATTAAAATCTAGATAATGTTATTAATTATGTTAATAAATATATTAGTAGAAAAATGTCTTCTGAATTTATTTAAATAAAAGAACAAAAATTTAAAGACAAAGTTATGGTTCTAATTGTGGTGTAGTTATATTTATTTAATTTAATGATAATTATTTAAGAGTTATATTTTAATAATAAACTCTAAATAATATTATCAATTAAATTAATAAATATATTATTAAAAACACTCTGAAAATTAATAAGGGAGAGAAAGCTTTAATTTAGTAAAGTTTATTTTAATTAAATTGCATAAAGTGTGTGCATGAAAATAAAAATATAATAATTAAGGCAAAGAGTTTTCGCATGATTGCATGATCAAAGCCCTACTTTGGGAAAAAACAAAACTATTTATTAAGAAAATCATAGCTCATTTCTAAATACACAAGTTTGGAGGAGCCAATTTTCGAAAAAAGGGTTTTCGAAAGAAAAGGAAGATTCTTTTGTGTTTGTGCATTTATTATTTTAGCATCAGATCCAGGTAGGATCTTGTAGGTTTGTGCAATAGTTGGTCATTCTAAAAATTCTTGTCTTCTGCATGTCTGTTGTGTTTCTATTTTTAGAATTTCTCTGGGTTGAAACCCTTGTTTGAGAAAATTGATTTCCATTATAGAATTGTCTTTGATTTAATCTTAAAACCTTTAGTAAATATTGAACTTTAGAGTTTTCAAAACCTAATGAATTATGAAATTGACTTTTGTATGCACTTTTTTTTATGACATGTGATTTTACTATTGGGTGTTGAGTTGACTTAGCTTTGACTAGTCAAGATGTTTACTAGAGGCTTGGGAGTTTTGTTTGTGATGTCATGATGATGTGTTGTATATGATCTTTTATACTCAACCATGGTAATGTGTTTTGCATGCTCTATGAGGTGGTTTGATCCATTGATTGTTATTGCATTCCAGTGTTCTTGTATGAATCTAAGGTGAATGGTGTGACCTATTTGATATAACCTTTGAGTCTTCAATTAGTTGTATTTGGATTGCTTTCCAGTTGCTTGTATAGGATTGAGGCGCTTTTATGATTTGTTCTTGGTGATGTCATGTTATGACATGGATTGGTTTATGTATACTTGTTTTTGGGATCAGTCTTGATAGGATGATCATTTTGGTGGAATCTATGATTATGATCAATGATTTTTGATACTTGTCAGTTGCTTGTTTAAGAACTAATGTATGGTATGTGGTCTTTTGTGATCCTTTTGCTTTATTGAGCTTAGGTTAGGTTATTTGTATGTCATGTTGGGAAGTGCCTAGCAATGGAGGTTGAGGCCCTAAAGAGGTTGATGGGTAACCCATTATAGGTTATTTAATAAGTGATATAATTTCATTAAATGGGTTTAAAATGAATTAGCAAGAGTCATTTTTTTTCCTTTCCCATGCCTCGAGTGCTAGTACAAGTAGAGAGGATTCTTGGTTGTGACCTTGCATTGTTAGTATGTCTTGTTAGTACAAAAGGATACTAGTGTCACATGGAGTCACTAGGGGGTCAAAGGATTAAAAGACTAGCTAGGTAACCTTAGAGTTGGTTTGTGCGATGACACTTGCCCACATGCATAATAGATTTCCTATTTGTCTATGTTACCTTTGGGATTAGTTGATACATATATCTTGGTGCCCTTTGAGATAGTTTTCTTTTGGGTGATTCCTTGAACCTAGATGTTGGTATTGACTTTTGAGTTTTTTATCATGTTTGGGACTTGAGTTTATCTCATTTACATGGTGGGAGTGGACCTTTTTGGGTTCCACGAGGTCAAGTAGTAGTGCTTTTTCTTATACCATTGAGATCCGACTGTCGGATGTCATTGCTAGATGTGTTTATGCAGATGCTTTTTTTTTTTTGGAAAAAATGGCAAAGCCATTCTACTATTTATTAAAAAGCTACTTTGAAAAGGCTAAAGGGGGAAAGAAGTAGGAAGCAACTTGCACTTAGTGTTTGTGCAAATGTTCCTTTCTATCTATTCCTGTATTTCTATGATGGATGGTTATACTTAGTGTATTGTATTTGATTTCATATATCTTACAAGATGATGTAATTTATTTCATGATGTATATAATGTCAGTACTTCATACCTTATGACCTATACAATGGATGATGGTGCATTATGATTATTGCCAAGTGGTATTTGAGTTGACTATATATTATTTAAATGGATTCATACTTGTACATTATTCTTTGATGAGGATTTATTATAAATTGGATTTAGTATTAATTAAAATTAAATGTGATCCAATGTTATGGGACCCTTAAGCATTGTAACCTGTTTATGTGTTGTTGATGTACGAGTGTATGAATTAGCTTCTACTATTCTATAACTATTGTTGCATCTTTATCTTAAAAAAAAATATTTGTCAAACTTAGTAAAACTTTAGGTTAACTTCTTTTGGGTCACATGGCAGGGTGTTACATTAAGAAAAAGAATAATGATGTTGAAGAAGAGTTACATAAATTATTAAAAGAGTAAAACAATTTACACATAAAAGAAATCTTAAAATTGAAAGTAGAGTAATGGTGCATGTGGAACATAAGATTTATGTTCTTTGTTAGTGATGCAATGAAAGGTAGGAGAATCCCCAATGGAGATGTCCTAACCCCCACTAAATAAGAACACAATAGAATATAAACAATAACACAAAGATTTGGTACCAATTCACAACTCTTTATTCATAAAACAACTTATTACAGTCAATGTGTTAGGCTGTAAGGCCTTCCCAGTTATGGCCAGATACAAAGAAATTGCAATAGTTCTTCAAGATCTCTCAAGACCCAAATCAAATCCTAGCTAGCCCAAATCTATAACACAACAATAATCTAGTAGAAACCTCCAAGATCTCAACTTCTGCTCGCAAGCCACCAAGAAATCTCTTTTTTTCTAAACCACAACCATTAGATTTTCTCCAAATTCTCTATCTCAACTAATCCTCTACTAATGATATCAAATCCTTCAATGATCCAAATTCATCCCATAATTATTTCTATATCAGTACATGCTCCTTATATAGCCAACTAAACCACAAGTCGGTGAGTCAAGTATTTAATTACAATATAGGTCCAGCTTGGAAGAGTAAACCAAAACTCTAACAAACATGAACAAAAATAAATACAAAGTTATATTTAGGTCCACACATGACCCAATAACATATCCCTCTCTTAACAAGATCTCATTTCATGCTACGAAACCACACAAGATGAAAACTCCACACGTTTCACACGAAACTATCTGAAAATTGATACCTGAGAAAAATCACTATATCTCCTAGGTCCGATTGAATTAGGACTTTTTCTCTGAATTGAGGGTATTATTTTAGGTCCTCTACAACCCCTTAAGTGAAAAAAGGCTGATTCCTCAAGGATAACTACACATCCATCCCGAAAGTCATGCACAGAAACCCGTCATGAAATTGGTAGAAAATTGATGTGTTAGAAAAATGGCCATATCTCCCAAAAAATGATGAATTAGGACTTTCACCTTGTACCATAGATAATAATCTAGGCCTCTTCATTCCTTGAAATTTTCAGCCTCTAACTCATTGCACAAAATTAGTTATGCTTCCCACAATAGGCATGTAGAAACCAGAAAATGCAATTCCAATAGCAAGGTAAAAATGACTCTAACTTCAACATGATAACTCCAATATCTATGCACACATAGGAAAAGGATAAAAAAAATTTCTCCAACATATCCCTAATCTTGTAAACCATAATTCTACAACTTAAGCATAAATCCCCATCATACAGGATTGCTTACTTCCCTAGGATGCTCCTGCATCCGTTAGGTAATTGTGATTTTGGTGAAGCTATTTATAAGGGAAGTGATGATCCTATATTTGATTATGAAAATTATTTTGATGATAATTTTGGTTTAAAAATGATGAAAAGAATGGGATATAAAGGTTAGGGATTAGGCATTTGAGAGCAATGAATTACATAACCAATTGAACCAACAATAAGGCCAAAGCATGTAGGCCTAGGGTATGTCTCATGTCACATAAATGATGTTTTAGGTTCTAACAAATTTATTTCAAAAATTGAATATTCTCATTGTAGCAAGAAAGGTCCATATGGGGGGAAAATATTTTGATTTACATCCATGTACCTTATGTGGAATGAAGAACCACAGTGAAAAGACATGTTGGAGCAAAGCACTAAAGGATGAACCTATTTCAGGATGCATTAAAGAGGATCGGAGATGGATTTTTGGGTCAAGTTTGTACAAAATATCAGGTATGATCAAATGATTATTTAAGAACAAGTATTTCTATGTCAGATCAAAATTCTTTTGCAAGGATGATGTTGTCTAGAGAAAGCAAACTTCAAAGTTTTAAGAATTGTAGATAATGAAGAGACAACTATGTATGGTTCCTATTGGAGTGAGCACTAGCAATGTGTCTCACATGGTCAAATCATAGGTTGATCATCTTTGACTTGTAGATTGATTACATTGATGATTTTCTACTATTTTGAGATGGCCAAGATAGTCCTTACATCATAATAGTGTATAAAAATAAATATACAATGAATAAAATGTATTATTTATAATTTGATATTTTAACTATATTATTTTCAATTCTACTATTATTTCTTTATACCTACACAAACAAGATCTAGATCAAAATTGTGTTTCATTTAACTTTTCTCTATTGACAAGATTCTTTATTTAAGAACATCAATTCTCTACAATCCATAATAGTTATCATTAATATTTCTCCTAACACAATTGTGTGACATTTTATTATCATCCATGTTTCCCATCACACTCTACCATCCATCATCAAGATAAAGAAAACTCCAAATGATATGACCTTTCTTGATGATGGATCTCACACTGGTTACCAAAAAAATTACCGACAAAGACTCTTTACACCTAGGATGAAACATGTCCCCCGCCAATGTTGAGAAGTCATCATACAAAGTTTCCCTTGGGGTGAATCCAAGGTAATCTAAGCATAAATCTATTCATACCTAAAAGTTAATCTCTAACACTTTGTTTTGTGTTGAGGAGACGTCTTGTCTACAAGATATGTTCATTTATCTCATGGCATTCGATTCATCCCCATATAATTCTTACGATACTAGTGTATTGATGTATAAGTTATAATGGATGTACGCAATTACCAATTGGCACCAATAATGGACTATACATTCTATAGACACATACATTATGAATATGAACAATTAGAGAGCTCCTCTCAGCATTTTCACCATCCAAGACCCAAACTTTTTTGTACCTGCCATTTTGTCTCCATCAACTTTTTCTATTGAGGAGATTGCAAAGATTCTCCCTCTCTCTTGTCTTTCAACTTTTCATGATGACCATTCATCAGACACAAGCAGCATTTCAATCAGATTCTGCACCTGTTTCTCCATGGTACTAAACACAACATTCTATGTAAGAAAATCATAGGTCTCTATGTACCCCACCATGATGGCATTCTTTGCTCCTCCTCTGCTCCTCATGCATACCACTTCATTCTTCATTTGGATTAACCATATAAAAGTGACACTTTAGAGTAGTATCAATAATAAATTTATTTATTAGTGCATGTCCTAAAATTCTTAGTTAACAATATGGGAAAAAAGTATAACAAGAAAAGTGCTTATAGTTGAAGCACTCAAACACTTGAAAAATTTGACTTCCACTAAGTGGTATGGTCGCTTACTTTACTCAACATGAAATTTGACAATGATGGATTTAAAATAAAGGAAGTTCCTTTCAATGTATCTTAAAAGGAATATGTTTATGACCCCAATGATGAATCAAGAAAGATGCTAACTTAGGACATCACACACTAAGGGAAGAATTAAGCTTGGAGAAAAATGTCAAATTTAACTATTTAACACTTTTGGTCTAAGAATTAACCGTAGTGTGTGATGTTTAAGCTATTCCCTAACTTTGTGAGAAAATAAAAAAAATATTTCAATATGTACAAAGACCTAAGATAACTTTTAAATGCTTCAATTATGGGGAGATAAGACACTTTTATGAAAAAAAATCCAAATAGAGAATCTAACAATTATAATCAAAAGAAAAGGTAAAAGTATTCCAACAACAAGAAGTTCAATAAGAATCAAAAGGATTTATTTGTGGATGAACACAATGAACCATCTCATTATGAAGAAGACCATATTAATATTGAAAATATTGGTGGAAAATCTTTATTAATGGAGATACTAACTCCTCATAAGAATTCTAGAATAAACATTTGAGATGATGAAAAAGTTTGAGCTTATGAAAATTTTGTTATGTGTTGGGCCAAAAGAAGGACAAAAGAAAAGGATTGTTGAAGAACAATAAGTCAAAGAGATGTTGAAACCAAAAATTGGAAATACTAAAAGGACCATAACTAACTTAAAATTCAAAATAGAAGAAGAAGAAGAAATAATTGACAATGTTCTCACAAAAGATTGAGGAATAGAACAAGGTCTATGAAAGAATTGAAGTATAGATCTCTAATTAAATATTTAATTAGATAAGTGATAATTATATATCATTACATATGAATATTAGGATTAATTCTACTAAATAACATAAAGGGGGGAATGTTAGATAACCTTGGAAGTCAAATCAAATAGAGAAGTGATATAAGTTCAAAATCTTAAAAAGCTATAACAATTCATGCAAACATAAAATTGGATAATGGCTTCATCTATTTAAAGATGGGGAATAGAAGTTTTGAAAGATGAGATTCTAGAGGGAAACCATTCCATACAAGGTTCACTCATTATTTTTATTATTATTATAATTGCAATCATTTCAATCATAAAGTTATAACTTGTACACAAAAGGTCTAGTAAGAAGTAATAGCTTTGTTAGCAAATTATGTTTAAACCATTGTTTGATTTTAATAACATTCTTCCCAAGTGAGACAACAATGGACATATTGCAAGAAAACATAAAATAAATTTTGTGAGATCCCTCATTTGAAAGTAAAGTAAACAATATAGTCAATTAAAAAAATGGTTTCAGAATTGTTGCAAATAAGAAGCTTAAAGAAGCTAAAAGTCTAGAAATTATCTTGTGGCTCAAAGTGTATGCCATTGGCCCCAAAGAAAAGAATATGTTGATCATTATAGTGAATTCTCTAGCCACATGACTCGCAAGGAGAGTGAATTTTTGAAATTTGATAATTTTGATGGAGAAGGTGGTTCTCTAGGAACAATTTTGTTCCTATGATTTTTAGAAAGGGTACTGTAGACACCCTAAAATTGGCAAAAACCTAAAATAATGACAAAATCAAATAAACAAGGAAACTGACAAAATTTCAAATCAATCGCAACATCAAATCACTTAAGTGGTTAATTAATTAATCACCTATCAAATTCAAAAATATCAAAGTCACTTTTAAAGAGGAAAATCAATTCATAAAATCATAAAAAAAAAATTAAAAAAAGGAAAAAGGTAAAGAAAAAAATTGAAAGTAAATGCAACATTTTAATAAATCAACAAAAAATAAATTATCCTCTCAAAAGTAAAATTCACATTTTTAGAATTTTAAAGAATTGAAAATACTTATTTGTCCTCACAAACCAAGTTTGTTGGACTGTTCCTCTTGGAACTTTTTGAGATATTTTAAGTTTCACCATTACCCCTAGTAAAAGGTAAAATCCAGATCCTTACCCCAACCCCCTTCCAAAATCTTATAAATAGAAGGGAAAATCAAGAGCAAAGGAACCCAAGTTTTAGGCATCCATACTATAGGCATTTAGAGCTACCATTTAGCATCATTATTGTAGTTTATTAATGTCATTTTGGCATTACTTTAGGATCATTTTGATATCTATTTAGCTTTTTTTAG
Organism: Cupressus sempervirens; assembly: GCA_028749045.1. Classification (NCBI taxonomy): domain Eukaryota; kingdom Viridiplantae; phylum Streptophyta; class Pinopsida; order Cupressales; family Cupressaceae; genus Cupressus; species Cupressus sempervirens. The sequence continues at coordinate 1,006,431,712 of CM053785.1, read as the reverse complement.
CATTGTTTAGTCTTATGCATGCACATATTGTAGCTCATTTTAGTGTTATTATCTTCATATAATTGACATTTCATATAGATCTCCTATAGACTTACCTAGATCTGCATTAATAGCATACTCATGTTCTAGAACTATCACTAAGATGCTAGTATAAGAGAAATTTTAGCAGTTGTAGTTAGGGAAACATGAGACATTTGTGGAGAATTTATTTAGTAGTGATTTCTTGTGTCTAGATTAGTTCACTATTATTCTGATTGCACTCTGCATCAAAGTCTCATGAATACATGATTCCACAATGTACAAATTGGTGCCCACAATGGGGCTTCATTTCAAAGCCTCATTGTTATTTAAGTTTTCATTATAATCTTTGAATCTATTTGTAGATATCCTTTTTACTCTTGTTTCTTGTGTATATCTAACTTGTTAAACATTTTACAATGTTTGGGAAGACTCATGACAGGAAGGTCAACCTTTCAAAGATGCTCATGAACTCATGAATAATAGATTTTTCTAACATTTCAGCGCTTCTAAACACTATTTCAACACTTCTAATTTGTTTTATAATGTATTTGTAGTGCTTTGTAACACATTTGCATTCTTTTATAGCATATTTACTAGATCCTTTAGCATATTTATATGTTCATATCACACTTTTAATCGATCTTGTAATGCATTTGAACAATTTCGTAATGCATATGCAAAGTTCTATAACACATTTGATCAGAGGTATAAAGTACCATATTTGACTTGCAGATCTAATTTCTAGTTGTTTACAAGTCTCTTCTAGATTAGATAGGAACTCCCAGGTTACTGAAATGGTAGATAAGGGAATGAAGACAATAAAAGATGCACATAGCCTTTGCTAGTGTCGAATTAGGTAGGCCTAAAACCCTTGTCAATTAAAGTGTGACATTTAAAAGTTCATAGCCTAGCTTAAAGTAAGAAGTTCAATTTCTTTGATCTACTCAAAAATAGGCCTATGCTCTCAATTCATTGAGTTGGTCAAAATGCCAAACCTTTTGAAAGGTTTAGTAGGAATCAATTTGGGAATGAACTGACCCATAGACCAAATAGGGTCCTCTTGTCTTCATAGTTAAAGGACCATAATTGAATATTTTTCTTTGCATGATTGAAAGGTTGGAGTAGTAGGGATATGTTCTTACTCTTTTAGGGTGATCAAATTCCCAAACTTGCTTCCAATTTATGTTTCTCATGCTTTTCACTATGTAATTTATTCAACTGTAGAAAGGCTATCTCTTGATATTTTCCTTAGCTAGGCCGGTGAGAGTGAAAGCCTTCCATCTTGTATTCCTAATCAAATGCAAGTCGATTTGGTGGGAAGCTCTCTTTCATAAGAGAGGTAAATTCAAACATTATCGGATGAACACTAAAACCTGATAGTCACCAGCTATAGCTAACTGTTGTCAAGAAACTATTTCCTTTTATAGGTTTGTGCATTGAATATTTTCTTTTCTTTTCATTATTGTGATTGGATGTGCTTGTTTAATACATTTTAATGAACTCCAAATTACAACCCTTCTAAGCCAATTCAAACATGTCTACAAACCAACCTTGACCAAACATAAACATTACAATACACATCAAGAAATAACACATTTAAAACCTAAAACAATGCATGTAATCAATTATTCAACGCATTTTCATCCTTTAATAATGCATTTGATAGATAGAACAATGTAGTTGATAGATAAAACAACACATCTAAACATTCTATAGTGCATCTACATTTAAAATAGTGCCTCCAAAGTGTAGAAGAGTGTATGGCATAACACAATGATGAATTTGAGCAATTAAATAGCACACTTGAGGATTCATACAACGAATTTAAGAAAATTTGTAAAATAGAGGCTATCTGCACACAAAATACTCATAAGCAAAGAACATATCTGGGTATGCTTTTCCTTCATTCACACTCTGCAAAACTGAGGAACTCTAAAAGTGACCAACACCTTTAAGATCAAGCAAGAAATTTTACAACCCTATATAGGGATCTTTATCCAATAGACATCATCACCTCAACTTCATACATCAAGTTAGACATGAAATGAGACACACATCCTTCCCTTACCCAGCTTCACAGAATTGAGTCTTATCATCATCAACATTACTAGAAAACCTTTCAAAACATAGCTTGACACTTCAATACATTTGGTCTAAAAATAATCCTCACATAATCAAAATGCAAAAAAATTAGAGGGATCTCATCCACACCTCATGCCACAATGCAAAACTAGTTTAGTTGCAAATAAAAAGGAACCAAAAAGAATGCCTATATGAGTAAGTGCCAGCATGGAAAAATGAACAACCAAATCCACACAATCCCTAAATATCATTGAGTTTGTTACGCACATTGATTTCTTATATGCCACATTTGCTGATGAATTACCCTTGTTCAACCAAAAAGACTCAAAACTCACCAATGAAATGGGTGCACCTCAAGCCTGGGGCAAAAATAGCCTAGAAACAAAGATTGAGGATTTTCAATAGAATCTTGAACTTATTGATATAATGGAAAAGATACTAGAATAACATAAAGAATGTTACCTTCTACCATTGGCACACCAAGGTGCAAAACTACCTCCCACCTTTGATATGTCAAACCTTAGGAGGGATCAAGAAGAATCACCCCTAGAGGTTGTCACTCAAAAACTTCAAGACTTGCAACTAGAAATGGAAAGAATGAAATGGGGAAAAGTCCAATCGGCTGAATTCAACCTCAAGAAGGTATGCCCTCTCCCATTTTATAGAAACATCACCTTGACACCTTTTCGATAGAACTTGCAAATATCAAAATATGACAAATATTTTGTCACATCAGATCATTAGGATCATCTTTGAAAATTCTATATGTTAAGTATGCAATTCATGAATGATATGACTTACCTTATGTGGCTATTCCTAGTAGTTTGAGGGGACAAGCCAAGGAGTGGTTCTCAAAACTACCCTCCAATATTAAGTCATTTGATCAATTGACTTCTATATTCATTGCATAATACTCATATAACATCAAAAGGGAGGTCACCATGATTGACCTATGCAATTAAAAACAACTCTCAGGAGAGTCCTTTAACGTATTTTTACAAAGATGGAGACATAACTTCGCTAAATACCATTGAGATATTTTAGACAAAGAGAAGACAAATATTTTCACCAATAGCCTCTCCAAACTTATGAGCTATTGGCTACAATTACAAGGTCCAAAAGGCTTTAAAACCACACTAGAAAACATAGCCAAAGTGGAAGAGACTTTCCTAAGGAAAAAAATCATTAAGCTATCAAAAGATGGCAAAGGTTTCTCAAGTGACTCCTCACAACCACACAAATCATTTGACCAGTCGAATGAAAAAAATAAGTTGTGGTGTAAGAACAATAATAAAAACATGGTGAATGATGGGGTGGTAGAACAAAATCATGTTGAACCACAACCTCACCCCTCTCCCAATCAACAATATTTGTCTATCAACAACACCAATGCGCCTACTTGTCAGGACACACAAAGACAAGATCAGGCTCATCCTTTCTATAAATAGAACACAACCACTCCTCTAGTCCAAAATATCTCAAACCAATAGGTGGTATATAACCAAGCCCCTCTACCAAACGGATATAAATCTATTAATCCACATAGGGTATACACTCTTGTAGGAGAAACATATGAAAGAGAATTATAAACACTCTTAAGGAAGTGAGTTTATTCTTTTGCCAAAAGCCAAACAATATGAACCACAAGTTACACCTTCATGGTGGAGTTAAAAAACATTTTGTGCCTACCATCAAAATAGAGGGCATCTCACCAACAACTGATATGCCCTTACGGGGGCCATTAAAAAACTAATTGTTAATGGGACCATCAAAGTAAATAACCTTTGAAATAATGAATATCACATAGCCTTCAAAAATCCCTTCATGAGCCATGAGAAGGTTGAATCTTCCAAAAATAACTAGGACACATCCTCTAACAAAAAGGTCAATTATGCCCACCATTATGACAATACAAACAACATGATCTTAGAATTTGACAATGTCATTAATGTCATTATAATTAAAGAAAAGCACAAGAAACAACCCTTAAACACAATTACCCAAGGTCAAGCCTCTAAAGTGGTTATGCAAGGGGCAACCACCAATTCAGAACAAGCAACCATGAGTTCCTCCATATCCAAATATAGTTTGGTTAACTAGATATTACAAAATCTTGCCCATATTTCCATTTTTGAATTATTGCAGATATCCCTAGAGCACAAGGAGATACTGACTAAAGCCTCAGTACCCGATGATTTCAATGTTAATAGATTCCAAAACATGGTGAGAAACCTTGTTGCTCCTCATTGTGTATCCTTCTTAGCACATATGACATTTTCTTCACTGATCCACAAAACTCCCTATTACAAATTAAAGTCTTCATACACATGAACAGAGTGAAGAGAGGCTTGGTTGACTATGGGGCTGGTCTAAATATTTGTGTGCTAAACCTAGTAAAAGAAATAGTATATACAAAAGATGTTGTTGATCCCAAGAAAAAGATCAAAACAAAGGCTTATGATGATGAAGAGAGATCCACTAAGGGCATGGTCATCTTAGCAATAAGGGTTGACCTAGTTGTGAAAGAAATTGTTTACCAAGTCCTAGACTTGAAGTTGACTTACAAAATTTTATTAGGTAGACCATGGATTCATGACATGCAAGTAGTCCCTTCCACTTATCATCAATGTCTAAAATTTCCATACATGGGTCAAGAGGTAACTATACCCAAGGACCAAAACTACATGCAATATTGCAATTCCCTTGTTCCTCATAATAGAGAAGAATTCCCCATCTCAAAAAGTAATTCCAGCTAGTCTACACTAGTAGAAACCTCAAGCTCCACTAGTTAAAACAACAACCAATTTTCCACAAGGACTAAGGGAAAATAGAAAGTGGGTTGTTATAATTCTTCTACCTCATCATTACTGATACCTAGATACTCCAATCAAAAACATTATGAGGAAATGAGTCATTTAATCAGAGAATTTAATTGAAAGTGAAAAATACAATGTAAGGCTATAGGTGAATATTCAATTTCATTTTTTAACCCACCATCATCTCCTAAGTCACATGGAAAACCAACTACAAAGAACACTTACAATGGACACTTTGTTAAAGAAAGTGATATATCTCTAAGCATAATAGAAGAAGAAAATGAGAGAATATGACATGTTTATATCCCCTCCCCCACCTTTTTGGAAAAGGTTATAGGTTGATCAAAAAAATGGGTTACCATGGGGGGTGGTCCTTTGGGAAAAGGCAAAGGTATTGTTGAACCACTAACAACACAGTTTAGACCCAACAAACTGAAAATAGGAGTGGGCTATTTAGAACAAGAAAAGGAAGGTTTTCCACCATATCTTAAGCCACCACACCTTATAAGTCATGACATCAATACAGAGATTCCTCCTCCTCCACTTTGGTTTGGGTACCAAAAGAGAAGGATATTGTAGATCATAGTGCATCCCATCTAAAAAATATAAACCTATCTAGCCTTGATCTGCATGTTGTAGAAGAAATATTCCTAGATGCCATTAATGATGGAGATGATGATGACTCTGCCAAATGGGGATTTGATTCACTATAGAGATATAAGGAATCTACTCATGATAAAGATTGTGATGTAATTCACATTTCTACATATAGCACTACCACAGCATAAGAATTTGCCTCTAGCTCAGACTCCCCTTCACTACATAGAGTCAATTCATGATGGACTCATTTAGATGTAGATATGGAATAGACATCTAGTCTCACTCCCCAAGGTGATCATGCACCTAATGAAGAATTTCAGTTCTAGACCCTATTTCTAGATCTCTTTCTAGTAGAAATTGAAAATTAGAATAATGAGTAGTTTGATAACTCTAGTTTCCTCGATAGCTTAGAATAGGTGCACATTACAGAGTTACTAGATACAACGTATGGATCACCAAATGAAGTCATGTCCTTGAACCAAGACAAAGCATATCCATACCCTGAGCTATTATCCTTGATCCATCCAGAGCTTATGGATTGGGATACACACGAGCCTCATAACAATTCCAACTTTGACACAGACCATGACAATTGTGTATACCTTAATGTAGTTGAACCATCTCCAAGACTAGGACCAAAGAAAACACATATTGATGGGTCTAGTATTAATCATCTCAGTCACACAAATAGAGATCTAACACGTCACAAATCCAACAACCCAAACCACGTTGTTGTAGGTCTAGATAAAAATAGAAACAAAAGAAACAAATAGAAGTGATGCATCTAATGGTGAAAACAAAATCGTGACACCCAAAGATGAGATGATTGATGCTTTAATTGAATATTTAGAAGAGAGGTCATCTATCCTAATTGATCCAACATAGAAAGTCAATATTGGGACAGAGAAAGAACCCAAAGTCATTCACCTAGCATAGTCATTAACTCTAGAAGAAAGAAGTCCATTCTTTTACTTCTTCAAGGAAAGGAAAAATAACTTTGCATGGTCTTACTCTAACATGTTGGGGTTAGATCCTAATTTGATCCTTCATTATCTCAACATTGCTCTAGAAGCTAAGTCAATCAAGCAGAAGCTCCAAAAAATACATCCACATATAGCATTGTTAGTAAAAGTAGACTTGCAAAAACTACTCCGTACCAAATTCATCAGACCCTTAGCCTATGCTTCATGGATCTCCAACATTGTGCACATTTCAAAGAAAGATGGTAGTAAGGTATTTGTATTGACTTCCATGATGTCAATAAAGCATGTCCCAAAGATGATTTTCCATTGGGTAGAAGCAAGAAATTGGGTCTCAATTTTGCAAAAGTTTGCAGATTGAGATTGTGATCTTTTAGAAATGAGCACTCATTTTTTAAAAAATGGGCACCCATATTAGGCTTGAGCACCTGATTTGAAATTTAAAAATGGGCACCCATTCTTTTGAAAATCGGGTGCTCATTTTTTATTTTCAAAAAAAGGCTACCCATTTTTGAAAAAATAAAAAAAAATTAATTTTTTTAAAAAAAAGGCACCCATTTTTCAAAAATTGGTTGCCCTTTTTAAAAAAAATCAATTTTCTAATTTTTTTGGGGATGTAAATGTGTTTTAAACGCCGATTTTACTTTTTCAAAACAGGGACCCATATTTTGAATTTCAAATAACATGTGCCCATTTCTTACAACATGGGGAGGGATTTTTTTTCTCCTACGTCAGATTTTGGTTTTGAATAGGCTTGGTGAGACCAAGCCTATGCCTTGACCTCTCAAGTTTTGGCTAAGACATTAAACTAACAAATTCATGCCTTGCAATAATTTTTATAGGGTTTTGTCAATCAATTTTTTTCATGAAACAAACACCCATAAGATTTCTCACTATCTTGATTTTAGAAATATAAATTTATAGTTTTGTGATTTTATTTACTGTTTTTGCATTATTTTTTAATCAAAGGTGGTACTTAAATGTAAAATAGCGAGGTTCACTAAAACTTTAATTACTTTTTTATTTTATGATTTTTTTAAAATTTAATTTATATGTCATCAATCTACATACAATTCTTTTAATGTTTTTTTTTTTTGAAAAAATAAAATTTTGATCAAATTATAGTCTCTGTACATGAGAGGTTTTAAAATTTACCTTTATAACCAGTTAAAAATTAATAATAAAAAAATTATTTAATAAAAAATTAAGAAAAATTATTATCATCAATCTTTGGAGTGTTAGGTAATTTCCTTTAAAAAGATTTACAAAAATTTGTTTATTTGTGTCAAATTATGGTGTCCATGCACCAGTGTGGTATGTTCCTAAAACAAGCATTTTGAAAAAGTGGTTTTTAAAGATTCATAACAAAAACAAAATCTATCATATGGGTACACAAATAAATTACATATTCAAAAAGTAGATTTTGAACACTACAATTTTTATTTGTAATTTTTTTTAATATTCAATCTCTAAATGCCTCTAATATTCCATTAACTTAGGAATTAATCTTGTAATCTTCTCACTTCTTCTCTTCATAACTTCATTCTGATTTGTACTTTGTTTTAACTGGTAGCTCTACTCATCAATAACACACTTTAATTTCATTTCTCCAAATTCTATTGAGCTCCTTCCCATAATAGTTGTTGAAACAAATTAATCCCTACAGACAAAAGTGTGGATAAATTTGGTGGTGGTAATGGCTCATGATGGAAGAGGTCTATCCATTCAGGCTCCAATTGATGAGTTTTGTTGACATATGGTGCTGTGGAGCACCCACTTTTTCTCGTGGCAACAACTATTTCCTCTTTTTCCTCCATATTGGATTCTATGGCTGCTGCAACAAATGTATCGAACCTTTCTTGATCTAGGTTTTCCAACACTTCTTCAACAATTTAAGGTCTAAATTCTAAATAATTTTCTAAAGGGAGTTCTGCACTAATGTCTTGCATAGAAGTGTCTTCTTTAAATTCCTTAAACATTTCAATCTCATCAGATTTATTGTCACTATCGATAAGCACATAATTTATACTACACTCAGCTTCAGCTAGCACATTTTGAGTTGTACTCTTAGTTTTACTGACTTCTGGTTGTGGCAATTTTTCCCCTGAAGAGGGCTCCTTTTCAATTTTAGACACTTCAGGAGTAATTATAGGAATAGAGGCCTCTGAAACCCTACTCTTGAAGAGTCTTGCACTTCACCTCATGGGTGGTGTGGGCAAACATGTGGAACTATTTTGTTTCCTCCTTCTTACAGGTGTTTCTACCATGGGCACTTCAGGTGTTTTTTCATGGTCTTCCTCCTCTTGAGAGTGAAAGGGTTCATTAGGGTTACTCTCCTCATCTAATTGCCTTAGCTTTTCTACTTCAGGTTCCAAAATTTTACCTTTATCCTTCTTAGTAGAGGACCTATTTTTAATAGATGGTGGGGCTTTAGGGGCACTAGCAGTTTCTACCTCTTTGCTTTTCTTCTTTCTAACAATGGAGGGTTCAATCTTATAAATCCATTTCTTAGTTGGCTTATGACTAGAGGGAGAGGTTTCAGGAGTATTTTCAACTCTATGGACAACTTTATAGACTCTTGTGGATGTTCTTTCTCTTCATCCTACACCCTGGCCTCTAGGGCTAACCAACCTAGGTTCTACCTCTTTCATTTGTAAGAATTTCTCCCATGATCCAATTTATTATTTATTTAACTCTCTTTCTACAATTAACTTTATCAAATCATGATGAGAGACCAACTGATCACTACCTGAATGAACTAGAGAAGCTTGCTTCTTAATAATGTTGAAGTTGATGACCGATCAACCCCATAGCTCCCAAGAATCACCTACATGCAAACACCTATCACAAAAAAGAATGGTAAAAAAGTCATGGAGGCAGGAATCGGCAAATCCATAGATGAAACATTCTTGATGAGAAAAAAAGAAAGATTGCTATAATGAACAATGAATTATCTCAAGTGAATATTTACAATAAGAGATCATCCTTATAAGGGAGATCAAAACCCTAAAAAAGGTCTAACCTAGGTTGCATCTGTTGGAATATTCAAATATGGAAAGAGTACTTATGAGAGGGGGGGGGGTGAATCATAAGTATCAAAACTTTAGCCAATAAAATTTTAACTGAAAGTAAATTGCATGCATATCAAATAAACATGTAACAAAACACATGCATCAATAACTCACAACATAGGAATTTTGGTAACCCAGAAACCCTCTAGGAATAAGAAGGTAAAATTGGGGTGGGGATGATACCCACAAAAATTACTGCAGCAATATTGTTCAACCACTTCTGATGGTTTTCCCTGTTAAAGGCCTGCCCTATTAAAGGCTTTACACTGTGTCAATAGTGACCTAATTAGAGGATTTCAAACACTTAACATGAAGTGTTACCCTGTTAAAGGAATTCATCACCTAGTTGAAGGATTTATGAAATAACTGTTAAGCTAACCTATCACCATAGGATTTTCATTCTAATACAATTGCTAGAGAGCATTAGGTACAATAAACCTGATTGATTACAATCCTTGATTGTTGATTGCAGGCACTTGTCATGCTTTCTCTGATCTGGATCCTTTTTGCGATCTGAATAATCCTCACTTCTAAAAATATAACTCCTTGCGAATCCTTGTATGTCTTCTCACACCTCTTATCTTATTCCTCATTGCATTTTACAATGAAGTTTCATCTTCCTTATAAAGACATTTGAAAATTTAGGGTTAGGTATGGATCTATGATCCACATTCAATCTTCATTTTCTGTTCCATACTTATCTTTTTTTGATTGGTCGCATGCCTTTAGCTTTTTTTTTATTGGCTGCATGCAAATTGTATAGGAAAAATAAAAGATTCGATCTCATCATTAAATCCTTTGAAATTTACCTTATGTCGGCTGTAAAAACTGTTTGCATCATAGTTTGTGCAATTACAAACTCTTATGTTGATATACTGAGTTACTCAGTTCTTGAAGTATTGCAAACACTCGACACATGTTGTTTCCTAGATAGCTCGGCATCTTAACAAAATTGTATTACTCAGCACCTTAAGTAGCTCGGCACTTTATGTTACTCGGTAATTATATCCACTCGGCACTTGTTAACACTCGACACTTTGTACTGCTCGGCACTTATACTTCACTCGGTAACTGATCTTTACTTAGTATCTAATTTTCACTCGGTAGCTGATCTTCACTTGGCATGCATGATGTACTTGGCTTCCAATGCGAAATATGTTTAAGTGTGTTGGCACTCAAGTGTCAAAAACCATTATGAGGTTAACAATCTCCCCCTTTGACATGAGTGACAAAAACACTTAACTGATCTTATAAGTACATTTACTAATCTAATTGCTATGTACATATTGAAAACTTTGATCAAAATTTGTAACTTATAGTTTTACAGTATATACCTCAAAAAATTTGTAACTCCCCCTGAGTTGATTGTGTCTTATCTTGTCTTATTTGTATATCAGTGCTCCTCCTTTGTATCTGTTCTCCTCATTAATCTGTATCTCCCCCTTTTTCTGTATAACTCTATTATAATCTATACTCCCCCTTTTTTTTATATCCCCCTTTTTGACACTTATGTCAAAGAATTTTTAAGGGTTAAGACCATATTTGGCCAAGAATGTACTATTTACCTCCATAATCATTCTGAGAGTTGTATCCCAATTGTTCAAAGCAATTTCTAGTGACTTATGCTGGATGGAAGTCTCGGCAGCAAGATGAATAAGTCCATCTAGTATAGAAAGATTTGGATCTTTCTTGAGTACACTTTCAGCATTTACTTGCTCTTTATGGAGTATTTCTAAATGTAGGGTAATGGAGGACTAGAGCTATATTAATTTGGCCTTGATATTAGCCTCATCTATTGTTAATATAGCTATTTCTTTTTTTGTGTGAAGCCATTGAGCAAAATGCTTCACACTTTGAGCTGGATCACTTGGTAGTTGCATGCTTGAAATGTTTAAGTTTCTTTCCAAGCTTAGTATCTTTTGGCTTGTTTCCTGTGTGAAGTATGAAAAATCACATAACTTTTTGTACAGTGAGAATATATTCTCAAGTACCTTCTTCAGCTTATCAATAAGATTTGCCAATTCTACTTGTGAAAGTGTGATTTGTCTTGATATTTTCTCATTCACTCTCCCTTGAAATTTCTTTTCTGACCATTCCATAAGTTTTGCATTGGTTTCTAGGTCTTCATTTGTCACCTAGTCAACAATATCTGTTAATTTCTCTGTGATATGCTTTGACTCATCTTGTGATTGCAAACTGAAGGCATCCATAAAGATGTCCTTAATCTCATGAAGTGTGTGTCTATGTTTATACTCCTTTCTGAGTATTTCTTGTATTTTCCTTCTATTTAGTACATCCTGCACTTCATTTATTTGATCAATGGTTATTGATTTTGAGTCATAACTTGGTATGACTATCTCTTCATCTAATTCAGGGTCTCCATATTAAGTACCCTTGCAACTCTGGTAGTACTTGATGATGGTACAGAAATTTGCAATGGCTGGTGTGAAGGAGTCCCCGAGGTAGGCAAATTTATTAGTGTTTGTATTGCCTCCTGTTCTTTAGGGGTTTTTACTGTTTCCTCCTCCTCCTATCTACCATAATCAATTATTGTTATTTGTGGAAGTGCACCTTGTGTTTGTGTTGTAGGATCAGATGTAATAGTCTGTCCTATTTGTTCTTTTCCTTGTTCTATAGCTGCACTTTTCTTTTGTCTTGCAGCATCAATTATACTTGTTGGTATTTCAAATTGACTACTAGTAGTTGTGATAGAAGGTGGTTCTTGTGTATTCACCTTATCTTTAATTGTATTTTCTACTAGTTTCTATAATTCATCTATACTGACCAATACTGGATCTGTACACAATATTGCTTGTTGTGTTGATTGGTCAAGAATTCTTTTCAGATCTTCTACAGTCAGTGGATTGATATTCTAACCAGATGTGTCAGGAACATTAGTAATTGTTATTGTATCTGCAGGTGAGATGGATGCTTGTGGAGGGCTAGGGGGTGGCAATTGTGTGTCTTGCACACTTTGATCTGGTTGCTCCTCTTGTTCAGCTGTTGCCATTGTATCTTGTTTTTGTGTTTCTTCCTCCTCTCCATCTTTCTTTTCTTCATCTTCTTTTCTCTTTTTCCTCTCTTCTATTGGTATGGCTGCCTCTTCCTTGTATTCTTCCTCAAGAAAATCTTCAATCCTTTTATACAAATTCTTCCACGATTTCATTGTTCTTTGAACAATCTCTTCCACTCTATTTTGAAGTATAAAGAATGCCCTGTATTTGGGTGTGAACCTGTTGTTATGCCTTTAGACTGCTTTGCTAACATGTTCTCTAGTCAAATCCGGTAATACACTGGCTAGGGTTGATTCCCTCATCTCCTTCTCCATTTTTAGACAAAAGTGCCATCTATCTTCTATGATTTTTGACAAGTCCTTTGGCAATTGGCCATCTAGTTCAAGTGGAGTGTACTTGAACTGTGCCATCATTCCATACACTGTTTCTTCTATCTTATTTTTTTCCTCTTTTGTAAATTTACTAAAATCAACTTTATTTAAGTTATTCAAGTCACCATTTGCAATCTCTTTGCATAAGGTATCAACTGATGAAGTGCTTACCTTTTTTGTTTGCTCTGTTACTGTTTGCTCTTCTTCATCAGTGTCAGGTTGAGCCGCATACCTTCTTCATTTCCTTGGCTCTTCCTGTGATTCCTTGACTTGTTTCTTCTTGGTAACTTCCTCTTTAGTCTTTTGAGTAGAGGCTCTTGTTGATGCTCTTGTTGTCGGCTTTTGAGGTGATGGAGCGACAGCTTTCTTCATTTTGGGTTTGGCTGAAGGCTATTCTGTTGCCTTTCTCTTCTTTGGTTTGACTTTAGTAGCTACTTCCTTGGCTTCTCCTTCCTCTTCACCTTCCTCCTTGTCTTCTCTGAGACCTTGGGTTAGCTCCATTGGTCCTTGTTCCTGCTCATCTTCATCCTCACTATCATCTTCTTCTTATTCTGCCTTAGCCTCAATTTCCTTGCCAAACTTCTTCTTGATCTTCTTGATCAATTTGTCTTTCTTCTTCAGTGTGGAAGCAGTTTTTAATTCCATATTTATTTTAGATCTTACCACATCATAAGTGCCAAAATGTGGTGCATTTTTATTTGCTTCCTCTGTACATAGTGCAGTTATTGCTGCTGATGCTTCATCAATATTGATGTCGTAACCAAATGGCCTTAGCCATCTTACCCTTGGTATTACTGCTTGAATGTAAGTGAAATCAATGTCAACTAAGAAACACATATCATTAGTGTGCTTTTCTACTAAGGATGCTGGTATCCTTGACCTTTGCTTCATGGATTTCTTGAAATCCTCAAAATAGCTTGTCATCAAAGTATCAAAATTTTCTCCCATTTTCTCAACATATTCATTTATTTGTGCAAATACAGTTCTGTCATTTCTCCATGCTATTTTACCAAAAGAAGGAAATTCATTCTGTACATAAAAGAATATGCAAACTAGGATTGCTCCAAATTTGCATTGTGTTCTCTTTGTTCTTCTTATGGCAGCTAGATTTTCATTTATATGTTGCAATTGCAGTTCTGCAAGATCATAAGTATGATCCTTCTTCACCAATTTGTAACCTACTGGTGCAGGAGCACATTAAATTTCAAGAAGACAAAGATATAAAAGCTAGAGAAGCCATTTGTAATAAGTTGTCAAAGGAGGTCTTAATATGATAAATAATGTAAAAATATTTATTTAATTGGTGAATGGATCTATTGACATCCATCTAAATTCATTTGAGTCATAATGTTGGTCTAGGTTGGGTTTGTATGAAAGTTGAAATGTAAAAATGCATAAAGTGCATAAAATGTTGTCCAAAATGCAAAAGGGTTAAAGGAATGTAATGGGTTGGTTTAAAGGGTGGTTTGGAAGTTATAACCAACCAAAAAATCTATAAAACTGTATGTAAGGTCGAACCAAAGCATTGAGGAAAGGAAGAGATACATTTTGAAAGAAATTTGGTAATATCCTAAGTTGTTATTTTGATTGATTTTCTATTTTAGTGTTGGTTCCAGGTCTTGTACGACCATGTATAGCCTGGAAACCATGTAAATTTTGTATATTTGGATAGAGAAGTGAATAAAATTTATTTTGGCTTTGTTTTGGATTTTCTTCATTTAGAAATGGAGAATTTATGCAGGTTTTGGCAAAGCTTGTAAATTGCAGATTTGAGAATGCCCAACTGCAGTCAGATTGAAACGTTTGGTACAGGAATATTTTGGAAAATAAAGACCTCTAAAAATATTCATTGGAAAGATACATGAATTAAATTTCATTTCCTTTTGGTTTGGGTTTTTTTTATATAGATTTGTGAAAGTTATGGGCATTTGAGTGAAAACTGGTTTTTAAATGTCTTCAATGGTGTTGCAGGCAAAGATTTGTGCTTATACATTGATTTATGTATTGGATAAATTAATGACTTATAGATTTGGAAACTAGACTCACAAATGGATGATTTGGAATTTTTTTGAGGTTATTTGAATTTATTTTGTGAACATTATGTGATGCCCGAGGCAGGGTTACCAGTTTTGGTTCTGGTTTATGATAGAGAAACTGGGTCTTGGTTCAGAGTACATAATTTATAATCTTCTTATTGGATTGGTCTCAGATTTGGATATGTTTTAGAATTACTAATTTGGAACAATTACTCCAAAAAATTTTCAAGAAGACGTTTAGAACAGAAGTTATGAACAATGGAATCAGACATAGCAATCTGATTGTGTGAGTGAATATTTTGTCTTTATTGGTGTATAATGTCAGGGTTCTTTGTTGTAATCTTTGAGATGTTCTTGGTTCCTTGAGGTTGTACCAGCCTATTGTGAATCCCTTGAGTTGAACTAAGATTCCTTAAAGAGAAATACAGAGGGCTCTGCATCAGATTGGTATCAGAGCTCAGAAGATTCTGAGTGTGTAGAAGGTAAACTACACCAGGCAGTGTTGGATTGTTTTGGATTCTTGTTTTAAGGTTTGTGGTTGTAGAATGGTGCCAGTTCGCTCACTGCAATGGGTGGACAGGAGAGGTCTACCAAAGGATCATAGGAGATGATCCAGGGCTAGAGAGGATGGTCCTTTGTGTGTTGCCAATAGACTAGGGAGAGAGGCATGATGGGACTCCCAGGTGAGGGACAAGAGGTTGTGATGCAGCATGGAGGAGTGGACTGAGGAATGAGAAGCACCATAGAGGCAACCAGCATAACTCCATTGATGGGAGTCATTAGTGAAAGAGATAGGAAAGTGGAGGAGGAATCAATCTGATGATGATGGTGAAGGAAAAGATGAGGATTTTGATCTAATATTTTTTCTTGTAGGTTATTGATTCCATGTTTCCAAGGGACTTGGAAACTTTTCAAGTTTGGGAGTATGGTGCAGGAGCACATTAAATTTCAAGAAGACAAAGATATAAAAGCTAGAGAAGCCATTTGTAATAAGTTGTCAAAGGAGGTCTTAATATGATAAATAATGTAAAAATATTTATTTAATTGGTGAATGGATCTATTGACATCCATCTAAAGTCATTTGAGTCATAATGTTGGTCTAGGTTGGATTTGTATGAAAGTTGAAATGTAAAAATGCATAAAATGTTGCCCAAAATGCAAAAGGGTTAAAGGAATGTAATGGGTTGGTTTAAAGGGTGGTTTGGAAGTTATAACCAAGCAAAAAATCTATAAAATTTTATGTAAGGTCGAACCAAAGCATTGAGGAAAGGAAGAGATACATTTTGAAAGAAATTTGGTAATATCCTAAGTTGTTATTTTGATTGATTTTCTATTTTAGTGTTGGTTCCAGGTCTTGTACGACCATGTACAGCCTAGAAACCATGTAAATTTTGTATATTTGGATAGAGAAGTGAATAACCTTTCTTTTGGATTTGGTTTGGATTTTTTTCATTTAGAAATGAAGAATTTATGCAGGTTTTGGCAAAGCTTGTAAATTGCAGATTTGAGAATGCCCAACTGCAGTCAGATTGAAACGTTTGGTACAGGAATATTTTGGAAAATAAAGACCTCTAAAAATATTCATTCAAAAGATACATGAATTAAATTTCATTTCCTTTTCTTTTGGGTTTTTTTTATATAGATTTGTGAAAGTTATGGGCATTTGAGTGAAAACTAGTTTTTAAATGCCTTCAATGGTGTTGCAGGCAAAGATTTGTGCTTATACATTGATTTATGTATTGGATAAATTAATTAATTATAGATTTGGAAACTAGACTCACAAATGAATGATTTGGAATTGGTTTGAGGTTATTTGAATTTATTTTGTGAACGTTATGTGATGCCCTAGGTAGGGTTACCAGTTTTGGTTCTGGTTTATGACAGAGAAAATGGGTCTTGGTTCAGAGTACGTAATTTATAATATACTTATTGGATTGGTATCATATTTGGATATATTTTATAATTACTAATTTGGAACAATTCCTCCAAAAAAAATTTCAAGAAGACATTTAGAACAGAAGTTATGAACAATGGAATCAGACATAGCAATCTGATTGTGCGAGTGAATATTTTGTCTTTATTGGTGTATAATGTCAGGGTTTTTTGTTGTAATCTTTGAGATGTTCTTGGTTCCTTGAGGGTGTACCAGCCTATTTTGAATCCCTTGAGTTGAACTAAGATTCCTTAAAGAGAAATACAGAGGGCTCTGCATCACCTACATCTACTGCAATGCATGGTACACTGTTGAGTCTACTGGATTGATAAAATTTGTGAGCAATGACTCTAACAGCAAATTCAACTAGAGGATCTTTTATAGTATGAATTGTCATTCCTCTCTTGTTCCATTGAGCACCAGTATTCTTTTCAATGACCTCCTTTGATTCACTTCTTAGGGTCTTGTACCGGTCTAGGGTTGGGTACCCTGTTACTCTATGTATAATTTCCTTTGTCAATTTGATGGGCATATCTTCTAACCATAAGTTTCCTCCATGGATTCTGCTCAATACAAGTCTAACCCATTCATTTTTAAATATGGTAGGGAAACTTAAAACTCGGGTCAGACCCTTTCTTTCAACGATTTTAAATTCTTCTTTTAGTACTCTATCTACACATAGTTTATCGTAAGCTTGTCTAATTTCCATGTCTCCTAGGGCTCCTATCTTGCAATTGTAACATTTTCTCACATCTTGAACCATTACAACCTTTGGGGGAATGTGGGAAAGAGCTCCAGCTGGGTCATTTTTATAAGCAACTTTGGGGATAGGGCAGAAATTCGGTTGCTTAACTTCATTTGAAACTAACTGAACTTCAAATGACTATTTTCCTTCGACTTTCTTTGAACTTGACGCCATTTTTGTAAACTAGGGTTTATACAACAAATGGGTATGAAATTACATAGCTCAGCATAGATGAAAATACCTTTATATCGATGAAAAACGTGTTGAATGAGGTTGCAATTTGCTTGAAATACTGGATTCTTGCTGTGAAGTCACTCAGCTCTCTTTCTTCTCCTTTGCTTCTTAATTGCAATGCGAAAATCTGATTAAAATTGTGATAATATACCCTAATTTCATTGCATTATATGCCCAACTGCCAACTCGGCTTCTAAAGAAATTTTGACCTAACTCGGCTTCCACTATTCTTCACTTTACTTGGATTCTGTTGGAGTTTTTCAACTCGGCATCGATTATCAGCTCGGTCATTGTTGGGAGCTTGGCATCTATTTTAACTCGGCATCCAAATTCAGCTCGGCATCAACATTTACTTTTGTCTTGACATCTTGTTTCATGTAGATTTATACCTTGCTTGGCTTCTTTGTCTTGGGACTGATGTATGATATAGCTTTGTATATCACTCTTGTGTACTTCTCATGCTTAGTTTGATGAAGTGTGATCACTTGACCCTTTGGGTGAAGTGATCCCTCCACTTGATGTGTTGCACTCATCTTTCTTAATCCAAGTCTTGTTCATTTGCCCCCTTATCTTTTCAATGTCAATCTTTTGTTTTCCTTTTCTATCTTCAGTTTTGGGTGCCTTTGATCTTGTAAGATAGTTTCTGCTGACATGACCAGTTTTCAAACAACTAAAACATGTAGTTTGATTCAACCATTTTTTGTAGTTCCCTTTGAAATGTGTTCTTATGCAGTTCTGTAGTATATGTCCATATTCTTGACAATAATGACAACGTACCTAGTGTTGTAATCCCAATGATAATGACTTCAATTCCCTTCTATTTTTGCTACTTGATTTGATGTCCACATAGGTTTTGATCTGCATTCAAATGCCTTATGTCCATATTTTTTGCAATTATAACAATGCCCTTCGAATCTTTGAGTCCTTGTAACATTGGATTTGCAATTTTGAGTCATATGTCCTTGCATGTTGCACTTGTGACAAAAACTTTTGGGTATGTTTGATTGATTGAATTTTTTGCTCCTGCACACATTAGTTGTATGTCCCTTCTTATTACAGAAATGACAAGTGGGTTTTGAATTCTTACCTTTATCACTTCTTTGTTCAACACTCTTTGATGATTCCCCAATTTCAGTGCTATTGTATCCTAGTCCTGATGTATCATGGGTAGATTTTGGTGATTTCAGCAACTATTCAAAATAATTGATTGCTTCACTTGATTTTTTGAGATTCTCTGCTACCTCTTTTTCTCTATTCAATTCATTCTGCATCTGTTCATTCTCCATCTTCAGAGTAGAGATTTCAATATCTTTTACATTGAGTTCATGATGAAGGTTCATCATTTGCGCAAGTCTATCCATCTGCATGTTTGAGATCCTTGTTAGTTCAGTACATTTTTCTTCAAGTCTATTTGCAAGATTCCTTTTGTCATTTGCCATCATGACCTTATCATCAACTGTTCTTTTCTTTTGTTCAGTAATTTCACATATCATTATGGCCTATGATTCATGTTCCATCTTGAGAGTTCTTATTTCTTCTGCTTGAATTTTATTTTTCTCCATCAGTTCTACTATTGCTGCATCAAACTCTTTTGTGTCTCCACTAGAAAATATGTTGGTGGTATCAATCTCCTTGTAGTGTATATCATTTTCAGCTATGGCTAGATCCTTCCTTTTTTTAATGAGTTTCTCAACTTGTTTCTGAATTCCTCCAAGCTATGCAAGGCAAGTTGCACATCTATCACCTAATTTTTAATGATCTTTCCAAGTTTGAAAGCTTCCATCTTTAGATCTTTTCCCTCCAAGCTATTAGGCTATTTCTTGTAAGAACCTGGCAAGCTCTGATACCAATTGTTGGAATATTCAAATATGGAAAGAGTACTTATGAGAGGGGGGGGGGGGGGGGGGGTGAATCATAAGCATCAAAACTTTAGCCAATAAAATTTTAACTGAAAGTAAATTGCATGCATATCAAATAAACATGTAACAAAACACATGCATCAATAACTCACAACATAGGAATTTTGGTAACCCAGAAACCCTCCAAGAATAAGAAGGTAAAACTGGGGTGGGGATGATACCCACAAAAATTACTGCAGCAATATTGTTCAACCACTTCTGATGGTTTGCCCTGTTAAAGGCTTTACACTGTGTCAATAGTGACTTGATTAGAGGATTTCAAACACTTAACATGAAGTGTTACCTTGTTAAAGGATTTCATCACCTAGTTGAAGGATTTATCGAAATAGCTGTTAAGCTAACCTATCACCATAGGATTTTTATTCTAATACAATTGCTAGAGAGTATTAGGTACAACAAACTTGACTGATTACAATCCTTGATTGCTGATTGCAGGCACTTGTTATGCATTCTCTAATTTGGATCCTTTTTGCGATATGAATAATCCTCACTTCTGAATATATAACTCTTTGCGAACCCTTGTATGTCTTCTCACACCTCTTATCTTATTCCTCATTGCACTTTACAATGAATTTTTGTCTTCCTTATAAAGAAATTTGAAAATTTAGGGTTAGGTATGGATCTACGATCCACATTCAATCTTCATTTTCCATTCAATACTTATCTTTTGTTGATTGGTTGCATGCTTTTAGCTTTTTTTTTATTGGCTACATGCAAATTGCATAGGAAAAATAAAAGATTTGATCTCATCATTAAATCCTTTGAGATTTACCTTATGTCATCTGTAAAAACTGTTTGCATCATAGTTTGTGCAATTACAAACTCTTATGTTGATATACTGAGTTACTCGGCTCTTGAAGTATTGCAAACACTTGACACATGTTGTTTCCTAGATAGCTCGGCATCTTAACAAAATTGTATTACTCAGCACCTTAAGTAGCACGGCACTTTATGTTACTCGGTACTTGTATCCACTCGGCACTTGTTAACACTTGGCACTTGTTAACACTCGGCACTTTGTACTGCTCGACACTTATACTTCATTCGATAACTGATCTTTACTCGGTATCTGATTTTCACTCAGCAGCTAATCTTCACTCGACACGCATGATGTACTTGGCTTTCAATGGGAAATATGTTTAAGTGTGTTGGCACTCAAGTGTCAAAAACCATTATGAGGTTAACAGCATCAAAATAATTAATAAAAGAATTAATTATTAGATGCCTAAAGTTTAGCTTAAGAAACTAGAGTTAATTAGGAAATATCTAATTACTCTAAGACCCCCCCCTTAAGATAAACTCAAGGAGTAGCTAAAAACCTAGAAACTACTGCTAAAAGTAGAAATGGGTCTCAGAAAACAAAGCCTAATGAGGTACCCAAGCACAACCAAATCTCTATAAAGAGGAGAAATAGAGAAAACCGCATGGGAAAAAATCTACCTCAAAAAGAAATGGAAAACATGCTAAAAGAAACTAGTGAAGGATTAAAGAAGCCTCTAAACTAGGGAATGTCCTAGAAGATAGGAACAAAGATGATCATGTAGAACACTACTGAAGCATGTAGAAGTTGCAAAAATTTGTCAAAAGTAACTATTGATTTAAAGAACCTCCATTACAATAGAACTTGGCCAAGTAGAGAAGACTATAATCTGTATCAAATCAGGAGGCACACAAAGGCAAACAACTAAACTCAAAGATACAAATGACATCAAACACCAAAGCTTGAAGAGCTGATCAATCAAACCAAGGAAGCATGAGTAAAAAAAAATAACCCCCCCCCCCCCCCCCCCCTAATGTAGACAAGGGTGAGGTGACAGACAACTAAAAAAGTGGGCCAAAATAACTGCAAGTCAAGGAACCACAATCAAGATGCGCGAAAGAGTACATAAGTGTGAACTGAGGTGATCAATCTCAGACACATCATGAGGCTAATGTCACGAAAGCTCACTAGATAAAGGAAGATGACAAAAAAGGACAAAACATCAACCCCCCATGGCACTTTATTAGAGTAGTGCATGTACAATAGGGAACAAGACATAATGAATCCCAAGAATATAATAATCTATATGAGTGTCCTAAGATGACAAAACAAGGCAAACAACTAAAATGAAAAATATAGATGTAGTATGGCACTTTATCTTAGTGTGTTTGCAAGAATGCATACAAATGATGTCTACAAAGATCAGAAAAGGCATACCACTAATACAGAAGATGGTACAAGTCATGATGAATCATCTGAAGCAAAGAAATCAATCCCTAGACCTGAAACAACCAAGTTATCCACCAGAATGTAAAAATGTAGAAGACTAAATAGAATGTACTTGGAGCAAAATATGGAAAAATAACTAGTATCATGGAAAAGAGCTCAGAAAAAGCTTTCCAATGATATAAAGAATTCCCAAATTAGAGATTCGATGCTCAAGATATGCCTCCTAGAGTATAATATTGTACCACTAACTTTGACAGCAAAAAAAGCCATCAAAATAGTATCAAAACTGAAAACTATCTATACCGCTATGATGGGCTCAGAACTAGCTTTTCGATGATATCTCATTTGCTAAAAATTGAGTCTGTATGCCCAAGATATGAGAAAAAAACCAAAGATAGGTCCAGATAGAGGCTGAGGAAGTGATAGGAAGTAGTGATGCAGTGCTAACATGGTGTTGACATCAGCAAAGGACAAGCACAAAGATGGTAGTCAATTTGGCTATCAAGAAAAATAAATGCCATAAAAATGACCCTTGTTGGAGAAAGAGTCCAACCGTCAGAAATAAGAGCCGAAAAACAAAGGGTTGGTGCCAAATTAAAAACTAGTGGCCAAGAAAAGAAAGTGCTAAAAATACTTTGTTTTAACAAAAAAAAAAAATTACCTATGACTAAAAAAAATCAAAACAAGTAAATCCACCATCGCTGCCAGGTCAAATGCTGATGTGAACTAAGCATTCAAGTCAACACTGATGTGGGAGTCAAAGGGGTGGTGGATGTGAGAAGCGACCTTCTCAAAGAATAACCTATGGAGCACTGAGCCATCACACATAATGAAAAAGAAATGTGCCCAATGTTTGATGCATCCCAAGGCACATTCAATGGCCTAAATTCATATCTAGCAAGCATTGGATTGCCATCTGAGGTGTTGAAGTTGACAAATATGGAGGACTCATTCTCCTTTAGCACAAGATTTTAGAAAAGGTGCACTTTTCTCCAAAAACCAAAGGCTTCAAATAATAAGAGCCTTCAATAAAATCTTAAATTATTGTAAGTGGCAGCTACAATGAGATTGCATCTTCCCAAGAAATCGCATAGGGGTTCCCCCCCCAAAAAAAGGTCCAAAACAAGCACCAATTGTGCCAAAAAGCACTGCCAAACACCTAATGTAAATGGAAAAAACCACTAAGCATGGGAAATGCATCCAAAAACAAGTTTTAAGTCCAGATTCATTGTAGAAGAAGAAAATGGTGTAGGTTAAAAGAGGTGTGAAAGACCCATAAATCAGGTGTCACAAAAAATACTCCATATCACATCACAACACAAAATCTTAAGAAGGGAGAAAAGGTAATTTAATAAAAGAAATTAAATTAACCTTTTTCTCTAACACCCCCCCTTAAGATGAGCAACAATCTAGTTACAAACATTGCAGAAAGAGCAAGGAAACTACAATGCTGAAAGCAAACTTGGGTCCCAACAACAAGGCCTGATGAGGTACCCAATCACAAAAAATCTCTATGAAATGAAGAAATAGAGAAAACCTAGTGGGAAAAAATCTACTCCAAAAAGAGATAGCTAAAAAATCTAGTGAAGGACTAAAGAAGCCTCCAACTAGAGGAATATCCCAGAAAATAGGAACAAAGTGATCATGAAGAACATCACTGAAGCATGTAGAAGCTACAAAGCTTTGTCAAAAGATGACTATTGACCTAAAGAACCTCCATTGAAATAGAACCTGACCAGGTAGAGAAGACTATAATCTGCATTGAATCAGGAGACAAACAACTAAACTTGAAAAAATAGATGGTATAAAAAACCAAAGCCTGAAGAAAATAAAGCATAAGATGATCCTACAAAGTAGATAACATCACCTATCACATGCTAATCATCAATATAAGGAAATGTGTCAGTAAATAACATCATCTAAATATGATAAAAAAACATCCCAAGAAGCTCTAACCACACTGACTACGAATGGATCTCAATGGTAAGAGTGAAAAAGCACTACCACTCAACCACATGGAACCTAAATGATCCACTCCCACCGCACTGCGGAGATAAAATAAAATAATAATTAAAATAGAAAAACTCTAGTAATTAATAAATAAATAGAGAAAGCTAAAAAACACAAAGAAAAATCTTAAGAAGGGAGAAAAGGTAATTTAATAAATGAAATTAACCTTTTTTTCTAACACCCCCTTGATGAACAATCAACCCCATAGCTCCCAAGAATCACCTACATGCAAACACCTATTACAAAAGAGAGAGGCAAATTCCTATGGAGGTAGGAATTGCTAGATCCATAGATGAGACATTCTGGATGAGCAAAAAGAGAGATTGCTATTATCAAAAGTGAATTATCTCAAGTGAATGTTTACAATGAGAGATCATGCTTATAAGGGAGATCAAAACCCTAAAAAAATTCTAACAGGGGTTGCATCAAAATAATTAATAAAAGAATTAATTATTAGATGCCTAAAGTTTAGCTTAAGCAACTAGAGTTAATTAGGTAATATCAAATTACTCTGAAAAATATGCTAATGTATTTTTAGAAATGGAAAAGATAATCAAATACAAAGGAGATCAATCCTTATAAAAGGAGATCAAAACCCAAAAGGGTTCTAATACCATGCTAAATTTGATGACTAATCAACCCCACAACTCCCACGAATCACCTACATACAAACACCTGTCACAAAAAAGAGAGGCAAAAAAGTTATGGAGGTAGGAATTGCCAAATCCATAGATGACACATTCTTGATGAGAAAAAAAGAAAGATTGCTATAATCAACAATGAATTATCTCAAGTGAACGTTTACAATGAGAGATCATCCTTATAAGGGATATCAAAACCCTAAAAAAGGTCTAACCTAGGTTGCATCAAAATAATTAATAAAAGAATTAATTATTAGATGTCTAAAGTTTAGCTTAAGCAACTAGAGTTAATTAGGAAATATCTAATTACTCTAACAAATAATATTGAATAGGAAGCTAGGGAGGTTTACCTATCTATAATCATGTCATAGGTGAGGCAACAACTTGAAATGTAGAGCATACATATATTTGTATCATACCTCACACGCGAAATATCGAATGATAAATGTAGCAGATTGAACAAACTCCATTGGCAAGGATAGCCTTGAAGTTCCTTGTTTCTTCTAATGTCTAATGGTGGGTCCTGGTGTATGCTAAATTGTGCCCTAGCCATCTTCAAGTCAAATTCTTTCTCCTAGTTTTCACCCTCCTGTGGCAACCCAGTGACTTTGGATATCACTTCCTTTGAGAACTCAATTTTCAGACCTTTAACCACTACAACCTCATCTCTTAAGGTGTTCATAAATTAGAGAGCTACTTCTTCATTAAATCCATTCAAACTGAGGCAATAATATAGCCATCCCCTTCTTCTAAACATTTCATAGGTGGTTGCATCCCCCAACAAAACTTGATGATCAATAGACTCAATTCTCTGTATACCTCTGCCCATGGTCAATTATAGCTAAATTGTAGAATAACTCTAATGTTCAAGGCTTACAACATTGGCTTTGGGTTTTTAGAAAAATGGTGTGCATGATTTGATGTTAAATGTACCATATCTCACAATATATCCTTTGCATCAAATTTCATGATTTTTGCACATGTATAGGCCCGTCACCCAAACACGTTGCAAATAATCATTAAAAGTTAAATAACCCCTTTTAATGTCCTTAATTGCATAAAAAATCATAGAAGGACAAGTCACCAACATGTGATATTAATTATGTACTTATTTCTAGTCATCTCAATGCACTTTAAAGGCACATGCAATTTGAAACAATCATTTAAATATTCCCTTCCCCCCAACTAAATGAAGGCATGGGTCCCACCAAGCTAGGAGAATCAAGGGTAAAAACAATAAACAATACCAAATTGGAACAAAGCATGAATAAAATAAAATGCATGTAGAGTTATGTGGAAGGTACCTGACAACTGCTATAGGAAAGATATTCTAAAATGATCATCAAAATTGATAGAGTGACAGAATGGAATGGTAAGATAGAAGAGAGAAAAGTGGAAGTGGAATGGATGTAAAGAAAGCATTTCAAAAAGAAGAGTTTATTATGAATGTCTTGATTGGAGTCAAGAATTAGTAGGAGTCAGATTAGAAGACCTAGACTCAGTGGCTACAAGAATGACAATATCCTTATTATGTTGGGATTACTGCAGGAATTCTTCACGGTTGGTTGTTTTATGGTAAGTCTTGAGGTGATGCCCATTGAAAATTAGTGTGAAGAAAATGGGATCAATGATAGATAACTGAACTACACCATTTGGAAATACTATAATAATCTCATATGGTCCTAATTAGCATGTTTGGAACTTTCTTGGATGGTGCTAGTATCTTGAGTCATAAAGGAGTGCCCAATTGCCTATAGCAAATATTTTCTATTTGATAAACTTATCATGCCACTATTTCCTTTGGTATTGAATGAGCTCAGTATTACTTAGTGCAGATTTCCTCCATTCATCAAGATTGTTTAAATTCATGATTTTGTCTTGTTGAGCAATATTGAGTTCTATCCTAAGCTCCAAGCTAGTCTTGGGCAATATTGAGTTCTATCATAAGCTCTAAGGCAGTCTTCAATGTTATGTATTTAAATTCAATAGGCATGATGACTGACCTACCATAAACAAGTTCAAATAGAGTAAAGCTAGTTGTGGATTTCTAGGTGGTTTTGTAAGCCCAGAGAGCTTCAGGAAGGTGTGTTCCCTAGTCCTTCTTATGAAGTGCTATAGTCTTAGTTAGAATAGATTCCAACACCCTATTGGTAACTTTAACTTGACCATTAGCTTGAGGATGGTAAGATGATGACTTACCATGCCTAATAGTATACTACTTCATAAGAGCAATTATCAAATTTGATGTAAACTGAGTCCCTTGGTCAGACGTCAATTGCCTAGGAGCACCAAACCATTCATTTTTACATGCAAAAATGGATTTGTATAAAAAATTTCCACATTGATATCTCTTGGGTGTTTAATGGGTTTAGCTTCCGCCCATTTGGAGACATAGTTAGTGTACACAAGAATATAGGATTTGCTTTGTGAAGTAGGCTCAATGGGTCCTACAATGTCAATTCCCCATTTGTTAAAGGGTGTGACCACTACTTGAGGCTACAGGGGCATTTCATCTGACTTAGTGGGTCTTCCCATTAATTGATACTTGTCACATTTCTTTGTATATCTAGCTACATCCTTGTGCAAGCTTGGCCAATAATACCCCATTGTTAAGATTTTGAAGGTTGTTCTTTTGGCTGCAAAGTGACCTCCACAAGGTTCATCATGATAGGACTTTAGGACATCATATGTTTCATCTTCTCTTTGATACCTATGCATGACTCGATCAGGACTAGTATAGAACATAAACCCAACAATCCATGAATAATTAAAGCTCTTCTTTGCTAGTAGTTTTTTGGCTTGAGCAGAGAAATATAATGACATGTTTCTCATGGTGAGATAATTAGCAATATCTACATACCAATGGTTTTGTGCAGCTAATAGAAAAAGATGCTCATTTGAAAAGCTATCATCAATGGCTACAAGATCATCAGGAAGATGCAACTGAGAGAGAAAGTCAGCTACCACATTAGCCCTACTAGGTATATCAACTACGGTGATGTCAAATTCTTTCATGAGCAATAACCATTGAACTAATCTCCCTAATATTGTAGGTTTACTCACCAAATATTTTATAGTAGAATGATTAGTGTGAAAAAATATCTCATATCCCATGATGTAATGCCTGAATTTATTAAGAGAATAAATGATCGCAAGTAGTTCCTTTTCAGTGACTATGTAATTAAATTCTACACCTTGGAAATGTTGGATACAATTAACTAATTGTGTGTTGTCTTTGATGTTACACAAATGTCATATCAGTTCCTAGATAGTGCTTACTAAGCTTAGTTGGTCAACAAGGTAATTTATTGTGTCTACAAAGCATTCTTGGAAATTACTCTACATAGATAGTGTCTACCAAGTTCACTTAGGAATTGAAGGAAATTGTGGCAGAAAGTAGTGTTAACTGAGCTCACATGGTTAACAAAGGAAAGTTAGTCAGAAAGTGAGTGTTCATAAGTTCACTCAGTCTCCAAAGGATTTTGCATGTTAATCACTATGAATGTTTAAGATCTATTAAAAGTTAACATATACTACATTTACTGAGTTACAACAATTTTTGTATGTTTACCAAGTGATAGCAGTAAGTAGTTTTATTAGACATCTAAGGGCTTTGTGGATATTTTTGTGGTAATTGATTCACCCATTGCCACCCCTCCCCCACGCCCCCGCCCCCCTTATTTACTTCATCTATATTTCAAACAATTGGTATCAAAGCTTTTGGTGCTTGCAAGAAAGGTTTCAAGGACCTAAGCTAAAGATCAAGATGTCTTACAAGAGAGAAATTCCAAGGCTTAATAGAGATAACTTTTCAGCATGGTAGAGTCTCATGAGAGTTCATATGGCTTCCATTGGTGATACAAGATTGAAGTACCTTGATGAAGAATATACATCTCCTTCTGGTACATTATCTATCAATGACATTGCTGAGAAGAAGACTCATAACACCATGATGATAGACATTGCATCTACTCTAAGCTATGAAGAATTTGATGATATCAAGGACTGCAAAACTACCTTTGAAATGTGGAACAAGCTGAAGGATATCTACAGTAGTGATGACAATGTGAGGAGATTCAAAGCAGAAAGCCTAAGAGGACAATTTGATTAGATGAGAATGAGAAAGGATGAAAACATTGCCAAATATGTTGAAAGGATCAAAGCAAGTGACAATGCAATCAAAGCTTCTGGAGGAGAGATCAAGGAAGAAATAGTTGTAAGTAAAGTTCTTAGAACATTGCTTCCCATTTATGCAGTTAGAGTATCTGTAATTCAAGAAAGAAGATGTGAGAAAAATCATAAGATAACTTTGGATATCCTAGTAGGAAGATTGACAACCTTTGAGCTAGATAACTATGATAATTATGGTCTAGTTTCAAATAACATTGAATCAACATTTGAGGCCAAGCTTTCACTTAAGGAAAAAGGAAAGAAAATAAAGGAAAATCAGTTAGAAAGTGAAGAAGAATTAGAGGAAAGTTCTAATAGTGATCTTGAAGTTGTTGAAGCTCTACTTGCAAGGAAATATTCTAAAGGCAAAGGAAAATACAACGGTAAAGTTACCTTAATCTATTTTTCATGTGAAGAAATTGATCATATTGCAGCTAGGTGTCCAAACAAGAAAAACAAGGATGAGAAGAAAAGTCACAAGTGCAATGGCAAGAAAGATTTCAAATCATTCAAGGAAAAATGTAAGAAAACATATTTTATATCTAAGGACTCTAAGGATTCTGATAATAGTGAAGATGAAATAGTTTACATTGCTATGAAAGATGAATCTAATAATGATGAAGAAGATAAGATGGCACTTATCTCTCATGTGAGAAAAAATGATCCATGGATTATAGATAGTGGATGTTCACATCATATGACCGGTAAAAAAAAAAGTTTGAACACTTTGAAGACTATGGTGGTGGTAGTGTAAGGTTTGGAAACAATGAACCTTGTTGCATAAAAGGAAGATGACAAATCATTAACCAAAGAACTTGTATGTGATAATGCCTATTGGGTTGAAGGACTAAAACATAATCTGTTGAGTGTTCCATAGCTAATCAACATTGGATTCAAGGTGGAATTCATGCATGTCAAGGAAAGACTACCAGATGACAAAGGAAAATTGATTGGATTAGGCAAACAAACAAAAGATAACTTGTTTTATCTTGATCTTGGTGAATGCTCATGTTTTATTGCTCAAGTTGAAGAAAGTTGGTTATGGCACATAAGGTTATGTCATGTAAACTTTGATAACATGGTGAAAATAAGAAAATTTAGGAAAGTAAGAGGCAATCCTAGTTTGAAGAAACTTGATGTTGGTCTATGCGAGAATTGTCAGATTGGTAAGATGGGAAATACTAGCTTTAAAAGTAAAAACTATCAGTTTGAAGATATTTTGGAAATTGTGCATACTAATTTTTGTGGACCTATTAGAATTGAGAGCTATACTAGAGAAAATTTCTTTGTTTTTTTTGTTGATGGCTACTCTAGAATGATGACTGTTATGTATCTAAGAGAGAAGACAGAAGCATTTGAGAAATTCAAATGGTATTTGGCAAGAATAGAAAAGGAAATAGGAAAAAGACTGAAATGCTTAAGATCAGATAGAGGTTTTGAATTCATCTCCAATGAATTCAATAACTTTTGCATTGAAAGAGGAATCAAAAGATAGGTATCAACCCTTGGAACTCCGAAACAGAATGGAATAGCTGAAAGGAGGAACAGATCTATCATGGATTGTGCAAGGACTCTAATGATTGAAAAGAACATTGCTATCAAATACTGGAAGGAAGCTATCAGCACTATAGTTCATACCTTAAATGGAGTACAGTTGAAGAAAGACTCATTCAAAACCCTATATGAGTTATGGTATGGCTATAAACCCAATGTAAGTTACCTGAAAGTATTTGGAAGTAAATGTTACATCTTGAAAGAATCTAGAAAAGGAAAATTTTATGTGAATAGTGATGAAGGTATATTTTTAGGATATTCTTGCAAGAGTAAAGCATATAGATGTTTGAATTTGTGTACCCACAAAATCATAGAAAGTGCACATGTGAAAGTTGATGAGTTTGCATAAAGGACTTGTTGGCTCCTAATTTAATAGTTTTACAAAGAACCAAGAAACTAGAAAAATGCATCTAAGGCTAGCAACTTCCTATGATGGATACACTTGACTACAATCTTGGGCCAACTATAAGGCTTAACACCTTCTACTTCAGGCTCTGCAAGACCTAGGTGGGTGGACCTTAGATTCAATTGATACTATACCAATGTAAAATATATCCCTAGATCTATTTACAATAGATGAAAACCCCTATATCTCCTAATAACTCATGCAATAACATAGATCTACAGTAGCTAAATGCAAATCTATGATATTCATAGGCTGAGTGAGGGTTAAACTGTTCTAGCTCTTCAACATAAAATGTAAAGATGATTTGAATTTGATTTGATTTTATGTGGGTGGGGAAAGTGGATGAAAACCAGGTATGAACAAAAAACTTATGATCCTATAGTTGATCAATGCCTGATCCATTGGGCAAATTCATAAAGCTCCCTCATGCATTTTGGATATCTGATACTTAATATATTCAGATATATGATCTATCCATTCACCTTGTAAATAGACATCAATGTTCAGCTTAAATCTCATTCTTACCTAATATCCCCCTCGATCAACCTGCAACCCTGTTGAATCTTTGAAGCATTTACATAATTCCTTGAATTACAAGCAACAATGAAGCAACATACAACCTTAAGGGACTACAACTATTATCTAAGCTCTTTGTTCAAAGACCATAAAACATTATAGCTCAACTAAGAAAGGAGACAAGATTTAAACTGAAACTAAACACTTGCTATTGACTGTAATAATTTCTTTGAAATAACACATGGAAATGCATGAAATGACTCACAAATTACCTAATAAACTAGACTGTACAATAACATATGCTATCATACAAGAGAGAAAATGATGAGAATGAGAAACTAATGGGATGGGAAGGGGGTATCACAGCCAAATCATAGCTTCATGGTCTGGAACCAGCACATCCTAGGTCTTTCATTTAGAATTCATCAACTCCAGGGCTAGATCTACTAAATGCCTTCATATCAAAGAGACTTTCCAAAATTCCAACCTCTACAATGAGTGAAAGAAAGAAAGATATAGCAAGAAGTAAATTCCCTGATCTAATCTTAGAATGACATGTGTCCACTTGGAATTCAATTCTTTTGCATCTGAATCACCTCTCTCTTCTCTCTATTATTGATTTGATTTTGTTTCATCATTACACTGTAACTGATTTACAAATATCTCTTGTTGAATGATGAAATCCCTTTTGTTTACCAAAATATCTAATAATAGTATGAAATGCTGGAGGAATCAAATTTTAATTGATTTGAAAGTGGTTACATTCAGCCCCAAACTGCATTTTAACTGTCTATTACTAATCTTGTAACTGCATTTAGTGGGGCCCCTCCACCCATGGTCATGGGCTTCCAAAAAGCCATTTCCTTTGAGACACAAAGGATAGTGTAAGGACTTGTATTTAAAATGTTGAAAACAACCT
The DNA here is from genome assembly GCA_028749045.1 of Cupressus sempervirens. Lineage (NCBI taxonomy): Eukaryota > Viridiplantae > Streptophyta > Pinopsida > Cupressales > Cupressaceae > Cupressus > Cupressus sempervirens. The sequence goes on along the minus strand of CM053785.1, from coordinate 1,006,399,465 downwards.
CGCCCACTCAATGTGGGATATAGCCTATATGTCCTTACTCTGCCTGTGCTCTAATTTCAAACACACTATAATGAGCACAAACTTGACTATACAAAGGCAAGACTCCTAGATGCATTAGCATGCCTCTCCTGCAAATTTTGGTTCATGGCCATGCACTTATTGTAAGATTGCATAGTATTTTGGCACAATTCCATATCTTTAACAATAGGCAGCTCATGAACTATATCTTTAGCCAAATGTTGGAAAGCTCATCCATTTATTTTGGTTATTTTGTTGGGTCCCTTCAAACATGGGTGTCTCAATCACTATTGGAAACTTTGCAGGTACTCTAAATGTAGCCATCTCTTTAGTATATGTGTGGATCTCCCTTTCAAATCATCTCCCGTATAGATAATTTCCTCTCTGCATTTTTAATTGGCTTGCGTGAGTCATCTTGCTAGACGTGCATGGAGCTAGGGCTTCTATTTTGGCATGGAGTGCTTTGCCTTTGCTGGCTTTACCTCCTTTTAACAACATCTTCACTTTTTAATCATGTGGCTACCTTCTTATGAAAAACATGGGCTTCCTATTTGGACTGGCGATTACTCATTATAGGATGGGGCTCTCTTTCTTTTGAGTCTGTTGCCTCCACTGTTGCTCATGTGCAGGGGCTTCTAGCGGCTTCCAAACTGCACGTGGGAGCTCTTTTTTATTCAAACTCTATCTCTAATGTTGCATTGTGTGCTCTTTAACATGAGCTGGTGTTGACTATTCTCAAGTCATGAGTTGTCCCTCATTTTATTCCACGGCTTTGGATGAGCTTTTTACTTGTGACTTTAAACTTTTTGGGTGAAGCTTTCTCTCCTGCTTCCTTCAAACTTAGAGGACAAACCTATGGCAAGAGGTGTCAAGAGAATCTCAAGGGAAGTTGTTAATAGGTTGTCACAGTGTAGAGGAAAAGTTGATAAGAGAGTTGTCAAGGTAGTTCATGGGTATGAAGTTGTCATGAATCAACTCAAATTGAAAGCAATGGTGGTAATAGAAATTCCTTAAGGTTGTAAGTCAACTAGATAGGAATATGCAAAATTCAAAGACAAAGTTCTTAAACACTTAAGATAAAAAAAGAAAATCCTTAATGATTCTTGTACAATCAATCTAGAAATCAAATCAAGATCCCTACAGGTGGGCATCTTGGGCCAAAACTTTTGCATTTCTGGCTCATTTGGTGAAATTTTGTCCAGTTGAGAAGCATTTCTAGGTTGCCTTCTAATTTATTTCCTCCTTGATAGCCCATTGCGAACTCCTTCTGTGGCAAGTGGTGAGAAAGTTTTATTTTGTTTTCTTTTTATTTCCAAGCCTGTGGCTTCCTTTCTCTAGCATGGGAGTCTATTGTAATGTGAGGCTCTCTTAATCTCCATCCACTTCATAACAATAGCTCTCCGGTTTCTAAAATGTTTCATAATCCAATGATTATACTGAAAAAAATCATAATGATTTCATCCTTAACATTATTGAAAGACGCATGATTCTCTTATTTGGCTAGCAAAATCAGTCGGGCCCCAAGTGGGTCTAGCTTAAAAAAATTTTGTTTCCAAACGACTGAACTGACAAATTGATCTATTCACTATCTGATACTCATTGGAATTAAATTAAAGCACTAAATGATCCTTAAAAACTCATTTTTATCCTTTACTGCCAACTGTCATTTTAATGCCAGAAGGTCTTTTGACTGGCCTTAAAAACTGTTCAAAACACCTGATCGGGGTTTGGAATCTGACCCACTGATTCTCTGTTCTGCATATTTTCACCCCTTCAGATCTTGTCTCATGAAAAATTTCCAGTCAAAAGATATTCACCATCAAAGTTGACCTCTCAGAATTATTTGCAAAAAAACATGTCAGAAAGCAATAAATTGGGTTTAGATTTGGCTCAAAAAACTAGGCAAATGGATACATAGGGAAACAAAAATTGGGAAATTGATTCTCTATCACAAGGAGAGTATAAATCTATGATTTGGACTCATGATGAGTAACTGGGTGTAAATGGTGAGCAGTCAAAGTGGGCTACTTGGATTTGCAGACTGGAAACAATGTCAAAAAAGTGTTTTTGTGCAAATGGAATTGACCTAGAAAAACATGCAAATGGATTTTTCAAGATGTGAAAACTAGCACACTTAAAGTACTTTTAGAGGACAACACAGGGGTACAATCCATTCAATCTAGGAAATCACAGATCTCAAGTTATAACATCACGAACAGGGGTACCAATCAATCTGCAAATGCTGACACTAGTAAAACTTTAGAAATTCCATTTGGAATCACGCTTGAAAATTGATCAAACCGATTCGTCATGAGCTAAAAATTGAAACATAACAAGTCTCTGACGTCTACACTGCAATGCAAAAGGAAATTTCTCATTTCAATCAACTAGGTCAAAATTATAGCATGTCAAATAGGGCTTCCCAAAATTATGAACATTTCATATCGGCATGACATTGATAACTGACCAACTTTGAGGGATTCAAAATCTAGTCAAATGGACTCGAAATGACTTGAAATATGAAACATAAGTTCTCAGATATGGAAGCTAGACACTCCCAAAGTGGAAAATTACAAAAAATTTCTAGGTGCAAGATATTCATATGCAAACAAGGCCTCCTGTCATTGTTTGACACTATGGTGAAAATGCAAAATTGACACTAGCTCAAAACAAGACTTCGCCAAATGACTCAGAATCTCAAATTAACTTCATGAAACATATAAACACACTGAATGGAAGGTGCTAGAACTATTGAACACCTCTTAAGCCTCAAAGGTACAACCAGGTACAATCACATCAAAAGCATTTATAGGGCTCAATTTCTTCAACGGTGCTCAAAATTTTGGCTACAATTTTGAGCACCAACAGGACTGAAGAAGAAAGCAAAAAGGAACCAGAAGATTATAGGAGATTCTTTTCATTGAACTTGATACATTGCCAGACACATCTGTCAATCAGAAAACTTCTACTCCTGAGTCTTCATTAGTCACCGAGTTGCAAGAAGTTCAAACCAAGTCACAAGGACCCAAGTCACATTTTGATGCTACGAATCCAATGCGTACCAAGTCTGAGTAGCCAAAACCTAAAGTTGAAATTCAAGATGATGACAATGTAATTCATTCAAAAGGCAAGGAACAGATATTGGCCAAGTATGTCAGGAGGCACCATGTACCAAATCAGATTATTGGAGATAAATCAAAAGGTACTATGACAAGAAGTAAGCTACAAGGTACATGTTTACTTGCTGATTTTGAACCTAGAAATGTCAAAATGCATTGGAAAATGAAATTTGAATTAAGGCTATAAATCAAGAGATAGAGAAAATAGAGAAGAACAAAATCTGGACTCTTGTACCTAGGCCTAAAGAAAAAAATGTGATTAGAACAAAATGGGTATTTAGAAATAAGTTGAATGAAGATGGTAAGGTATCAAGAAACAAAGCTAGATTGGTATGTAAATGTTACTTTCAAGAAGAAGGAATAGATTATGGTGAAACTTTTTCTCCTATTGCAAGATTGGAAGGTGTTAGGATCTTACTTGCATATGCTGCACATAAAGGATTTAAGGTATATTAGATGGATGTCAAATATGCATTTCTCAATGGTATTCTTGATGAAGAAGTCTACATTGAACAACCTAAAGGTTTTGTTGATCCAAACAAAAAGGACATGGTCTACAAATTACACAAAGCATTATATGGTCTAAAACAAGCTCCTAGAGCATGCTATGAGAGACTGCATAACTACCTTATTTAGATTGGTTTCTAGAGAACTAATGATAACAGTAGTTTGTACATTAAGGAAGGACCAAATAACAAGAATTTTTTGGTAGAAATATTTGTAGATGATACTTTGTTTACAAGGAATGATGATCAATGCAAAGAATTTTTAGAGAAAATGAACAAAGAATTTGAAATTTCTATGTTTGGTGAGATTAAGTTCTTTGTTGGTCTTCAGATATAGCAGAGCAAGAATGGTATCTACATCAATTAGTCTAAGTATATCAAGGAGATACTCAAGAAGTTTGGTATGGAAGATTCAAAACCAGTTGGAACCCCCATGTGTATTGGACTAAAGCTTACCAAAGATGATGATTCTAAAAAAGTATATTAAACCTTATATAGATCAATGATTGGAAAATTACAGTATGTAGTTCATACAAGGCTTGATATTACTCTTGCATTTGGTATAGTGGCAAGATTCTCGGCAAAAACTAGAGAAAATCACATGATGGCAATCAAAAGGATCTTGAGATACTTGAAAGGCACTGAAGATTATGGCTTATGGTATAAACTTGGAGAAAATTTGGACTTTAAAGTGTTTACTGATGTTGATTAGGTAGGAAACATTGATGATAGAAAGAGTACAAGTAGGGGAGTATTCTTTCTTGGAAAAAGGTTGGTATCTTGGATAAGCAAAAAACAAAATTGCACATCCCAATCTACAGTAGAAGTAGAGTATGTTGCAGCAGTAGTGAATTATTCTAGTATTGTTTGGTTTAAATAGTTTTTGGAAGGCATGAAGGTTGAGATGAAAGAACCAATTGTTATGTTTTGTTATTATACAAGTAGAAATAACATATCAAAGAATCTAGTGATGCATTCCAAAATTGAGCACATGCTATAAAATATTATTTTGTTAGAGAATTGGTGTAGGACAAGGAAATTAGATTGGAATATGTCCATACAAAAGAAAAAATTGCAAACATATTCACCAAGCCATTACCTATGGATGCATTCTTGTATCTAAGAGGTAAGTTTGGGGTCATTCCCCTATTTAAAGCTCACTAAAATAAAGTTTTAGTGATGCATCAATAGGAACCAAGTTGAAGATCTATTAGTTGATGCAACATAGTCAAGGGAATATTTCATATGAATCAATACTCAAGGTACATTGCTACTCATTTGGTATGTGTTGTTAAAGAGGTAGAGTTTATTGTCATATCTTTCTAAAATTTGTTTGAAGGAAAGTTTACTGTTTGGAAAAGAAGTTGTGCAATTCCTTCATAGAGGGAGATTACTATAGAAGTTTGTGGCATAAAATCTAAGAGGGAGAAATTTTTTTTTATTTTAGAGAAAGACTTGTTTTCAAATTTCATTGTGCTATGACATGTTGTGTTGCCATCAATGCCAAAGAGGGAGATTTTTTCATACAATTATCTAATTGTGTGTTGTCTTTGATGTTACACAAATGTCATATCAGTTGGTAGATAGTGCTTAGTGAGCTCAGTTGGTCAACAAGGCAATTTACTGTGTCTACTGAGCATTCCTTGAAATTACTCTGCGTAGATGTCTACTGAGCTCACTCAGGCATTGAAGGAAATTGTGGTAGAAAGTAGTGTTAATTGAGCTCACATGGTTAATGGAGGAAAGTTAGAAGTTAGTGTTCATCGAGTTCACTTAGTCTCCAAAGGATTTTGCAAGTTCGCAATATTAACTGAGCTTCCATTGCTTAACACAAGAAATCATTTCAGGATCAGTGTTCACCGAGAAGGGTTGGCCAATGAAGGATTTTGTTAATTTAAGAAATGAAGTTTAATTATTTCAAGTATTGATTCTAGCCAACTGAGGTAATGATTATTGATAATTGTAAGTTGTAAATGAGCTAACTTGATGATTTGAATAGTATATATGAAAGGTCAAATTGAGAATTCTAGAGAGTATGAGTGAGTATGCAAGTGTATTGATTGTTTGAAGAAGAAAGTGTGAGAAAATTTGAAGGATGGTTAGATATCCTTGAGGAGAAACAAAGATATATTTTATTAGGAAGGATTTAGTGTGAAGTAGAATAGAGATCTATAATTAGCAAATTCAACTACATCTCATTCAGGTCATTTCATTGTTACTTTCTTACCATTGTAGCAATGATTCCAAAATCTCTTAACAGAGTTGGTTTAACAACCATTTGTAAATCCTCTAACAAGGTGATAGTTCTATTAAGTTGTTCTAAAGACCTCTTGCAATGCCACTTCTTACAGGGTGATTAAATCCTCTAACAAGATCACACCTAATAGTGTGTTTTGTAACCTTTAACCAGGTTGGCTCCTAATAGGGCTCACTTCAAAAGAGTGGAAAATCAGTAGCTAGTTACTTGGTGGTTTTTCCCATATTGGGTTTCCACATTAAATGTGGTGTCTCATGTGTTCATGTTATTTCTTTTATGCTTGCATGTTAATCACTATGAATGTTTAAGATTTGTTAAAAGTTAACATACATTGCATTTACCAAGTTACAACAATTTTTGTATGTTTATCGAGTGACAGCGGTAAGTAGTTTTATCAGAGATCTAAGGGATCTATGGATTTGTTTTTGTGGTAACTGATTCAGCCCCCTTCTTAGTTACTTCATCTATATTTCCAATAGAAAATTCTTACTGATGAAATAAATAACATGTCTACTTTCTCTCTAAGCACAACAATAGCATAGTCTAAGGCATCCATGTGAATGTGCAAAGGTAAGCCTCAATTGGGTCCTCAAAATAGGCATTGTGGTAAGAACTTCCTTAAGTCGTAGGAAGGATGTTGCACAGTCAGTACCCCAAACAAATTCAGAGTCCTTTTTGAGTAGGTTGTAGAGAGGTGCTATAAGTTGACTGATGTTTTTAATAAATTTTTTGTAATATCTAGCATGTCCCAAAAAACTTCTTACATCCTTCTTCTTCTCTGGTGTTGGCAAGGTACTGATAACTTCAATCTTTGTTGGATCTACTTGGATGCCCTTTGATGAAATGAAATGGCCTAGGACTACCCCTTCCTACATCATCATAAAACATTTCTCACTGTTTAAAGATAGATTATAGTCCTAACATCTTTTAAATACTACTTTTAAATTTTATTTTGCTTCTTCAAAAGTAACACCATGAATAGTAAAGTCATCCATATAGATTTCCATACAATTAGAAACAATATCTAAAAAACACTAATGATAGCTCGTTGGAATGTAGCTAGGGCATTGCACAAGCCAAAAGGTAATACTGAATAGGAAAACGTTCGCCATGGGTAGGTAAAAGTTATTTTCTCTTGATCTTCTGTGGCTATTTGAATTTGAAGTTAACCATTGAAACCATCCAAAAAAGAAAAATACTTTTTACTAGCTAGGTTGTCAAGGAATTGGTCTACAAATGGTAATAGAAAATGGTCCTTCTTAGTGGTTGATTTAAGCTCCATATAATCTACACAAACTTTCCATTTTCCTCCCTTCTTGGGTACTATGACCAAGGGTGAGACCCACTAACTATCAGAGATGGGGTATATAAAACCAACAATTAAGAGCTTTTGCAATTCATTCTTAACTATACCTTTTAAGACATGGTTAACTCTCCTTTAAGGCTTTCTAGTAGGTTTGAAGTTAGGGCTGATATAAATCTTGTGAGTGAAGAGTATATGATCTAATCCTTTTATGTCCATGTAATCCCAAGCAAATGCATTCTAATTTTCTTGTAGTAACTGCAACCTTTCTTCTTGTTGGGAGTGTGATAAGGCATTGTTTACATTCAATTCCTTACCTAGACCAATTTCCATCTTAATAACCTTATTTGTCATTAATAATGGAGCAATAGGAGAAGAATCCATCTCATGAGGTAATAATGAATGTATAAACTGTGAAGCTTCTAAATGATTGAGTGAATTTAAAGGTGGTAAAATAGTTTCTAAAACACATTCAACTTGAGGACACATTGATGATTGTGTTCCATATTCATTCAAAACAATGGATGAAATTATTTCATCTTCTTCTCAATCAGCTATGAATGATTCTCTTCCTATCATCATCAATTGATGGATGGAATTAGCTACTAGATCATCATCACCCAAGTCTAGCCAAACTAATTGTTCATCTAGTAACAATGGTTGAACAAGAGAGTATAAAGTCAGGTTCTTGGTATGAACTCCATTGGATATTGTCATCTTCCCAAATTGACAAGCTATATAAGCATCTATAGTGGCTAACCATTGCTTGCCTAAGATTAAAGGATATCCTCCCATGTTAGTTTTTGGGGAGAGAACAAAAAAATCAATTAGATACTCCCAAGATTTTAGGGTGACTATAACATCTTCTATCATCCCCTCTGGTTCAATGGTGGAACTATCACCAAGTTGAATGATGGTGGGTGTCTCTCTGAGGCCAACAATATGCAACTAAGACAATACCTCTTTTTTCATGACATTAATAGATGCTCCTAGGTCAACGAAAGCATTTCGAACTTGGATGCCATGAATAATAACTGTAACTACGAGACTCCTAGGGTCAGAGTATTTGGGTACAACTAATTTCTCCAGCATTAAGTCAAACAGTTGTCCTAGAACATGAATGATTTTTGGATTTTTCCTCTTCCTTCCTAGCTATTTAATACATGCCTCCTTAATAGCTTTAGTATAGGTAGGGACTTCTTTAATAACATTTTCTAGTGGTATTTTTACTATCATCTATTTTAGCTGATTAAGCAAATCAATGACTACATAGTTCTCCTTAGACTGGCCTTGTTCTAACAACCTATGGGAAAATGTAGGTTCTTTGGCTACAGGAGATGTATTCTGATTTGATTCATCTTTATGCTTAATTAGAGGATCCTTAACTTTAGTTATTATAGGTTTTTGGGGTGTAAGAAGAGCGGTGTCTAATCTTAGGTGAATATCATTTAATGAAATGGCATAGCTTTGTTGTTGAGTCTGTAATTTAGTATTTTTTGAGTTTGGGTTAGGTTGAACTAGTAGTTGGATCTTCTGTGAAGGAGTGTATTAGTGGCTACAGGAGGAGGCATTAGAGCCTGCTACTGAGTTGGTGGCAATATGGTTGGTTGACTAGATTGGGGACTCTAATTCTAAAGTTGTTGCATGTTAGTTTGTGGTGACTAATTATTGAAGTACTGTACATACTACATAAATTCTTTGGGGCTCAAATTGCCCTAAATTTTTTTTTTGGGCCCTATTTTATCAAGATTTTGGGCTCACATGTAATTATTAATTATAAACCTAAAGTGATAAAAATACTTGTATAAAAGGCTAAGGGTTAGGGATTGTTTCATAAGGTGATGCAAAAATTTGGTTCTTGCAATAGTATTGAGGTGTAAGGGATTATAAATTGTAATCAAGTTGTAAACATTGGATCATAAAAATATTAGACTTGTTGTTTGGTGGATGTAGCCTAGGGTTTGGGTGAACCATGTTAAATCTTGATGTCTTGTGTTCTTTTCTATGTGATCTATTATTTTTTGATATTGTTTATATTTTCATATAATTTTTATTTCTATTTGTGGCTTAATCCTAACACTACTAACCCTTTTGAGGTTGTTTCCAACCCTACTGAGGTTGTTGCCAACACTGCTAAGGTTGCTGCCAACCCTGTTGGGTTGTTGCCAACTATGATTTCTACTAAAACTATTATTTTGAAAATTTGGCCATTGATTATTATTATGATCATTTTAAAGAGGATTTTGTGGAATTCCTTGTCTTTGAGCCCATGGCCTTCTTTGAGAGACATAGATTACCTCTCCATTTTCATCAATAGCTTTGAACTCGATTGGCATTGGTTGTGTCAACATACTTGCAATAGACTTACATCTATAGTGCTTTTTATTTTCTCTACAATGTGGATAGTATTCAATCAACATGGAATTAGATTCATCTTTCTTCCTTTGGGCTTGCATGGTGTCTAGCTGAGTGGCTACACTATTAATAATTTCTTGATTGAATCCTGATAGCAAATTAGATAACTCCATCTTAGATACCCCTAAACTACCATTGGACTTATGTGGTAGGACTCTAAGTCGTCCACTCTTCTTCATAGTAGCCCTGGAATAGTTCAGGCATGTACTCTTTATCTTAGTCCAAGTCTTTTGAGTAATGTCTCCTCCCATCATAAGGTCTAAAGCTTCAATGCTTTCTTCATTTACATCTCTTAGAAAGAGATGTTTCTTTGATTCCTCATTCAATTGATGTTGTGTATTATGTTGTAGGTTAAACATAAACCTAGAAACATAGTCTTTCAATGTTTCATCATCCTATTGGGATAGTTTGAAAATGTCATCCCCATTTAAATCATGACCCTTATAGTATTCCTTATACTTTGTGAGAAATAGATTTCTCATTACAGGCCAATTTGGTACAACATTGGCACCCAACCCCATTAACCATCTTAGAGCATCTTATTTGAGGGTAGAAGGAAACAACTTCAATTTGTGAGCATCAGTTATATGTCATAGCTTCTACATAGTATGTCAAACTCAAAGAGAAGTGTTTTAGGGTTTTCAGTGATCAAGCCATAAAAATTGTGAAGTGCAGTAGTAGGTATATTTTTCAAATTTTGGTTACCTTGGTAAGAATGGATAGGAAAGGGAAATGTTGGTTGTGGCTAAGGCTGAGCCATTCCTAGAGGAGGTACTATTAACAGTGTTTGATATGTGACAAGAGCAAGTGGATTATCTTGGTATTTAGGTTCAGCAAAGAGATCATTCAGATGTAGGGATTCATCAAAGGATGAGGGTATTTTTTCTTGAGCAACAGTGAATGAATTTTGAAAAGGCTCTTCTTCATTCTCGCTATGAGGTTTTTCAATTTCAAAATTAAAAATGTCTTCTTGAATATTACGGGGAAGAAATCTCCCAAAGGGGTCTCTTCTTCTATGCATTCAAAAATGCAAAATCTAATCTAACATAATGACTTCAAGGTTGAATTAGGTTGACACCTTCCTTGGTGATGATGCCAAAAATGTCTTGTTAGCTAAATACCTTAGTACTAAAGGATTGGACATCCTTCTACATTGACTCCATGACTAAATAGAATTATGTATTTTACTAAGTATAACATATTGACTTTCTTTTATTTGTCAACCTGACAGTGTAAGCTTGAGAGGGTGGCTACAAACCATATGCTCTGATTCCTCTTTAAGTCATTACAACTACAATATGAAAATAATGTTGAAGGAAATTAAGCTAAGAATTGAAACAACATTTGCCTTAAAGCTTAGAGTAATGTTGTAAATAGTAAATCTACTTAAACACCTACTTTGTAGGAAGATTTTAATGATTTTTCAATCAATGTCTATAGGAACAACAAAAGTCTACTTTGCAAGGAAACGAACTAAGAAAGGAAATTTATTCTAAAAAAATAGTTCACTAACCAAGTGGGCCCCCTTGGATGAGTGAACAAAAAACAATCTAGTATAAAGGTGGAAACTTGAACTCTATATTCTATTCATTCATAATAAGCAATTATATTTGAAAAGAGGATTCTACTTTACTGAACAAAATAGCCTATCCTATTTCCTTCTAGTCAAAACTAGGAAAAGATCAAAATCTCAAATTCCCCTTTCAAGGTTACAATAGAATTTAGAGGAAAGCTTCTAACAACTCCCTACTCTTATAATCACTCCATCAATGGGTATCAATTACAAATCATAAAGTTTATAACAATATAGCAAGTGGAGGAAACTATCTTCATGCACCACCATAATAGAATTTGTACCATGATTTTCTGTTGTGGTGATTCATCAATCATTTGGTCAGCTTTGAATTTAGCACTAAAATGATGTCTTCAATATGCACGACAAAAACTATAGAACATTAAACAAAACAACTTCTACATACATGCATTTAAAGGTAATGTTTAGATTATCAATCTTGCAAATCCTACGACTGCAGGAAGTAACCTACCCAAACATAGCATGAATGAAAAAATAATTATCAACATGTAATATCCTTCATTAAACCATAAAAGGCCATAGATTCAAGTAAACATATCATGACTAATCAATCAATACTTCAATCTCCATGTCTTAACATATGTATTATAGGATATTCATAAAACATAAGTTCTTTTGCTTAAACCATAAAGTCTTAAACTATTTCTTGCAAGATAACTACTAAAAATAAGATTAAAAAGTAATAAAACTAATGGCCTTTTAGAGGCTCATAAACATGCAAACTAACAAGAACCTAAGCAAACTCCACTCTCTCCAAGGAAGACTTTAGTCCATCAGAAGATTCATATCTCAGTTCACTGAGAAATGTGTGCCTTTCACTCACCTTCTGCACAAAGACATAGTTTTCAAGTGGGACAAATAGTGTCAAATAAATTTTGAGCTTCTCAAGAATTATATAATGAATCCACCTGTCTTGGTGCCTCCTATGCCACACAAATATTTGTTGTTTTATATCTCCCTAACAAAAAAATCAACAGGAGTCCCCTTGGCATAGAAAAATGACCAAGGAAAGGGAATAGTCATCTACTATATCAGTCAAACCTTAGTTAATTATGAGCTCAACTACACTTTCATTGAGAAGGCATATTTGGTGGTAGTTTTTTCTTCCCAAGAAATATGCCACTACCTCCTAACATAGAAGGTGAAACTCATAACCACAATTGATTCTCTCAAGTATCTCTTTAGTGATGATTTTAAGTGAGTTTGACATAAAATATGTTGATAGGAAGGCCATAAAAGGATGAGCCATTGCAGATTAGTTGGCCGAGGCACCCCTACAAAGAACAAGTCCCATCTTAGTAAATTTTTTGGATATACACATCCTTCAGACATATTCAATTACATGGACATTTTATTTTAATGGATCATATACACATCATGGTTTAGGCACAGGGATTATATTCATTAGGCCTTTTGGCATGACCTTACCAAAGTCATACAAACTATTGTTCCCATGCACAAATAATATGATAGAATATGAATATTTAGTTCTTGGTCTTAAATTAGCCTTAGAATGGAAATTGATGGCAATAGAGGTCTATGGAGATTCCCAGATAGTCATCAATTAGGTGAATGACACGTATCAAACCAAAGATGAAAAATTTCTACCTTATAAACACTTGGTTGATACTCTCAAGGTATGCTTTGTTTAGATTACGTTTGAACAGATTCCCAAAGACAAGAATAGGGTAGTCAATGCTATGGATACTTTGGCCTCTCTACTATAGTTACTAGATCAACAAGAAAGATATGAGTTCTTAGTTCTTAGTAGAGGAGGTGGTTCAACCCATATTTACTCAACAAAATCCCACATCATTTTCCTTTTAGACATTCTTGACTCCTCTTGGTATGATTCCATTTTTTCCTATGTATGCAATAATATTATGCCTTCTAACCTATCTCAAAACCAAAAATGAAACTTTATTTGACAAACCACATGTTACACATTGGTGGCTGATACATTGGATAGGAAAGGTATAGATGACAATTTATTTAGGTGTCTAGAAACTGACAAGTCTAAGGTTTCTCTACAAGAAGTTCATGTTGGTATTTAGAGGTCACATTCCAATGGATTCACCTTAGTGAAAAACTTCCTTAGAATGGGTTCTTTCTGGCTCATAATGGAAAATGATTCTATCAACTATGTCAAGCCTTGTATGAAGAGTCAGATCCATGACAACCTCATTGATGCACTAGCCTAGGAACTCAACCCATTAGCCACACCATGGCCTTTTTATTAGTGGGGTTTGACTTGATTGGTGTAATTCACTCGTCTTCCTCCAGTAAACAAAAATGGATTATTGCAATCACTGAATACTTTACCAAATGGGTCAAAGAAACACCACTCACAAACTCCACCAACAAACAAATCTCCTCATTTATGCTAAACCATATTATTTTTTGGTTTGGCGTACCTCATGCCATCTTAATAGATAATTTCTTGTACTTCAAAAACCAAATAGTTGATAAGCCATGTGGAAAGTTTCACATCATCACCATTCATTGTCAACTTACCAGCCCTAGGGAAATGGCCAATTAGAGGTCACCAATAAAAACATCATTAAAATACTCAAGAGAACCATCAATGATACTAGTGGGGATTGGCATTTACAGTTAAATCTTTCCCTATGGGTATATAGAAGAAGTGTTCAAATGCCCATGGGCACAATAGGCTTCTCTTTGGTCTATGAAAGTGAAGCAATTCTCCCTTTAGAAGTTGAAATCCCATCTTTGAGAATCACCCTGTATGATGTCATGTCAGATGAGGACTATAGAGTGGCCTGGTTAGAACAACTAGAGTTCCTAGAAGAATGTCAATGGACAACACATGAATTTCTTAAAGTGTATTAGAACAGAATGTCCAGACACTGCAACAAGAAGGTGAAGCCTCATGTTTTTCAAAATGGAGATTTAGTCCTCCAAGAAAACCCCAAAAATTAGGCAACATGAGAAAAGAAGGAAAAGTGGGAGGCTGACTAGATTGACCTTTATATCACCATAGAATCTTTTGGGACAATTACCTACAAGCTTTCTGATTGTAATGGAGAAGAACTAATAGAACCCATCAACAATATCCATCTCAAACAATTCTATGTATAAAGCCTTAAAGAATCATTTCATGTCTAAAAATATCAAAAAGAATCAAAACAACCAAAAAACATTCTTAAAAAAAACTGGTACAAAAGGAGTGAGAGATACCACCTTTGGACTTCCCTAACAACACAAGTCCTTCAATGTGAAATACAATAGAACATGGCTACAAGAACACTATCCAAGCCAAAATTTTCTTATGTGTGGCCTTTTCATTTCATATCTCTACACTACTTGACACAATTGAGTCAATTTTACACATACCCAATTGAGAAACACTTGTCGGTTATAGTTTAGTGGTCTCTCAACATCAGAAACAATTCATAGTAGAAACAACTAGCAAAAAGGAAACTAAGGGAAGAAAAACAACTCAGAGGAAACATAGTGTCCAATTATGTTTTAAGATATCACATGCATGAATTATAGGAAAATTAGTGCACATCTCAAACATCTACCACTACCAAAATTTCCAAACATCCATTTTAGCCTTTATAACTACATATGTGATCCTAAAACCCATTTTAGCCTTCATAAACTCCATATGCAGTCCCAAATCTCCATTTTAGCCTTCATAGATTTCTTTTTTGTCCTAAAAATCCATTTAGCCTCCATTATTCCAAATATAGCTCTCTGAGCTCCCTTAAACGTGTTCTCGAAAGCCCACTTTTGCTCTCCTTAACTCTTTGTGTACTCCAAAATAGCCCCAGTGATCTCCATATTCCAAAAAATCTCACTTTTGTCCTCCTTTTACTACCAAAAATATCAAAAATCATCAAAAACAATAAAAAAATATGAAAGATTATAAAAAACAATCATTCAAAAATAAGAATAAAAAAATCAACAATTACATCCACAAAAAAAAACAAACTACTGATCACAAACATGCCACAAATATTGTCTCCAAAATGACATAAATAATTTTATATTTTTCAATCCAATGATCCATTGATTTCATTTCGAGCTGGTGTCCATCTATAATTGCTGCTCCTTTGGGACAAGTTTGCATACCTCGACCGGTTTTATATGAAATCAATGTTGAGGCCCCCTATATTGAAAAATATTTAAATATTTTATGGTATATTCCCTACCCTATTACTTCTAGCAAAGACAATAAACAAGCACATCAATTAATTAAGAAGCAACAATTTTATGGCTTGACACATATCTTAGGGCTTTGGAAAATTTGGCTCAATGTGGATCGCTGAAGAATTTTCACATATGTTTCTCTCACAATGACATCAAAAGGTCTTTTAACCTTATTTATGTTGCAGAGACCACGATTCATCCAACACCCTTCCACAAATATATCAATGATATCTTGTAATGTCCTTGCACCCTCATGACTCATCTTTAAAATTTAGGGACATGTTGGTAATCTGGGCACCATCCAAATTTTCATAGATATCCATCGCACTTTTTCATTGCCACTCAACAATGGCATAGAATAAGTAAACATGCATTTGATAGACCACAATAGCCTCCCCCACCTTTTTCAGCCCAAATTCTTTTTACAAGGCTTCCATAGTGCTTTTTTAAGCCCAAATGCCTTTTTCAAGACCTCCCATTGTGCCTTTTTTGGACCAAATGCCTTTATCAAGGCCCCCATATCACCTTTTTAGGCCCAAACACCTTTTTCAAGGACCCTTACAGAATTTTTTAGGCCTTCGAACACCTTTTTGGGTCCCCTAGTGCCTTTTTTAGCCATCGAAGCCTCTTATAGGCCCAAACACCTTTTCATTGGCCTCATAAATATCAATCTTAGCACACACCTAGAGAAAAATCCCAACTTTGGCCCTAAGCTTGTTTGTAAATGCTATAAATATACAAAAAATTTACACTCCAATTCTGCTAACAATTTGTGGTTTAGTACTTCCTACTTTTTCCACCTTGTGCATAGTGATGTGACCACTGAATACACTACCTAATGCAAATCATGATACAAGTGGGCTAATATGCATCTACCCCATGAAAATCTTCATGGTCAGTCAATCATATCTTGAATGATATGACCCCATCTAATGGGAGATCCATGTCCTCACCTATCTAGTAGAAGAAATCCTCCTATCAATCTGGCTAACACCATAGGCAACATATCATGCTACAACATCTTGAACCATGGAAAACTTTCATCCCCAAATACATCTCTGAATGTTGTCTCGTCATTGGTTTAATCATAATAGACTAGATCCCCAATGGTAGGCATCTAGAAAATCTTGTATACATCCTCAAGTGTAATCATCATCTCTCTGAGCAACATGTGCAAAGTGTTGTGGTTTGAGTGCCACTACTCAGCCATAAATGTCAATAATCCTCTGTTCACCCAAAATTGTGGCATCTAAAGAAGGTATGTAAACCCACATCTATCAATCACATGTCGATCGACCACTAATAATATATCAATGCACTCCAGTGGCCATGGATATAATCCCCATACCATGAGCTTACACCCACATACTTGTTTCACCAAATAATCAAACAAAGGCATTATTTTCATCACAAGTCACTCTCATACATCAATCAAAAAACAAAAACCTAGCTATCCAGTTAATAGTTGTATCTTAAACCTATTATTTGTCTTGCTCCATATCTTGAGATGGACAAATTAGTTTTGCCTACTCTGTATCCTGAGGGGGGCACTTTTTCTACACATCACTTTGTGACCACACATTCCCTATTGGTTTTGATTTGCTACATGAACATGTCCCTAAGGTGACTCTAGGCTCATCAATTCAAAATTAGGATTCTCTCTTACAGTCTCATCAATATTACACACAAAAAATCTATCTATTGGGCCATTCTACTATTAAACAACCCTTAAACTAGCCATATGAGCTATCCAAAATACCATGTGCATTAGAAGGTTCCTTTGCACTATTCCATACATCATTTGTGCTATTACACATGTTACATGCATTACCAAACCAAAATCTCTATAGAGTTAATCATATGCGCTATTTCTTCACACAGTTGCACTACAATATGCGTAAGTGTTACTCAATCAACCATAAGTGTTGTTAAATAATAGAAACATGCTATCAAACTCACAAGCACTATGTAGTCTCTTATATGCACTGGTTCGTTATTTGGATTCACTACACCATCTATATATGCTAGAGTTCATTGTAAATGCACTACATGAATTTGACCTATGTTCACAAAAAGACATGCTTCATCCCCAAAATCAAATGCACCACTTTTTTTTGTATGCACTATCAAAGGTTGTATATATGCTAAAACATGCAGATGCACTATTGTCTTTTGTAGATGTGATACACTTTTTCATTATATGCTAATTCAGATGTTTCATGCATAAGCTCTATTTAAATTCATATATGTGCTATCGTAGGTCATGTATGCGCTACAATGATTTAAATGTGCTAAAACAAACCATAAATGTGCTAGAAAATCTAAAAAATGCATTTACCACTTCTCATCATGCAAAAACCTAAAATTCATGGAAAAATCTATAAATTCCAAACTACAAAGGATCTCGATGACTTAATGGGGCACCATAGTTAGTCAGATGCTCATATCTATGATGCCTCTCAAGTTTTTGCTCTCACAATGGGACCACCATCTCCACTAACTCAGAGCTCAAAGGGTGAAGAGTGAATGAGGAGTGTAAAAATGAAATGGGTAAAAAGTCTTTTGCTCTATTTAACCCTCCCTTGGGGAATTTTATGACATTTTAAATCATTATTGACCTCATTTTAATACCTTTAAGACTCATTTCCTCGAACTGTGTATTGTTCCATTTCAATTCATTTTTACTGTCAAACTATGTCATCAATAGTTTTCAAAAATCAAATTGGAATCTCCCATATTGCCAATCAATCTTTCCAATTTAATTTTTGAGGGGACAATATACCTATATCGAATTGGAGCATTATTTTTTTTCAAAAATGTTCTACCCTAGCCAAATTTAAACATCAATACAAACAAAATTGGGGTATTCAAGCAAGTTATTTTAAACAAAGGATTTTAAACATCGTAATATCAAAATTAAGCATCATATCAATTTCAAAACTAGATATCATAACAACTTCAAATTAGAAAAAACATCAAGCAATCAAACATCTAATCATCAAGAATCAGGCATCATATCAAACTTGAGTCAGCAAAACATCATTGATCAAATATTCAATCATCAAAATTTGGCTTAAAACCATGAAATCAAGATAGTCTTTGAACTAATATGCTTTGCATATTAGCTCAAAGAGGGGCATTTGTAGACATTTTAAAATTAGCAAAGACTTAAAACAATGACAAAATCAAATAAACAAGGAAAATGACGGACTTTCAAATCAATCATGACATCAAATTACTTAAGTGGCTAACTAATTAATCACCTATCAAATTCAAAAAGATGAAAGTCACTTTTAAAGAGGAAAATCAATTCATAAAATCATAAAACAAAATAAAAAAAGGTAAAAGGTAAAGACAAAAGTTGAAAGTAAATGCAAAATTTAATATATCAACAAAAAGACTTTTATTCTCTCAAAAGTTAATCCTTTTTGAAATTTTAAAGAATTGAAAATCCCTATTTATCCTCACAAACCAAGTTTGTTGGATTGTTCCTCTTGGGGCTTTGTGATATATTTTTAGTTTCACCATTACCCCCAGTAAAAGGTAAAATCCAAATCCTTACCCAAACCCCCTTCTAAAATCCTATAAATAGAATGGAAAATCAAGAACAAAGGAACCCAAGTTTTAGGCATCCATACTATAGGCATTTACAACTACAATTTAACATCATTGTTGTAGAGAATTAATGTCATTTAAGCATTATTTTAGCATCATTTTGATATATATTTAGCTTTGTTTAGCATTGGTTCATCTTATGCATGAAATATCATAGAATTTAAGTGTTATTATCTTCATATAATTGGCATTTCATATAGATCTCCTATAGACTTACATAGATCTGCATTAATAGCATACTTACATTTTAGAACTGTCACTAAGATGTTGGTCTGAGAGAGATTTCAGTATTTGTAGTTAGGGAAACATGAGACATTCATATATTATTTATTTAACATTTATTTCTTGGGTCTAGGTTAGTTCATTGTTATTCCAACTGCACCTTGCATCGAGGTCTCATGAAGGTGTGATTCCACAGTGTACATGTACATTAAATCTAAGTTATGGAAAGAAAGAAAAGTTACAATGTACTATATGTAGAAGGATTGAAGCATAACCTTCTAAGTTTAAGTTGGATCTATGGTAATGGATATAACTTATCATTTAGAAAGAAAGGATATGAAATGAGATTGGAAGATACTAAAGAGTTGATTGCAAAAGGGAGCAGATATATATGATAGTGATTTATGTCAACTGAGAAAAATAAATTATCAAAATTATTTTGTTACCCAAATGGATAAAAGTTGTCTTTATCATAGAAGGTTGAGACATATTAATGTTGATGATCTTATAATAATAAGATCTAAAATAATAGATAGAGACATGTCCAAAGTCAAGAATATCTAATCTACCAGCAATAAGCCACATCAATAATGAAAGAAAGAAAATTAGATTTCCTTCCAAAAAGTATCTAACTATGATTCACACTAACCTTCTTGGTCCACAAAGAGTAAAATGATTATGAGGTGACATGTATTTTAATATGCTTATATATAACTATTTTATAATGTCTGGAAATGATTTTCTTAAAGATAATTTAGATGATTTTGAAAAATTTGAAGCTTTCAAGTAAAATAAATCTAGTAGAAAAATCAAATATCTAAGATCACATCGAGGCGGAGAATTTTCCTTTAAAAAATTTGAAGATTGGTATGAAATGCATTTAATCAAGAAATAATCCTCAAACACCTAGAGCCCCTAAAAATAGTTAGATTTGTAGACATAAAGAACTAGCTTACTTAGGAGATGATAATATGTATGTTGAAGTGGGAATAGTTAAGTTAGATATATATTAGAGAGAAGCATGCTAAAAAAAATGTGTACATTCTAAATAGAGCTCAAATTAGATCTATGACCAAAATAAAAACATTGGATGGATTATAGAAGGGTAGGCATACATATATCTAGAATTTTAAAATCTTTGGAAGTAAGTGTTAGATCCAAAGATACAAAGAAATTCTAGTGGAAAAGGAACCATGGGAACTAGAGGATGTTTTGGGAGAAAAGGAACCATGTGAACCAGAGGATCATATCTTATCTCCACAATGTGGTCCAAAAAAATATGACTCTAATTTTACACCAATAATCCTTATCTTGATAAATTTAGGGTGGGACTAATGATCCTTTTAAGATTGATGGTCCTAGAAGGGAGATACTACGTGGTTTTGGTGATTGCTATGGCTCGTATGATTTATGTCTCTTAAGATGAGGAAGAGTTGATTCTTCATTTTTATGTGTCGAGTTAAGTTGCATATTTATAAATTTTAAATTATTTTTTGTGTATGTAGAATGATTCTAAAGGGCATTAACATTATCAATAATAAATTGATAAGTTTGGATTGAATGGCTCTGTCTTTCATTAACTTTTTGATTCTTATAGTTTTAAATTGGTTTGAAATTTTGTTCATGATATGTGTTGTACATAGAAAAATTATTGGTAAGAGAAAAATACAAACATCGATGGAGAAGTTCATTTCATATGCCAAATTTGTTTCCATTTCAATTCCTTTTTGATATTTTCTCAAACAACATACATGTTCTATCAATGTTCTCTTTTTCATTAATTGTGTATATCTAACTATTGGAAATATTCAAGATTATACTAGGTTACTAAGAGGGGAGGGGTGAATCAGTAACCTCAAAAACTCTACCAAATTTAGATCTTAATTGTAATAATCCAATTATCATTTAATTCATTAAATCATATCTAACTGAGTGCATAAGACATTGAAAACATAAAACATTCATGGCACTTGAACACAATGATTTGGTGACCCAAAAACCTTCCAAATAGAAAGTAAAGTTGGGGTGGGGATGATACCACAAAGCTTCAATACTATAGCATAAAGTTGGTCTGTTAAGGCTTACAATGACCACTTCTAATGATTTTCCCTATTAGGAGCAATTAGGACTGCTAGGTCCACCTTATTATAGGTTTTACAAACATACAATTAAGTATGCACTCGGTGAAGAGATTTGATAAAAGACTATTAATTCTACCTTGTTAAAGGATTTGGACTGGTTCACCTATTAGGATGAAATAGTAGATCTCTGACTTACAACTAATTTACTGATAGAGATTCTCTAAAGTACTTATCACCTTTATGTGATAGATATGACTTTGTTGCTCCTTTGTTGAAATGGCCTTATAATACACTTTTCTATTGATTCACATTCGCATGCTTCTATTTCACACATTCATCCTTCTTACTTTTTCATCATTTCATACTTGCTTTCTTTCTTTCTTTTCTTTTTCATATCTTTGAATATGATACAATATATTACATATATATCAATCCAATTTACAAAATTACAAAGTTGACCAATATACAAGTTAATACCAATATTATAAAGTTGGCCCAAATGAAGACACTTAGGTTCTAAAGACTAACTCAGTGAAGTTTTGATACATGACATCCATTGTCAATACTCAGCATCGTCATGCATTTGGTAGAAGTAGAAGCTCTGTCCATACTAATCATCTTAGAGTAGTCTCAAACTCAATCTACACTGGTGACTCAATAGATACTATGTAACTTGGTAGAAATTGAATTGCTCATTTACCATGACTACACTTGGTAAACACTAATCATCACATAGCTCGGTTAACACTAACTTCACTTCACATGAACTGCTAGCTCAGTAGAAACTGCTTAGGTTGAACTACTTACCATTGAACTACTCAGGTTGAACTACTAGACTTCACACTATCTGATTCTACTTGGTTTGAACTATTGCACTTCACACTAACTGAATTCACTTGGTAACCACTAAAATGCTCGATAGGAACTGTAAAGCTTAGTGGCTACTAAATTACATGGCAAACATTATAGACAATTTAATGACCTCAATAGCCATATAGAATTTGAATAAGTGTTGTCAATAATAACAAACTTGACTAAATATCAACAATCTCCCCCTTTGGCATTAGTGAAAAAAACACTTATCAGCCAAAACTTATATACATCACAGTGTGATACTAGTTCAATATGGTATACCATTTTTTTGAGATTTTTCAAAATTTGTCTTTGTAAGTATATATAGTATACTATATCTACAATTTTTCTGCTATATACACTTTCTTTCCTTTGCATGATTTTGCCCCATACAATATACATAGTATAACAAGTATCTAATGCTATATATGGCATATTAAGTGTCTCTCCCCTTGTTATTGTCTCACTCCATATATAGCATACTAAGTGTCTCTAATACTGTCTCTCCCCCTTTTTGACAATAATGCCAAAGATTTATTCAAAACTTATTTACATGGAGACACCAATATAAGAAAGAAAATTAGAATGTACCTTAAGTATGAGTGCTAGAGTCTTATCCCAATTTTCTTGCAAAACTTTGCATGTAGGTAGAGCAATTTACACTTCTGCAGAGAGTTCTATCATGTGATCTACAATGGAAAAGTTGCTATCATGGATCAATATTTTTGAGTAAATAATGTGCTTTTGCATTGTATCCATGATGGGAAGAATCATATTCTAAACATCTATCAGTGAAGACTGGATCCTTGCTTCTTCTCTCAAAAACTCGACCTGCATATCTGATAAGAATCTAAATTTCATATGATGTACAAAGCTTGCACTAGGGTCAAGTTGCAACTATTTTGCACTAGCCTTCAAATCTTCATCAATCTTTGTTAGTTTTCTCTTTATTTCCTTTGTGAAATCTATAACATTACATAATTTTCAAAAAAGTGATGTTGCATTTGTGCAAGAAGTTTCAAGATTGGTCAAAATTGAGGAAAGCTCCACTTGTTGAATGACAATTTTTTGAGCAATGTGCTCAAGCACTTTATTATCAAATTTATTTTCTACTTTCTCAATCAATTTTTCTTGACCATTGGAGTCCTCATTAAACTTCTAGACTGCCTCTTCCAATTGAAATAGAATGTGTTGAGAAGTATCAACTTCAACACCTAATGCCTCAGTGAAAATATTCTTGGCATCTTCTATGATTTTATATTCTCTATCTCTTTCCTCTCTCAATTTCTTCTATTTGGCTTTCTTTTGGAGGAGTTGACTAGCTATTTGCATTTGATATGTAGTGGCATTATCGAAATCCCATTTTGGAATCTCAATCTCCTCATCTAGATCAATATCCTCCTCTATCTCCTTTCCACTCAAAAATATTGTACTTGGTTGAGCCTTAGGTTCAACTATCCTTGTACTTAATGCATTTAAATCTAGAATGGAAACAATTGTAGAGATAGTAGGACTAGTAGTGAAAATTGATATAGTACCAATAGATGGATTACTGACTAGTATGCTTACTAAATCCAAAACTAAGTACTTACAGAAGTATCCAAAACTATAGAATCCAAAATTGTGGAACTCAAAATTGAAGTACTTACTGTTGAAAAACACAAAATTGTAGAACACACTCTACTCATTTCTAATGATACTAACTTGGGAGCTGAAGAAGAGGGAAGTTGCAATTTGGTAGATGAAGTGGTAAAAACTTCTATTAGTGATGTGTTGAGTTGTAAGGGAGCAAAGAGTGATTGGACATTTGATGTATCTGCTATGGTCACAATCAAACTTGATGAATCTATCTCCAAACTTGATGTAGCTGCTGATTTGCTTGGAGACTGAGGAAGTGAGGTAATGACTATAGCTACTATCTTCATAGTATCAATCTCCTCATCATTTTATTTGTCTTCCTCAGTAGCTTCTTCCTCTTTATCTTATTCAACTTCTTCATTGTCAAAATGTGTTGGCTCAGAGTATGTTTCTTCTTCCTCATCATCACTATCATCATCTTTGACTTCTACTAGGAAGTCAATTTTTTTATGCAAGTGATAAACATTCTTCCACATACTTGTGGCATTCTTGAATATATGATCTATAGCCTTTAGCAAAATTAAACAAGTATTAAATCTGAGAGTCATCTTGTCTTCATTTTTCTTCATAGACTCTTTTACCTCAACATTTGTGATGGTCGATAACAACTGCCTTAGGGTTTTTTCATAGATATCTTTTTTTGTTTGGATAACTGAGTCCCATCTTGGCTTTAATTTCTCTAATAATTCATTAGAGATCTAAGAGGCTATCTGATTAGGGGAATACTTCCATTTTCCCATCTTGGTTAACACCAACTCTTCAACCTATTTCTTCTCAGCCTCTGTCCTAGTTTCATACTTTAATGATTTGAAGTTGGTTATGCCTACACCTTCTTCCAATTGTTTTAGTTTTTCTTGGAAGGTGGGAGGAGGTTTGCTAAACACAACTTGACTGCCTTTCTTCTTGGATCTCCTAGTGAAAACTACAGTGGATAGCTTGGGTGGTTTGGTGATGATCACCTTGCCTTTTTTCTTCACTGGCTCTTCTTCCTTTTCTGACTCCTCTTCTTCATCATCTTTTCCTTTACCCTCAGTCAACATAAGAGGTGTGCTAGTTTTGAGTTTTTCTATTCTCCTCTTGCCTTTGTTAACCACCCGTGGAAGCTTTATTTCAAGCTCTATTCTTGCCTTGGCCTCATCATACATTCCAAAATGTGGTGCCTTTGGATCAACAAGTTCATTTATCAAGGCTTCAATTATGTCCTTTGCTTCATCAATGTTCACCTCACAAGGAAGAGGTTTTACCCATACAACTCTTAGTTTCACTACCTGAATGTAGAATTTGTCACTATCTACCATGAAACAAACATCATCTTTGTAACCTTCAACCAATTTCTTGGGAATCCTAAATTTATTATTCATTTTCTCCTTGAAGACATCAAAATAATTATCCATTATACTAACAAAATTCTCACCCATTTTAGCAATATACTCGTTAATCTGATATATGACTGTCACATCCTTTCTCCATATGACTATACCATTTGAAGGGAAAAATTTTTGAACATAGAAAAATAGACATGTCAAAAATGAACTAAATTTGCAAGGGTTGTTCTTGGATGTCCTAATACTTTCCATGTTTTTGTTAAACTGCTTTAACAACAAATTTGCAAGATCATATGACAAATTATTCTTCACTACTTTGTATGCCAAGTCTATTGCTTCACACAACACACTATTTATATGACTAGAACTATATATCTTGTGAGCTATCACATGTATTCAAAATTTTAGTTCTACATTAGTTACACTATTGATCTTCATACCTCTATTTTCCCACTTGACTAGGGTTTTCTTCTCTAACTCCACTCAACCTAGGGTTTTAGTTTTTTTGGCCTTAGAGAGCATGGGAAGGCTACTAATATGATGAATCATCTTCTTAGTGATCAAAACTAGTTTCTCAAGCCATAACTAACCATTTTAAACTTGGCTTAGGATGTATATGATCCATTTGATTTGGAAACTTCAGGGTAGGTGGGGAATGTGGTTTAAACCCTTATCCTCCAAATGCTTATGTTCGGGTTTAAGAACACCATTCACACATAGTTTACCTAGGGCATCATCCATCTCTAGGGTTCTAATTTCTTTAATTACACACTTAAAATGAGTTTGGGTATCATTAATGAGTAGTACCTTAGGAGTGATTTTTGATTGTGCTCCGTTTGGATCGAGGGTTTTAGCAATCGCCGACATGAGTTTGAAATCTAGTGGTTTCCATTCAACTCCTTGAACCAACATTTCTAACCCTTTATTTGCCTTGCTACTACTACTTTATGTTGTCATGGCTACTCAGTAGGTTATGGAAAACTTTTGAAAAACTTTACTCCAAATTCCACTTGAAATTGCTTGATCACTCTGCAATTCACTTGATTGCAATAACACTTTAGAATTTTGGTTGAAAATGAATTCAATTTCTTGCCTTTTGTTAATACTTTTCCATTAATGTTTGGTATGAAGGTAGCTATGATGAAATAATTATGCGTGATAGGCTGTCATCCACTATATGTTCAAATTGCTTGGTGAATGCTTCACAACTCGATAACCAAACGTGTGACTAGTTACTCTCGACCTTACTCGATAGAGTCTATGACCTGATATTACTCAGTAGAGAAGGTAACTTGGTGATAACTAATATTGATCTTCCTTGATTATCCTTTTTTATATTGAATACTAATTTAGATCTTGCTTTCTTTCAATTTTGGAATTGTTTGGATGTGAACATGATAACGCAATTCTAGTTCTTCCTTAAGAACTTAGTTGGAAATAGTGGAGTCACCCACTTCTTGAGTGACATGAACTAGCTTCCTCAATGGATTTAGGAATTCTTTGCTACCTCATCTACTTTAGAATGTTATCTTCTTTTTCTTTCTTTTCTTCTTCAATTCTACATGTATTCATGCAATTCTTGGCTAGATGACCAAGTTCTATACAAATGAAACATTGTGGTGGTATCTCTCTTCCTTGTGTGATGTTTAATATAGTTTATGCCAATGTGTCTATACTCTCCACAATAATGGCATCTACACCAAATGTTATAGTCCCAACTAAATATTGCTTTCACAATTTTCTCGGCTAGATTGAATGACTTGGTTCTGTAGTCTGACGCCTTGTGACCTTGTTTCTTGCTTTGTGAAACTTTCCTTCAAATTTTGGTTTCTCTTTGCATTCATTAGCCTTGTGACCATGATGATTTCAATTGTAGCATTTACCATTGAATTTTTGTTTACCATTACTCCAACATCTATTTGATATATGACCTATCTTACCACAGTGATTGCAAGTAGGTCTTTGATTCCTTTGAGCACCTTGTTTGGAGGATTTACCTTCTTCATTGTATCCAACTCCTACTTTTCCTTTTTGTCTATAGAGATTCTAGTCATTCAATTAATTTAATTGATTCATCTCTGTTTGGGATTTCATCATTCTTTCATTGATTTTCTTTTTAGTGTTTAGGTCATTTCTCAATTTTTTACTGATTTGCTTTTCAAATCTCAACTCACTTCTTATCCTTTCATTGAATTGTCTTTCCAAATTTAGATCATTTCTTAATCTTTCATTGATTTGTCTTTGGCTCATGATTTCCTCATTTTCATCAAAGATTTGATCTATAAGATCTACATGCTAAAGGGATTGGTTCTAGATCTCATTGTTTCTTCCATCCATTTCTTCTTTCATCTTGTTCCTTTGTTCTAAGATTTCACATAACCTTACTGACTAAATTTCTTGTTCTCTTTTGAGCTTTCTTACTTCTTCTTGTAAGGAACCATTCTTCTCTAAGAGTTCTTTGATTGCATCATTTGCTTCATCTAAACTACTTGAAGAAAAAAGGTCTTCAATCTTTTCTTCAATGTATTAATGATCATTCATTTGATTTGCAAGTTCCTTCCTTCTTTTCAAGGATTGGGAAAGTTGGTTCTTAGATTTCTTGAGTTGTGCAATGGCCATCTCTAGATCTATCTTTTCATTGTCAATTGCCTTATCAAGTCTAAATATCTCCATTGTCCTTGATCTTTGCTCAAGCTATCAAGCTTTATCTGAGAACCACAAACCTCTGATATCAATTGATGAAAATCTTCAAGACTGTGCTATGTTACTAAGAGGGGAGGGGTGAATCAATAACCTCAAAAACTTTACCAAATTCAGATCTTAATTGCAATAATCCAATTACCATTTAATTCATTAAATCAAATCTAACTGCATGCATGAGAAAATGAAAAACATAAAACATTCATGGCACTTGAACACAATGATTTGGTGACCCAAAAACCTTCCAAATACAAAGTAAAAGTGGGGTGGGGATGATTAGTTTACACTAAAATGCTCAATAGGAACTGTAAAGCTTGGTGGTAACTGAATTACATGGTAAACACTGTAGACTATTCAATGAGCTCGATAGCCACGCAAAATCTGAATAAGTGTTGTCACTAATAACAAACTTGACTAAATGTCAACACTAACAACTTTTGCATCTGGATTTATATTGTTGGAAAATGATGAAGTACATATGGAGACTCAAGTACTATCATTAATGAAAACCAAGATTGTAGGAATGATCACTTGAAATAGGTTTTAGTTTAGAAAAATCTTTGGTATGAAATTTGTCTAAGTACTATGTAGGAAATAGTGAATAGTTAGAATCATTTCATTGGTGAGCTTAACAAGATAACCACTCATGGCCACATTTTTTTTATTGGTAATACAAGGTTTGTACGCTCTACAAATATGTTATCTCATGTTTAGTCAATGGTTGGAACATGTTTTGAATGGAAAGTATGTTGATTGGTTAAGATCATAGTATTTAGATTAAGTTTGGTGATTAGGCAATTTGGCCTAATTAATTGAATTATTTCACCAGTTCAATTAATTGTCCTTGTAGGGCCAACATCCTATATGTTAAGCCTTTGATAGCAGAACTTAAAAATTGGTTTTGTATATTGTACCATACTTTAAGAAGTTAGTCAACTAAAAAATTAATTGGGAAGGATATAAAGTAGTGATAGTTTTTATATTAGAGCATGTATATGATATATGTGGACTTTGTATATGATATACTAATGATATTATTATGGTGTATTCATGGTCAAATGTGATATTTGATGTTTGGTCACATCATATGTGAGATACATAAAGGACTAGTTAGGTATTGTGATGTCAGAACATTCATTTTGTTATTGTAACTATTATCCTTTGTATATATTGGATAGTGAGTGTTTAATGAGTAGTGAGATCCTATTGTAATAAATCTCCTAAGAGAGTTGAAACCTCTAATAAGGTCTAGTCCTCTAACAAGGACCAATGTACTATATGCATGCAATGACTCCTAATAGGGCCAAAATTTCCTAACAAAATATTTTCAAAATATTAAATAGTTGTGGATAACACTCCTACATGAGGTTTCCCTTGGCCAAGGTTTCCTTGAAAATAAATGATGGTGCTACATGGTTTCTTTTTGTTATGTTCTTTACTTTTTGGTATTTTTATTTGTAGATTTTTGTGGTTAATTGGTTTAAAAGTGCTACAATTCTAATTCCCCCACCCAAAGTATTGCATACTTCTAGCAATGGGTATCAAAGCCTAGGTATTTAGAAGTAGTTTTACAACTTGAGGAGAGTCTTGATGAGTAAAGATAATTTTCAAAGAAAATTTGAGGTAATAGTTGAAGATCTGGATAGAGCTAATGGAAAAAAAGGAAAAATAAATTTGAAGCTTAAGGATGAACATGATTACATTAAGAAAATCATGTATCAAATTGGTATCTCAAGGGTAAAGAGAAATAATTAGTTGAACAAATCAAGAAACCTAATTAGATAGTGATTCAAATTTGATTTCTAAACTTCAAAAGGAGAATCATACAATTAAGCACGAGCTTGAAGTCAACTCACTTTAGATGGCTAGGGAAATTGAAGAAGGGAAAACAAAAATAGAAAAACTTGAAGTAGATACAAAAAGAAAAACTAATGAATATAAAAGATTCAAAACTCAACTTGATAAGGTGAAATTTGGACTCAAATATTCAAAGGATAAATATAAACAACTTGAAAAGTATACTAACATATCGAGGTTCAACTTACATGGAAATAATTTTACAACAAGAGAAGTTATATTTAAGAAGTGACAAACTCGATGAGCAATTAATGTAGAAAAATTCTAAAGCAGATATGACATGTATTGGTTATCATGAGATTTAATTCTCTAAGGAATCAGAGGAAAAATTGATGCAATATCCTAATCAAACAATGGTTTAGAGTGAAGAACCCAAAGAATAAATAATTAATTTCAAGGGAAGATGTTATGCATGCAACACATATGAAAATGGGAAGAAAGATTACATAGGTAACATTGATATTACACCGTTTATTGGTTATTGTTTTAATGGTTGGTTTTATGGACATAAATCAAATGAATGCAAATCTAGATCCAATCAATAAACTAATGGATGATTAATTGAAAGATCACATGTCACTATGAGAAGATCATTGGGAAACAACAATGATATATCGAATGATGTCACATGCTATAAGTGCAATAACTTTGGACACATCACCATAGATTGCAGATTACAAGTAAACTAGAATGGACCAAGGTATGGAAACATTTTTGTTACATTTTATAAATAAAATGATTTGGGATACATAGCTAGATATTGCAAATTCAAAGGATTTCTAAACAATATGATAAAAACTATTGATAGAAGAAGTAGCTTCAATGGAAGAATAAATAACAATGTTAGTCAAACTAGTTGTGAGAACATAAACACTACATCTATGAAGGAAAGTGTTAATAATATTGGAAAAGTATCAAAAGAAAAGGAGCATAATATTGTAGAAAATAAAGGAGAATAATGTTGGAAACTTACAATTAGAAAAATTGTTTCTTTGTCATTCATGTCAAATCTATGGATGAGAGATATTGCTACCTAATCTAAATGTGATATCTATTTGATTGATGAAGAGGATTTGAGAGTTACTCAAAACTATAGCACCTAGAGGAAATTTTGAAGTTATGAAAAGAAAGTTACAATGGATATTTGATTAGATAGACTTTGACAAAGAAAATTAATTTTTTATATCAAGAAATCTAAGCCAAGCCAAGAAAAAGTGTAAATTACCAAGGAATGTTGAGTAATGCTAGTGTCAACCGAGCCACAGTTAGTGCCGAGAAAATCTAATGTTGACTAAGCATTAGCATCAACTAAGAAAGTTAGTTGATGCTGATCTAGAAAGCTTAAATAGAGACTAAGTATTTCAGTGTTGACCAAGTGTTAGAATTCAGTGATTGTTGAGTGACAGTAAAATATCAAATTCAAAGAAATCGTAAGATCAAGCCTACTCAGTTGATTTCTTGGGAGATGTAAAATGTGTTGAAGATTATATTAATGAGTTGGATCATTAAATTTAAGATGGTGATTAGGTAAAGACCTAGAAGAAGGATTCTAGAGAAATTTCTAAAGGATGATCAAGAAGTTGTATAGATACATTGAATCAAGTTGAAGCTGATCATAAAACTTAAGATCTATGGTAGATGTAGGAAATGGTAAAGCACAAATTGCCTATTTAAAGGGATACTGAACTAAAATTTTGGTGTCATTTCCAATCAAGCCTAACTGAGCCCAACCAGTGTGTATGAGCAAGTTCATATATAGAGAAAGGTTGATCAAAAGCACATAAGAGTGTGAATGTGAAGCTAAAGGAGAAAGCTTTCAAATGTGATGTTATTGATAAGTAATTTTGAGGAGAAGTCTTAAGTGTTGATGAGAAGAGTAAACTAATTGCTTTAAGGGTGTCCAAGTAGAGCAAGATTAGAGATGTTAGTGAAAGGGTTATTAGTGAACCAACATAAGGACTGAATAGAGATATGAACCAAAAAAAGTGAGGCTTAATCACGCATATCAAAACCTATTGTTTTCTTTCTTATCATTGTAAATAGTTTGTATTGAAATCCTTTTAATAGAGGTTGACCTAACAGTCATTGGAAGACTTGATAGTCTATATAAATCCATTAACTAGGTGACATTCTAAATGGAATGATCAAATCCTCTTACAAGGCCACTCCTAATAGGGTGATTAAATCCTCTAACTAGGTCACATTTAATGGTGTGTATTGTAAATGTTTAACAGGGTTGGCTCCTAATAGAGCTCACCTCGAAAGAGTGAAAAAGAGTGACATGTTGCTAGTGGTTTTTCCCAAATTGGGTTTCCATGTAAAATCCTAGTGTCAAACTGTGATGAATGTCTTATGAATGTTTTACATGTGATGATGTTTTTAATTATGCAATACAAGTTAATTTTATGATAATTTTATAGTACAGACCTAGCAACAACAAGTTAAGCAGGATTAGTTGAAGATTGATGTGTTTAATGTTTAATAGTTCAAGTGGTACATATAGACTTTTGAGTAACTAATTCAACTCCCCACCCCAATTATTCTAAGAATTTCTAAAAATTGGTACTAGAGCTAAGTGTTTATAGAGAGAAGTTTTAAGGTGCTTAAAACTAAAGATCATGAAAAATAAGGGAGATGTACCCAAGCTGAATAAGGAGAACTTTCCTACATGGTAGACCCTAATGAAGCTGCACATATCTAGTATTAATGATGTTGCTATCAATTTTTTGAGCAATGAATATATAGAGGTAACAACTACTCCTGTGACTCCTAAAGAATTGAGACATAAGTTAGATCAAAACCAAGCAATGTTGGAGATTACCTCATCCTTAAGCTATGCTGAGTTTAATGACCTAAAAGATTGCAATATTGCAAAGAAGATGTGGGACAAACTAAAAACCATATATGGAGGTGATGACAATGTACTAAGAGACAAAGCAGCTAGTTTGAGAGGTAAATTTGATGATATGAGAATGATGGAAGATGAGAACATAGTACAATATTGCACAAGAGTTACTGAGGTTGTTCATGTTATTCAAGGAGAAAATGGAACAATTGAAGATGAAATAGTGATAAGAAAGGTACTAAGGACTCTACTCCCTATCTATGGCATTAAAGTCTCTACAATTCAAGAAATGAGATGTACAACCAGGTAAAAAATTGACCCTAGAAGGTGTAGTTGGTAGAATTACTGGTTTTGAGATGTCTAATTTTGATAACTACACACCTGCTACTATTGATCTAATTTCAAGTCACAACTGATTCTTACTAAGAATAAAGGAAAACATGTGAAGAGTGAAAGTGATAGTTTTTAAGATGAGATTGATTAACTTGAACCCCTCATTACAAAAAGGTTTGGAAGAGGAAAATGTAAATACAAAGGTAAATTACCTATCATTTTTTTCATGCAACAAAGTTGGTCATACTATTGCTAAATGTCCTAATGGAGAAGATAAGGATGCAAAGATGGAAAGAAAGTATAAAGAAAGAAGAGATGAGAAAGACTACAGAAGAAGCAAGGATGACAAAGGTAAGAAATCTTGTTATATTTCTAAAAAAATGATTGATAATGAATCTGAGAATAATGATGATCAAGTTGTCTATGTTTCTATGAAGGAAGGGTCTGATGAAGATGAGATAATTGCATTAATTTCTTATGTGAAAAAAAGTGATAGATCGATAATTTATAGTGGATGTTCCAATCATATGACTAGTGATAAAGAAAAATTTTAAGATATTGATTCATACAATGATGGATGTGTTAAATTTGGTAATGATATCTAATGTGTCATAAAAGGTAAAGGCACTATTCAACTGATTGACAAGATAACATGTGAAAATGTTTACTGGGTTGAAGGACTTAACTACAATTTGTTGAGTGTTTCACAGCTAAAAAAATTAGATAACAAAGTTGAATTTCACAATGGGAAGGCCAAGATACATGATGGTGATGGTAAGCTAATTGTCACTAGTGAGCATACAAGAGGTAACTAATGCTATCTAGACCTATTAGAAGAGACATGTATGTTTGTACAATAAGAAGATGTTTGGTTATGATACAAAAGATTATGTTGTGTGAATTTTGAAAAATTTGGTGAATATCAGTAAGATGAAGAAAGTAAGAGGATTGCCTAAACTAAAATAGATTGACAATGCTATGTGTAAATAGTGCCAATTAGGAAAGATGGCCAAGTCTAGTTTTAAGAGTAAAGCATATACTACCAATGATATTTTTGAATTGGTTCCTACTAACCTATGTGGACCCATTGGTGTTAAAAGTTACTATTGTTAGATTGTGGTGACTGATCAGGAAAGTACTGTACATACTTCAAAATTAGTGGGGTTCGGGGCATCACCCCAAATTTTTTTTGGTACTATTCGTAGATTCGCCACTAAAGTTATGTCTAATTTATTGCCAACATGTTATAACCCTAAAGTGGTTTAATAATTGTGTAAAAGGGTTTAGGGTTGGGTATTTTCATTATGATGTGATGCAAAATTGGTTCTTGCAACAGTATTGAGCTGTAAGGGATTACGGATTGTAATCAGGTTGTAATCACTGGATTGTAATAATATTGGACTTGCTGTTTGGTGGATGTAGCCCAGGGATTGGGTGAACCACATTAAATCTTGATGCCTTGTGTTCATTTCTATGTGATCTATTATTTTCTGTAATTGGTTATATTTGCATGTAGTTTTTTTTATTTCTATTCGTGGTTTATCCTAACAAGTGGTATCAGAGTGAGGTTTTCTTTCAGTTATCCTCTGCAAGAAAGTCTCACGATTAAGTGAGAGTCTCACAGTTGAGTGGGAGCAATGGAAGATGAGGGTAAACTAAGGGTTGACAAGTTTAATGGGTAGAACTTCTAGTTATGGAAGATACAAATGGAAGACTATCTATATCAGAAGGATTTATGGAAGCCGTTGGAAGGAAAAGCCAAGAATCAGGGAACTATGTCAGATGTTGAATGGGATCGTTTGGACAGAAAGGCACTCGAAAGCATTTGGTTATGCTTGGCACCATTAGTGGCATTTAATATTACAAAAGCAAAGATGATAGAAGATTTGATGAAAACCCTAGTGACATTGTATGAAAATCTCTCCACTTCAAACAAGGTATTTCTCATGAAGCATTTATTTAATATGAAAATGGCAGAAGGTGGATCTGTTGCAAATTATTTAAATGAGTTTAATACTATTACTAGTCAATTATCTTCTGTGGGTATCAATTTTGATGAAGAAATTAGGGCTCTCTTGATTTTGTGTTCTTTGCTTGAAAGCTGGAATGGCTTGGTAATGGCAGTGAGTAATTTTGTTCTTGGATCTAGTATCCTAAAATATGATGATGTGATTGGTGTTGTTTTGAGTGAGGAAACTCGTAGGAAATCCTCAGGTGGATCTACATCATGAAGTGCTTTGAATGCACAAAGCAGGGGTAGAACGACTAAGAGAGGAAGTAACTCTAGAAATCGTGGGGAATCAAGAGGAAAGTCAAAGGGGAAGAGGTCTCAATCAAGAGGACCAAATGATTGCTGATACTGTGGGAAACTAGGGCACAAAAATAAAGATTGATGGAGTCAAAGGAAAAATTAAGGAGATAAATCAGATGGAGACAAGGAGGCAAATGTGGTAAGTAAAAAATCCGAAGAGGATGCTTTGCTTCTGTCTTTAGATAGTGTTGATGATTAATGGGTTTTAGATTCTAGTGCTTCATTTCATGCTACACCTCATAGAGGTTATTTCATTGATTATGCCCAAGGGGATTTTGAGATTGTTTATTTGGGGGATAATGAACCCTGTCAAATTGTTGGAAAGGGAAAAATTAAGATTAAGTTGCAAAATGGGAATCATTGGCTACTACATGAGGTAAGACATGTTCCAAGGTTGAGTAGGAATTTAATTTCAGTGGGGCAACTCGGTGATGAGGGTTGTGTAGTTACTTTTAATGATAAAAATTGGAAGGTTTCAAAAGGTTCCCTTGTAGTAGAAAAGGGTGTGAAAGTAGGCACCTTATATCTTTGTACAGGTCATATTGTTCCTTCTACTTTGATTGTTTTAGAGAAAAATGAATGTTCAAGAACAATTGTTGCAGTTGAGCAGGGAGAACAAATAGCTGCTGTAGATTTTGATACAGCATTGTGGCACAATAGACTTGGGCACATGAGTGAGAAAGGTATGAAAGTACTTCATTCAAAGAAAGTTTTACCAGGTCTAAAATGTGTTAATATGGATTTCTATGAAAGTTGTGTGTATGGAAAACAAAAGAGAGTGAGTTTTGTAAAGACTGGGAAGGAAAACTAAAAGGAGAAATTAGAGCTTGTTCATACCAATGTATGGGGACCAGCTCAGGTATCTTCCCTTGGTGGCTCTCATTATTATGTTAAATTTATTGATGAAGCAACTAGAAAAGTATGGGTTTATTTCCTTAGACAAAAATCTAACGTATTTCAAACTTTTAAGAAATGGAAATGCTTGGTTGAAAATGAGACTGGTAAGAAATTAAAATGTCTTAGATCTGATAATGGTGGTGAGTATTGCAGTCATGAATTTGAAGATATGAATTTGAAGATTATTGCTCCACTAATGGTATTCGTAGATAGAAAAATGTTCCAAGGACTCCACAGGAAAATGGAGTGGCTGAATGCATGAACATGGCTATAATGGAGCACGCAAGGAGCATGAGGTTGCATGTTGGGTTGCCCTTACATATGTGGCTAGAGGCTTTCAATAATGCAGTATATTTGATTAATAGAGGTCCCTCTACTCCTTTGGGCTATGGTATTCCAGAGGAGGCATGGACTAGTAAGAAGGTGAGTTATTCTTTTCTCAAGACCTTTGATTGTGAAGCTTTTGCTCATATAGACTCTAAAAATAGAACCAAGCTAGAAGCTAAATCAAAGAAATGTGTCTTTGTTGGATATGGCATTAATGAATTTGGTTATAGGCTTTGGGATTTTGAAAATCATAAAATTGCTAGAAGTCAGGATGTCATATTCAATGAGAAAGTGTTGTACAAAGATCTGTTGCAGCAACATGAGAAGAAAGAAGATGATTATGTAGTGTTGGATGATACTCCAAAAGCTGATGTTCCAACCATTCCTCATGATGTGCAAAAATTGAAACAAAAAATACCCCACACACCAGTGAATGTTAGATGGTCAACGAGGCAAATTAGACCTCCACAAAGATTTTCTCCCTCTTTGTATTCTATTTTACTTACTAATGCTGGTGAACCTGAAAGTTATGATGAAGCTATGTAGGTGGATACTAAGATTCAGTGGGAGTTTGCAATGAAAGATGAAATGGACTCTTTGCTGAAGAATAAGACATGGGATCTATGTAAGTTGCCTGCAGGTAAAAAGGATTTACAGAATAAGTGGGTTTATGGGTTGAAAGAAGAGGAAGGAGGTAAGAAAATATTTAAGGCCAAGTTAGTTGTAAAAGGATTTGCACAGAAAAAGGGAATTGATTTTGATAAGATATTTTCTCCTGTTGTTAAAATGACTTCTATCCGTACTGTTTTAAGTCTTGTGGCTACTAAAGATTTGAATTTAGAGCAATTGGATGTTAAAACAACCTTTCTTCATGGTGATTTGGATGAAGAAATATATATGGCTCAGCCACAATGATTTGAGGTCAAAGGTAAGGAGAACTTAGTGTGCAAAATGAAAAAAAGTTTATATGGCTTGAAGCAAGCACCTCGACAATGGTATCTAAAATTTGACAGGTTTATGCATGAGCATGGCTATAACAGGTGTCATTCAGATTATTGTGTTTATTTTAAGAGGTTGGATGATGATAGCTACATTATTTTATGTTTATATGTTGATGATATGCTTGTAGCTAGGTCTAACATGGATCATATTTCTATGAAGGATTTTGGGGCAGTAAAATAAACCCTTGGTATGAAGATTTGCAGAGATAGGAAGAATAGAACATTGACACTATCTCAGGCTGATTATGTTGAGAAGGTGTTGCAACATTTCTCTATGGAGAATGCGAAAGCTGTCAGCACACCTTTACCTGGTCATTTGAAATTGACTAAGGAGATGTGTCCTAAGGCACATGAAGAGGAGGATAAGATGTCCAAGGTACCCTATGCTTCAGCTATAGGAAGCTTGATGCATGCTATGGTATGCACTAGGCTAGATATTGCCCATGTAGTGGGAGTCGTTAACAGGTATATGAGTCATCCAGGATTTGAGAATTGGAATGTTGTCAAGTGGATTCTCAGATATTTGAGAGGAACATCCAATAAGTGCTTACACTTTAGGGGCTCTACTACTGATTTATAAGGCTATGTTGATTCAGATTTGGTAAGGGATATTGATACCAGGCAGAGTACTATAGGTTATGTCTTTACTATTGGTGGGGCAGCCGTGAGCTGGGTTTCTAGGTTATAGAAGATTAATGCTCTATCCACTATAGAGGCAGAGTATGTTGCTACTACAGAGGTAGCCAAGGAGATGATATGGCTTCAATTCTTCTTGGAAGAATTGGAATATCCTCAGAAGGATAATTATTTGTTCACAGATAGTTAGAGTGCCATTCATCTTGCAAAGAATTCAGCTCTGCATTCTAAGACCAAACACATACAGCTGTGGTACCATTTCATTTAGTCTATTTTGGAGGATGGAAAATTAAAGCTGGAGAAGATACATACCAATGAAAATATAGTAGATATGTTGATAAAGGTTGTAACAAGGGAGAAGTTGAACTCCTCTTAAGCTTTAGTTGATCTTTTAGACTGAAGATGAATAAAAGAACAGTAGAGTCTAGGTTAGATTGATCTAGTGGGAGCCCCATGTGGTAGTAGTATTGCTACAGGATCAGTCTCCAAGTGGGAGATTGTTGTTTAGTGTAGAGCCTGATCAGTCCCCAAGTGGGAGATTCTTAGATTGTGGTGACTGATCAGGAAAGTATTGTACATACTTCATAATTAGTGGAGTTTGGGGCATCGCCCCAAATTTTTTTTTTGGTACTATTCATAGATTCACCACTAAATTTATGGCTAATTTATGGCCAACATGTTATAACCCTAAAGTGGTTTAATACTTGTATAAAAGGGTTTAGGGTTGGGTATTTTCATTATGATGTGATGCAAAATTGGTTCTTGCGGTGGTATTGAGCTGTAAGGGATTACGGATTGTAATTAGGTTGTAATCATTGGATTGCAATAATATTGGACTTGCTATTTGGTGGATGTAGCCCAGGGATTGGGTGAACTATGTTAAATCTTGATGCCTTGTGTTCATTTCTGTGTGATCTATCTTTTTTCTGTAATTGGTTATATTTGCATGTAGTTTTTTTTTTATTTCTGTCCGTGGTTTATCCTAACAACTATGGAGATCAATATTTCATTCTATTTGTGGATGACTACTCTAGAATGATGACTAAAATGTTTCTTCAAGTTAAATTTGATGTCTTTCAATTATTCAAGTGGTATTTAACTAGAGTTGAAAAAAAACATGGGAGAGTCTAAAGTGTTTGAAATTTGACAGAGGTGGTGCATTTATTTCACATGAGTTCAATACATTCTACAATGACATAGTAATCAAAAGATGGATGTTAGCACTAAGGACCCCTCCTTAGAATGGGATAGTTGGAAGAAGGAATATATCAATTATGGACTATGATAGAACACTAATGATGGAGAAAGGTGTATCACAAAAATATTGGAGAGAAGCAATTAGTACTATTGTCTATACCCTAAATAGAGTTCAAATCAAGAAATGTACAAATGCTACACCTTATGAACTATGGTATGGTTATGCTCCCAATGTTAAATATTTCAAAACTTTTGGAAGTAGATGTTATAAATTGAAAGATAACAAAGATGAAAAGCTTGATGCAAAAAGTGATGAAGGCATATTCCTAGGTTATTCCACAAAAAGTAAATCTTATAAGTGTTTAAATTCTAACACTAACAAAGTTGTGGAAAGTGCAAATGTGAGAATTGATGAGTTTTCAAAAAAAGGTGATGCTTCATGTAATGAAGAACTGGAATAGTATAGTACATTGATCTATGTGGATGATGATGCTCCCAACACTCAAATGAACATACAAATCAAGCTAAAAGTTTCCATCAAATAGGAAATGATGGAGTAGAAATACAAATTTTTGAGCAATAGAGAGTGGGTGCCGTGCAAATGCTAAGTCATAGAAAGGCAATGTCGACCATCAAACAGTGAATTTTGATCATTTAGAACTTAAGCTAGAATCAAAACAAAGAAGAGGAAATGAACCTGAGATTATTTTTCTAGATGAACTTGAAGAAGAGCCAAGAAGAAAGCTACCTTTATTAGCAAAATATGTGAGAAGACATCATAAACCTGATAAAATAATTGGAGATGCTAAATCAAGTGTTATGACAATGACAAAACTCAAAGGTGACACATGCTTATTATGTGAGTTTGGGCCTAAATCAATAAAATATGATTTAGATAATGAAGATTGTATACATGATATGATGAAGAAATTGACTAGATTGAGAAGAAAAATACTTGGACCTTAGTGCTAAGACCTAAACACAAAATTTTCATTGGGACAAAGTGGGTTTTCAGGAACAAGCTCAATGAAAATAGTGAAGTAACAAGAAACAAAGAAAGACTGGTATGCAAGGGTTATAAACAAGGACGAGGGGTCGAATAAGGGGAAATTTTGCTCATGTGGCCAAACTTGAAGGAGTCAACACTCTGGTTGCATAGTTAGCTTACAAGAACTTCAAGGTATATTATATGGATGTCAAATATACATTTCTAAATGGTATACTAGAGGAAGAAGTATACATTGAACAACCTAAAGTATTTATCAATCCAGACAAGAGGAGCATGGTATTTGTATATGGTATATTTTCATATTCATGAGACTTTAATGCAAAGTACAGATAAAATGACAATAAACTAAACTAAACCCAAGAAATCATTGTCAAAATATAAACTCTACGAACGTCCCATGTTTCCCTAACTACAACTACTAAGAAAGCTCTTAGACCAGCATCTCAGTGACAGTTGTAGAATGGGAGTATGCTTAAAATGTAGCTCTATAAGAATGTATGCAAGATCTATGACTAAATGCCAATTATATGCTGTAACAACTCTAGAATGCTATTAAATGAGTATGCAATGTGCTAAACACTTGCTAAAATAATACTAAATAACAAGAAAAGAAAGATAAGATGCTATCCAAAATGACATGAACTTGCTATAATGACAATGCTAAAAATATGATAACTCAAAATGTGCCTATAGTATAGATGCCTAAGTGAAGTTAAAAATATCTCATAAGTGACCAAGAGGAAGAGTCCAATAGACTTAGATTAGAGGATAAATGAGGATTTTTCCAATTCCTTAAAATGTAAAAGAGGAATTTTAACTTTTATGAGGATAAATGACTTTATTGATTTAATAAATGTTCTATTTATTTTCAAAAAAAATTATTTTCCCTTCTCCCTTTTTGAATTTCATTTTATAATTTTGAATTATTTTTCTCCTCTTTTTGAAGTTGATTTAGGTCTCATTGATTTGATAGATGGTTTGACCTGATGTGATCCTTGATTTGAGAGTCTATTGTGTTCTTCTAATTTCATCCTTAATTTGTGTTGATTGATCAAAATTGTGTAGTTTAGGTCTTTGCCAATTTGTGGGTGTCTACCAATGCCCCTCTTTGAGCTAATATGCAAAGCATATTAGTTCAAAAACTATCTTGATTCTTTGATTTTTGGTCAAATTCTGATGGTTGAACACCTGATTGATGATGTTTTGAGGTTGATATGATGAATGATTATTGTTGATTTTGCTGATTGATTTTGTAATGTTTTTTCTTGGATACCCTGGTTTTGTTTGATTTGATGTTTGAAATTTTGGCTAC
This sequence comes from Cupressus sempervirens, assembly GCA_028749045.1. NCBI lineage: Eukaryota > Viridiplantae > Streptophyta > Pinopsida > Cupressales > Cupressaceae > Cupressus > Cupressus sempervirens. Next base: position 1,006,357,919 of record CM053785.1, on the reverse strand, counting down.
AGTAGAATGTTTTTTATTTTCAAAAAATTTGGATGCCCCGATTTGATATGTGTAAGGAAACTTGACAATAAAGAATATAACCATTTCCACATAACCCATAATAGATTTGAAATAAACATGGAATTAAAATCCACATGCAAGAGAATAGACAACATACCCACAAAATTGTGACACAAGATATACCCTGGGAAACCCTCATTGAGGGAAAAACCCAGCCTCCAAAAGCATCCATCATCATGTATTATTCAGCAAAAAATACCATTGCCATAAAACCATGGAAGCCTTCATGGCCATAGCCACAACCGAGAAAACTATGTGAACAAGCATGAATCCACACATCCCATGCCATGCTTTCAACCTTCACAAATGCTCCCTTGGCTAACCTGTCAAGCCTTGTCCCGCTTGACTCTTTCCTTTCTCCTTCTTGTCACTCTCTTTCTCTACAACAACTACCCTTGTGGCTGCTTATATAGTAGCAAGTCCCACAAAACCACCAAGTGGTATTACATAAACCATGTGCTACCTAATCCACTGACCCCACATTTAATATTGGGCATTTAATTCCTTTTTCCAATATTAAATAATTACATAAAATATTTTTACAATGTTACAATACAACTCATCAAAAATATTCTATGGGAATCTTTACATGTTGCACGTCCATCTAGATGCAACATTACATAATAAAATAAAATAATAAAATAACAATATTATGCAATGTGTGCAACACCCATTATCTCAACAATCTCCCACTTGTTGTATACATTGCATGGGGTCAATCCGTAGCTACATAAATGAACAAGGGAACAATCCCTCCCAGCACATCCACCATCATGGATCAAAATACACCAAGTGCTCCATCCTGGTACCCGCAACAAAATCAAAGTATCCAGCATCTCGAACATGAATGATCTCACCTCCTATTATGCCACTCCCACTGGACATACATAGAAGCCATCCAAAGAGAAAACCACCCAACCTGTTGCATTAGAAGATCATAAAATCCTGTGCCAACTAAAATTCCAAGCACAAATAACCTGATCCAAAGGTAATCACATGTATCCATAGTTGTCAAAATATCCATAGCTGAAATAGCACCCACAGCAAGTGCCAAACCCATCCAACTATCCACACCTCAAAGGTATAATAAGTGAATCTTATATCACCAACATATCCAATCTATAACCTGCAATCACAAGCCTCAAGAGCAATACCTGCCACATATATACCAAGAAGCTCCCACTGCAAAAGATAATGTCAAATCTATTACCAATCCACTCAACACATATCAAAGAAGTGAATCCATGTAGTATCAAGGACATCCATAATACATAATCCAATATCCTGCAAAAATAACTCTCATAAAAAGTCTCCAACAGTCTCCCAAATTCTCCACAACCAACAGAGGAAAGAGATAAAGGAATAACCATGTCATCTCTCAGATGACATACATGAGCACAAACTAGTGATCACAATATCCAACCAATCTCAAATCCAATGTAGTCAAAACTAAACATCCAGGAAGATAACCAAGACTAGAGAAATCATGCAAATCATAACCTGTATCATGTCCTTCTACACACACCTCTAGATGTAAACTGTGCAAGTATGATCTCCTCCATAAAACCCCAACAAGAAGCCTCAACAACACCCAAACCATACCATATAAATCATCATGGATGTAAGCCTCTCACAAGAAGATCAAACTCAATAAAACCATTCCTAAATCAAGGAATAACCATTCCTAATCCAAGGAATATGCCCAATAAAACCATCTCCCAAACTCAACCAGCATAACAACATATGCACACGGAGATAACCAATGCTAAACCATCTCTCAAATGAACCCTCCAGAACTAACTTATGTACCATAGCTTAAGATCCAAATCCATGAAAGACAAGCATAAATATAATTCAACTAAGAGAAACAACGGGCTATACCTCTCAAGTAGCAAACTACCGAGTAGACCAAGAGTGGGGAATGAGAATGCTCATCAAGATACCCAAGTCTCCAACCAAGACTCATCTAAGAACAATCTCCTCTCAAGTCCATATCAAGTGACTGCCCCTCGGACTTCCTGCTAAAACCATCAACCATCCCAACAAATACTTCTCTAATCCAAGAGAAATCAGCGTCACCACCATCTCTAAGTATCCATGAGCACCTATAACCAATCAATCCATGCCAACTCCAAATGCAACATAGCAATATCATGAAGTATCCAGCTTATTATCAGTGTACTCAATACCAAGAAACTAAACCAAGATCAATGTCAAAGTTCCAACCATGGCCTCAGGAACATAAACATGACAATATGATCTTACCATCTCAACTAAAGAGATAACATGCTCCATATGAACACACCATAACATGTCACAACTCTAAACGCATATCAAGAGTATACCATGACATAATAATGAAACCATCCTCATACCAAGGATAACATGCCAAATAAAAGCATAAACCACACCTTTTCCAAGAACCCTGTGAGTCCTCAAGATGCAACCATCTCTACACACCATGAAGAAAACCATCTCCACATACCATGAAGATAACCAAGAACTCTATGAGTCCTCAAGATCTAACCATCTTCATACACCATGAAGATAACAAGTGCACCATGCAAATGTCAAAGACGCTTCTGCAACAACAAGATCTAAGACAAACCTCCAACATCTGCAAACACTCAATAAATATATCAATGCCAACAACTCCCACTCAACTGTGGTACCAAGTCACCTATGGCATCATAAAATCCATCCTCTTCAAACGAAGAAGATATAAACCAAACCAGGAACTAATCCTGCACTGTCACCCCATCACTGTCACAAGCTCCCACTAAACCGTGTATCCAAGCTATCCATGATATCATGATGAAAAACCATCCTCTAACCATGAGAACCAACCAAGGCATCAAACCATCAAAGAACTCAAAGTACACATCATGAGCTCTTCAAAAGAAATCAAATAACCATGATCCTCAACCAAGAAGATATACCACCATAACTGAATCAGAAAATCCAAGCTAATGAACATCAAGGATGTACCTGTATATCCAATCATGTCATGCCAAAATCCATGACACCATGATCACATCCATGAACCGAGCATCTGGCTCTCAAAGTATGTCCAACCTGTCAGCATAGTCAACCACAATCCTCCACCATGACTGTACCTGGTAACAACATCTCATCCCTTCAACATGAAGATAAAATCATGTGACTGAGGGCATAGAAAACCCAAATCCAAGCCACCAATCTGAATATGCATCAATAATGAAAGATCAATGGGCAAAGACAACCCATAACCAAGCTATAAATGCAACCTATAAGTATAGACCGCTTACAACACTGCACAACTTGTAGACCCAACAAGTCATCATGCATATCCAAACCAAACACTGATAACCATATCATCATAAGACCAATGTGAATATGAAATGAGTATACAATGACATCAAAACTTAAATCTCCAATGCCATAAACTCATAATGTTACCATAGTCAAAATATATCTATAAACTGTTCAGATCAATATATCACCGAATAAATCATGCCAAACTTGCACCAAATCTAAACCATTGTGTAGAGCTCTCCAAGAGCTTTCCGTTGACTACTTGAAGTCCAAAATCCGACTCCGTATGCCCAAGTTATGCCCTAATCCGTGCTCAAAATAAACAACATCTGACTTTAGGGCTCTTAAAACCTAACAAAATTTCCAAATCATGGAACCAAACCTACACCATGTTGTAGTTCTCTGAATTAGCTTTCCAACGTCTGTAAGAACTCTGAAATCCAATATTCTGAGAAAAAGTTATGGCCATTTTACTAAGACAGTCTTTTTACCATTTTCAGTACGATTTTTCATTTTTTATTTTTTGAGTGACAAAAATTCCGACGGGATTAAATTTGACGGCCATCATGGGCTGAAACCAAAAAACTCTTTCATTTCCTCTGAACATGGCCAAACTAGGGCATATTATATATCAAATTTTATGAAAATGTCGACCCGGATCCAATGGTGAGGTCTGTTTTTACCTAGGAGGTCATTTCTGCATGCTACCCCCCAAAACCCTCATTTAAATGAAACATCCAAAAAAAACTTTTTGTCCAACAATTTCACATGCCCAAATCTTTTAACATCCCATCATAACAGAAAATCCAAAACCCTCAGATCTGCAATAAATCATTCATATATCTTGCCCTTTTCTTTTATGCTCTCATGCATTCCCATGGATTCAATCTAGGGTTACAAATAATAAAACCATAGCTCTGATACCACTTGTAAGGAAACTTGGCAATAAAGAATATAACCGTTTCCACATAACCCATAATAGATCTGAAATAAACATGGAATTAAAATCCACATGCAAGAGAATAGACAACATACCCACAAAATTGTGACACAAGATATACCCTGGGAAACCCTCATTGAGGGAAAAAACCCAGCCTCCAAAAGCATCCATCATCATGTATTATTCAGCAAAAAACATGTATTATTCAGCAAAAAATACCATTGCCATACAACCATGGAAGCCTTCATGGCCATAGCCACAACCGAGCAAACTATGTGAACAAGCATGAATCCACACATCCCATGCCATGCTTTCAACCTTCACAAATGCTCCCTTGGCTAACCTGTCAAGCCTTGTCCCGCTTGACTCTTGCCTTTCTCCTTCTTGTCACTCTCTTTCTCTACAACAACTACCCTTGTGGCTGCTTATATAGTAGCAAGTCCCACAAAACCACCAAGTGGTATTACATAAACCATGTGCTAAAACCATGTGCTACCTAACCCACTGACCCCACATTTAATATTGGGCATTTAATTCCTTTTTCCAATATTAAATAATTACATAAAATATTTTTACAATGTTACAATACAACTCATCAAAAATATTCCATGGGAATCTTTACATGTTGCACGTCCATCTAGATGCAACATTACATAATAAAATAAAATAATAAAATAACAATATTATGCAATGTGTGCAATACCCATTATCTCAACAATATGGATATACTGCCCTTATAGAAATGAAATTGGAAAAAAATAAATGTGGGAGATATATGGAGGTTCAAATTTTATTTTTGAAATGTTGATAATTGATAGATGAGGATGATCAAGTTGGTTGAAAACAATATCCAATTCCTGAAAGTGAGCAAAAAGTTCTAATGTTGGGTAAATAGAGTGAAAAGGTTATATAAATGCCCCTAAGGAGGGTTAAATAGGCGAAAAGACCTTTTTCCCTTGTCATTTTCACACTCCCCTTTTACATTTGGAGATTTGGAGCTATGAGCTAGTGAGGATGGTGGTCCCTTTACAAGAGCATCGATTCAAGAGGGGTCATAGGTTCAAGCATCCATCTAACTACAGTGCCTCGATAAGTTGTCGAGATCCTCCTTTTTGAAGATTTTTGAATTTGTACTTGAGTTTTTTAATTTTTGTGTGAATTTCTATTGTAAATGTGGTAGTTTAGATGTTTTAGCACTTTTACCTATTCATTTAACACATTAAAAATATTATAGCATATTTGAACAAATATTTTAGCACATATGTAGGATGAATTAGCACATATGAAAACCTAGCTTAGAAGAAAATTAGTGCATATAGTAAAATAATAGCACATATAGGTTCTTTAATAGTGCATATGAGAAATTTGATGCTTTCAAGGGATCCTGTAGCACATATGAGGACTAGGGTATCACTTTTAAATTTTATAGTGCTTATGCTTTTTGAGGTAGTGCATATGGGTGTTCTAGTAGCATTTTTCCATTTCATAGCATATTCAAAGTATGTAATAGTGCTTGCAAGTGTTATAATATAACATGTGCATATTTAGCACATTTGTTTGATCAAATAGAACATAAGACTCCAAAAATAGCATAGATGAATTATGAATTGCATCTACTTGTTAAAATGGTGCTAATGGAGTCTTGAAGAGAAAAAATTAGATTGTGAAACCTTAATTTAACATAAGATAATGTAAAACACAAGATTCTAAGTATATCAAGTAGTGGTATGTTGGGAGAAGAAAACAATGGAAATCAGGTAGTCATAAAGTGATGTCTTAGGATCAATCTAATGATAGATTGATAAAGAGTGATGCCCAAGATTAGGATATAGAGTAGGGAACAAATATGTCCAACCCAAGATATAGAGTAGGATAAATAATAGGTCCAAGGATAGATAATTAGCTGACTTAGATAGATATTTGATAGTAGATTGATGTATGATGATCACTTGGGATGAAATCTAACATTGTCATTTGATTATTTAATGAAGAGGTATGTGGGCAAAAGCTTATGGTGTGAGGATTGTATCCATGGCCCTTCGAGTCTATAGGTAGATTATTGGTCAAGGAGATATAGGTTATTGATAGATTTGGTTTCACCTATTTGCTACAGATGCCCTAGTTCCAAGTGAATAGAGGGCTATTGACAACTATGGCTGAGAGATGGCACTCAGACCACAACACTTTCCATCTGGCCATGGGTGAGATGACCATGACTCTTAAGGATATGTATTAATTATTATGGATCATGATAGTAGGAGACCTAGTGTACTCTAATTAGACTATAGATGGCACTGCATTCAGATATTTGTTTGGAGATGACAATATTAGTGATGATAGTTTATCATGGTTCCAAATGTTGCAGTATGATCCATTGTCAGTGGTGTTGGCTAGATTGATAAGATGATTTTTGTTGCCAAATAGACAAGGGCAAGGATGTCCAGTTGTATGAGGCCATTTGATATAGGACATGATTGATTAGCTGCAGAGATTTTAATGGGGTAGTTGCATATTGTCCCACTTATATCATGATTTGCATCAGGTTGTATATTCTAGGGCTTCATCACTATTAGTAGGGGTGATATTGTTACAGTTATGGACATGAGAGTATCTACCCATTACTTGCCTAATATGTGTACATCAACATTCTTAGGAGATGTCTTACATATATGTGTATTTAGGAGTGATTATGCAACCCCATCTGAGTAAGACAAAGTATTAGTGATAGATATTAGATGTTGGGATGGACAGAGACTATGCATAATGGTTTCATGAGCATCTTTTCCCAAGATGCACAAATCCAATAGAGCCTATTATTGGTATTGATGAGCAGTCAAGTGGAGGAGAGGATGGGGAGGACAATGGTAGCCAAGGGAGAGGTAGAGGGAGGCGTTGGGCTGGAGGGAGAGATAGCAGTATAGTTAGATCATGGGGAGATATGGAGGCTGAGGCTAAGCAATAGTAGTACTACCTTGGAGGGTTTTTACATGGGGACTAGTATAGAGGCTAGTAGATGTAGTTTTAGGGAGGTTTGGAGGGATCTATGGCCATGGGGGGGTGAATATTAGAGGAGGTATGGGCATTGGAATGGGATCTAGTCAGCGGGACAGTGTTGTTGTACAAGGTAGGAAAGAGCATGTTAGGGCTAGGTTATCTAATGATGTGTAGTTTATTTGGTGATAGAGGCTATAGACACATATTCCTATCAGAGATCCATAGGATTTATAGTAGTAGGGACAACCAGATGTGCAACCATTACCAGAGAGACCAACGAATCCATAGATATGGAGATTTAGATGAGTTCCATCAAGGCTCGGATGGGTGAATTGATGAGTATGTTGCAAGCTTTTACAAATTTGATGACACCGAGGCCACCACTACCACCACCACCACCAAGGGCAGATGGGGCTACAAGATATTAGATGCCCACAACTATACATATCACAAAAATGATAGATGTGACTGAGAAGGCTCCACAAGAGGATAGGAGGGACCCCAATGAGCAAGGACCTTCAGACTAGCCACATATGGATGATGTAGGCGATGAGACATAGGGATGATTGTATATCATTTTTCATTCAGTACTTATCATATGTTTTGTGATTGATGAGGTCTATTGGATATTCATGCTGATGTACTTGGTGACCTTTTGATGTTCATGTCATGTGATCATTTAGATGTTTCTATTGATTTTTTCCATCTTATCTTCATGTTTCTTTTGATATGTTGTCTGATCTTTTGATTTATGAGATATTGAATCTTGTTGATGTGTAGTCTTGTGCACTAGTTGGATCATGGACTCATGTATGCATGTGATGATGTGGTTTTATTAAGAGGATAGTAGTAGATATTGATGTATTTGTGGATGATTAGTATAGTATATAGAATAACATGATATGTGGATAGTAAATGAAGTGGTTAAATGGCATGTAGGAGTAAAATGTGTTAATGAAATGTGCGAAGGAAATATTAGGTAATGAGATGCATGAATGAAATAAAATGTAATGTAATAAAATGAAATGAAATGTGGTGAAATGAGATATAATGTGATTAAATGAAATGTAGTGAAATGAAGTTTGATGTAATGTGATGTAATGACATGAAATTGGATGTAATGAAATGTGATGAATAAAATGTGATGTAATGAAATGTAAAAAAATGTAATGCAATAAAATGAAATGGTAATGTAATAGAAATGTGATAAAATGGAATGTAATGAAATGAAATGGTAATTTAATAGAAAGGTTAGAAAATATAAATATGATAAAATGGAATGAAATGAAATTTGTAAAAGAGATGTAAAAATGAGATGAACATAATGAGATAAAAATAGGAGAAGGAAAAATAAGGCGAATGAAAGTGAAAAATAGAAGGAAATGAATGTGCTAGAGATGAAAAGACATGAGATGGGACTCAAACTTTGAGATTCAAAAGTCATGAAATGAAAATTGAGACCCTAGTAAGAATAGGTGAAGAAGTGAATGCATAAAATGTGATGAATGGTCTGATGAATTAGTGACCATAATTGTTTGAGATTTGAAAGTCACATAATGCAATAGGTGATATGGTGTAAAGAATAGGGGAAATTAGTGACCATAATTGTTTGAGATTCAAAGGTCACATAATGCAATAGTTGGAATAAATAATAGGAGAGAATGAGGTGTGATGCAAGGTGGTAGGGTTGTGATAAGACCAAGTCCAAAATAGTAAAGTGTTAACTGTGCACGAGTATATTGGTTTGTGACTTGTTGTTTTATAGTCTTACTCAAATTGTCTTAGCCATTTTGTTGATCATTTTTGTTGATATTTTTGTGTGTCATCCTAATTTATATGCCAAACATGTGTTTGCAAGGTACCCAAGATGAAAATTCAAACTAAATGAATGCAACTATCTATCACTTTTTGTAAAGAGATACAAAGTAACTATCATCATAGAGCATTTAATAAAAAGTGAACAAGTACAACCAACACTAGCTTAGCTATGGTGATATGAATATTGTATCACACTAAGAAGTGCCACCAAACACAAACAATGTACATGAAACATATGAAAACTACTAAAAATAAAAGTTATAGTCATAGTAAGTAAAAAAATCATGCAAACAATCACATGTCTGATAAAGAACCTCACCTAAGGTATCATACAAAATTGGTCAAGGTACATATGGCCTTCAAGACGAGAGGAGAGACTTACAAGTGGACACCAATAATACAAAAAATTAAAGGATCACTAGAGTAAAACAATGAAAAAACAAAGGAAAATAAAATATCATGACTTCGTCCCAGTACCTCTAGTCAAGTACATCATCGAGGTACTAGAAGTTCATAATAGTAGAAAAACCATTATTTGTGGACTAGGAGTGCTGACAGTTGTGTGCAATAGTGTCGAGTTTGTTCAATTCTCCCTAGAAGCAAGTATTGTGCAACTCTAATAAAAAAGCATGGGATGTGTTAGTGGAAATTCTATAGTGAGATCATGCAATTGTGGTGGAAGGTATCTGTCAGCATGGATCAAGGTGTTTGGGTGTCAAAGTTGAGGAGCAGGTGTACCTAGAATTTGTGTGATAGGATGTAGAGAAAAAAAATGTGGCAAGGCCAGAAAAGTATGAGTCAGGGAAAGGAATGACCATAAATAGGTGGATAATATGTAGATGAAATGAAGCACAGTGAAGAGTATAATGTGGTCATCAGGTATATTGAGAAGTCTAAAGAAGTGTGTAAGTGGAAGCATGTTAGGCTCACTAGATCAGTCACAATAGAAGGGTGAGGCTAGCCAGGGAAGGTGGGTTAGACAAGGATGAAGGGTGAAGTGTAGTTAGCAAACTTCTAGGGAACTAGTGTATCAGTCTGAACTTCAAGTGTTAGTTCAGGAGCAGGGTGAATCAAGTCATGCTAACAGATGCCAACACAACTTGAGGAGGTAGGGGTTAGGCCAAAAGAAATGCCCTTGCAACATTAATGATATTTTTAGGGACAACAGTGTAGTAGGTGTTACACATAATATTGAATGATGAGATGATGATGTAGGCAAAGAATAGTCCACCTGGGGTGATCACAAGCACATCAGTAGTGGTGATAGAGTTGGGGGAGATGAACTCCCTCAAAAAGTATTTAAGAAAAGCTTTGAGAGAGGTGGAACATGTTAGTTTGGGTGAGGTGATGAGTAGAGCACAACTTTTAATTAGTCTTGGGATGTTGAGACAAGGGTCAATGAAAGGAGAAACTAGCAGTGTGAGTGTAGAGAAGCCATAGCTAGAGGTAGGAGGTGGAGATCAATCATCAAATGACATGGAAGAAATATGGAGAATGTTGGCCATAGAGAGAGTCCAGGAGAAAAATATAGAATAGGAAGTTGCATTTTTGTTGGGGTTGATGGAGAAGGCATGGGAAGATGGAGTGCAAACAGAGGCAAGATGACTCCAAGTGATGATGAATATGGAGTAGGTGTGGGTACAATCATTAGAAGTAGAACTATAGGTGGATCAATCATGAGTGGAAGGAAATTACATGGGGATGCAATTAGAGAGGTCACAAGTATAGAGGTTGCAAGAATCCTGAAAGATGGCACAAGTGGGTTTAGAGAGTGGGAAAAATGAGTTGGTGTTACTATAATCATAGTCTGATTCATTTAGGGAGGCAATTGCAAAATCAAATACCCTATCATTGAAGCTGCAAGAGTGGTTAGCATTGAGTGAGTCAAAGGTGAGATAGTTGCAACAGCGATTAGGTGAGACAAAAGTGAATGTGGAGCATTGGTAAATGGTGACTGATCAAATGCAACAGGAGTGGGATGTGGCCCAAAAAGCGATCACTATGCCAAGAATAAACAAGCTAGTGGAGAATGTGTTTATGGATATGCAATGGACAATGAAGGTACACCAAGAAGCTACTTAATATATGGGACTTTATCATCAAGCATTTCCTAATGAGAACCAATAGGAGACACTATTTATGGATAGGGAATTTACACAATTATTGAATACACAACTACGTGGTGGTAGATTTTTTATTCCCTTGGATGTAGTGTGGATATGTAGAGGATTGATGCTAGGGGCTTCTTCTTCTGGAGCTATGTCTAGAGAAATGCCATTGATTGGACATGTTGTCCTGCCATCTCCCCCAAGGAGGCCAAAATAAATGATCCACTAGATGCTATTTGAATGTAATATTTTCATTGCCATCATAATAGAATAAAATATGTGTTTGTTTTTGTGGCAAGAAAAAGGACAAATGGTGTTGATGTTAATGTGTCAAATAAACATTGTCGTGTTTGTTTTTTGGATATTTTAAAAATATTTTTGGATGTTTTTAACATTTTGAGGAATATGTGGATGTTTTTGGAATTTCTATTAGATATTTGAATTTTTTAGGATTTTTCATTGATACTTAAATGTTTTTGGGATTTTTTATAGAGATTTGAAAGTTTTTGGAATTTTGGAAAATATTTGGAAAGGTGTTAATCTCCGTAAAAGTGGGAACAATATGATTTGTAAGGAAAGAAAGACCTTTACTTATGTGTAGGGAACTGAATGGCAGTGTGGGCTCTCAATGAAAGATGAGTACAAATTTGTGTAATTTTTTAAGAGCCATGGTGTTTAAGGTAGAAAAAGTAGGAAGTGTTAAACCACGAATTGCAAGGCACAATTCTGTATATATTGATAGGCTTTATAGACAAGCTTAAGACCAAAGTCTAGATTTTCTCTAGGGATGTGCTAAGATGGATGTTCATGAGGCATGTGAAAAGGCATTGGGACCCATGAGAGGTGTTGATGGCCAAAAAGGCCAAGTGGGACCTTGAAAAAGGCACTTGGGGGTTGAGGAAGGATGTTAGGGATTTGAAAAAGGTGCATGGGGCTTAAAAAAGGTTTTGAGGGCCTAAAAGGGTGCTTAAGAGCCTAAGAAGTCACTTTGATAGCTTGAAAAGAGAAAATAGGGCCTTGAAAAAGGTGTTTGGGCCTGAGAAGGTGCTTTGGGGGCCTAAAAAGGTAAAATAGGTCCTTTAAAAAGGTACTTTGCCCTAAAAAGGTGCTTTGGGGGTGTAAAAAGGAAAAATAGGGCCTTGAAAAAGGCATTTTGGCCTAAAAAGGTGCTTGAGGGGCTTGAAAACAAAAAACCAGGCCTTGAAAAATGTGTTTTGGCCTAAAAAGACATTTGAGGGCCTAAAAAGGTGCTAGAGGGACCTAAAAAGGTGCCTTAGGGGCTGAAAAGGAAAGGAGATCGTGATCATCTCTCAAACTTACACTTACTTATTCTATGCCCCCTGTTAAGTGATGATGAAAGAGTTCGATGAATATTTGGGCCTTTCGGGATAACATTGATATATTTGTTGAAGGGGCTAGATCAATTGTAGCCACTATAACATAAATATAATGAATAATCCATCAGGAATTGTTGTTCTTGACAAGAGGAAGGAAGAGGGGACTCTACCAAAGCCTTTTGCACTATTTGCATTGTGCTAGATTTTTCAAAGCCTAGGGAGATATTTCAAGACATAACTAGATTGCTTCTTAATAGAGCCATAAAATATTTATATATTTTTTGATATAGTGGGCCTCACCATTGATTTCATATAAAACCAGTCAAGATACACAAACCTATCCCAAAGGAGCATCAATTATAGACGGACACTAGTTTGAAATGAAATTAATGGATAATTTGCTTGAAAAATACATCAATAATTTATGCATAGTTAAATAGCTTATTTGAATTGAAGTGAGCCATATTTGACTGGAATTTTGGGGTGTTGTTAATATTATTGGGAATTTTGGCTATTTTTGGCAATTATTACCCTCTTTTGAATGTTTTTGGTAATTTTGGACAATTTTTGGATGTTTTTGATAATTTTTGATAATTTTTGAATTTTTTTGAATTTTTTTGACAATTTTAAACGTTTTTAATAATTTTTGACAACTTTTGAATGTTTTTAATAATTTTTGACAATTTTTTAATCTTTTTTATTTTTTTGACAAATTTTGAATGTTTTTAATAATTTTTTGACAATTTTTGAATGTTTTTGATAATTTTTGACAATTTTTGAATGTTTTTGATAATTTTTGACAATTTTCAAATTGGTGGGAGTGAAACGAGGATGTGAGTGAGATTTGTTGGAATATGGAGATAACCAGGACTGTGTGGAGGCACCTAAAGAGTCAAGGAGACCAAAAGTGGGCCAAAAGGTGAAAAGTGGGCTTGGATAGCTATATTTGAGATGATGGAAGCAAAAAGGAAATTAGGGACTTCAAATGGGTGAAATGAAGATGACAATAGATATTAGGAATTAGTGGTCATGGTGGATAACTAAGATGTGCATTGATTTTCCTGTAATTCATATCTATGGTATCTCAATACATCATCTGATTCTATGTTTCTTCTAATTTTTTGTTCTTCTTGTTGTTGTTGTTATGCTAATTGTCTTTACTATTGTGAACTATGTTTGATGCCAAGAAAACACTCAACTATAACCCTTAAGTGTTTCTCAATTGGGCATGTTTGAAATTAACTCAACCATGCTAGGTAAGCCACAAACAAGAAAAATTTGTCTCTCAGAAAGTTGCTTTAGTCCTACCTTGATTGTCTTTCTGCATTGAAGGACTTGTGTTGTTTAGGGAAGTCCAAAGGTGCTATCTCTCATTCCTTTTTAAACTAAAGGTGGCATTGCTCATCTCTTTTGTACCATTTTTTTTTTGTTGGTATTTTTGGTGATGAGGTGTTTCCTTGAAGCCTTAGACATAGAATGTTTTAAGATAAATGTTGTTGATGGGTTCTACTAGGTCTTCACCATCACAATCTGAAAGTCTATAAGTACCAATCCAAAAATATTTTGTGATAATGTAGGGACCAATCCAATTAGCCTCCCATTTTCCTTTCTTTTCCCTAGTAACTTGAGTCTTGGGGTTCTCTCAGAGGACTAGGTCACCATTTTGAAAGACATAGGGTTTTACCTTTTTGTTGTATTGTCTTGATAGCCTATTTTGATATACTTTGAAGTGTTCATGTGCTGCATGTTGATGTCCTTCTAATAATTATAGCTACTCTATATGGGCTACTTTATAGTCCTCATCTAATAGGACATCATAAAGAGTAACTCTTAAGGATGGGATCTCAACCTCTAAAGGAAGAATGGCTTCACTACCATAAATCAAGGAGAAGGGTCTTGCACCTGTAGGTGTCTTAATACTCAATCTATAGGTCCATAGGGTGCAGTTCAATTGTAAATGTCAATCTCGACCAATGTCGTTGATGGTTCTTTTGAGAATGTTGATAATGGTCTTGTTGGTGGCCTTTTCTTGGCCATTGCTTTGGGGATAATAAATTGATGTGGAGTGGTGTAAAATGTGAAATTTCTTACATAACTCATCAATTATTTGATTCTTAAAGTATAAGGCATTGTCAGTCAGAATGTCATGAGGTATGTCAAATCAACAAATGATATGGTTTAAAATGAAGGAAGAGATTTATTTTTCCATAGAGTGAGCAAGTCACACCGCTTCAACCCACTTGGTGAAGTATTATGTTGCAGTGATAATCCATTTATGTCTACTATAGGAAGGTAGGTGGATGGATCCAATAAAATCAAATCCTCACTAATAAAAAGTCCATGGTGTGGCCAAAGGTTTGAGCTCTTGGGCTGGTGCATGAATAAGGTTACCATGGATTTCACACTTTTTGCAAGTTTTAACATAGTTGATAGAATCCTTTTCCATGGTTGGCCAAAAATAATCCATCCTAAGAATATTATTTTCTAGTGTAAACCCACTAGAGTGTGAGCCACAGATCCCTGGATGAACTTCTTGCACAGCGGTTCTCGACTCATCCTTTTCAAGACATCTAAACAAACTACTGTCAAGACCTTTCCTATATAGTGTATCATCCATCAAAGTGTAGCATGAGGTTTTTCAGATGACGTTACGTCTTTGGTTGCATGAGAGATTAGAAGGAATGGTGTTTTTGCAAAGGTAGGTGATGATAGGGTTATACCAGAGGGAATCAAGGGTGTCTAAATGGAAAATAACAATGGAACCAAGTTGAGTAAACATAGGTTGAACCACCTCTTCTACTAAGAACTCATATTATTGGTGTTTCTTTGGTAACTAAGTAAGGAGGTTAAGGTGACCATGGAATCTACTACTTTGTTCTTATCTCTAGGATTTTTTTTCAAAAGTGATACGAACAAAACATGCCTTAAGTGTGTCAACCACATGTTTGTAAGGAAGAAATTTCTCATCCTTGGTTTGATATGCATTAGTGACTTGATTGATGATTAGCTAGGAATCTTCATAAACTTCTAGCATTGTTAGTTTCCATTCTAAAGTTAGTTTGAGGCTTAGGACCAAGGCTTCATATTCTGCCATGTTGTTGGTGTAGTTGAAGATTAGTTTGTAAGATTTGGGGATGGTAACACCTAGTGGCATGATAAACAAAATATTGGAACCTGAACCATGTTGTGTGTAAGAACCATCAAAATAGAACTTCCAAGTTACTAGCTTTGTTTAAAGAATGTAAATATCTATAAAATCCATTAAGATAGGATTTGATCTCTCAATGGGTGCATCTACCAATTGGTCAGCAATGACTTGACCTTTTATTGCTTCTCAATTTTTGTTCTTTGCACAAATTTGTGTGCTCTCCCATTCTCTTCTTATATCTCTTGAGAATGGTTCAATCTTCATATCTCTACTATCTTGCATTTTCTCATCCTGATGATGGATTATGTAGTATGATATGAGATATTGATGCTAAAAAAAAACACATAATAAAATCCAAAAAACATTTCATTTACAAATGGATTGTGGAACTCTGATAATGTTAACATACTCAATATCAATTTCACTTAGTATCATCACCCACTTGGCCAATCTACCTATTAACATTGTCTTGCTAAGAAGATACTTGAGGGGATCAATCTTGGAGATGAGCTTAACTTTATGTGTAAAAAGATAATGGCTTAGCTTTTGGGAAGCAAAAACTATGGCTAAACAAGCCTTATCAATAAAGGTGTAATTGAGCTCATAGTTGACTAGGGTGCAACTGATGTAATAAATGATCCTTTCTTTTCCTTGGTCATTTTCTTGTGCTAAGAGGGCTCCAATTGATTTATCTATCAGGGAAATATATAGAAATATTGGTTTTTGTGGTACTAGAGGTACCAACATAGGTGGATTCATCAAGTAGTTTTTGAGTAAATCAAAGGCCATTTGACACTAATCATCCCACTTAAAAATGATGTCCTTGTGGAGTAAGTAGGTGAAAGACACACATTTTTCTATGAACTGGGAGATGAAATGATGAACTGATTAAAGTCTTCCTTAAAGAGAACATAGCTGACTCAAGTTTTTCAAAGGTTGCATGTTAAGCCTATACCTTTTCAAGATCAACTTCTATTCCTTTGGCTGAGACAATGTATCTTATAAGCCTACCATATTTGATGCCAAAAGTGCATTTTTTTTGGATTTAACCTAAATTTGAATGCTTCTAGGTGACTAAATATCTTGTCCAAGATGGAGATGTTCATCTCATGTATGAGATTTGGCAAGGATATCATATATATAATCTTCCATAAAGATGTGCATCATGTCATGAAAGATAGTGGTCATGGCTCACTAATAGGTAGCTCCTATTTTCTTTAGCCCAAAAGTCATTACATTCCAAAAAAAAGTGCCCCATGCACAAGTAAAGGTTGTTTTCTCTTGGTCTTCTAGTTCTATCCTAATCTAATTATACCCCAAAAATCCATCCATGAGTGAAAACATGGAATGGCCTGCTGTCAAATCTAAAATGGTGTTAATGTTGGGAAGGTGGAAATCATCTTTAGAACATGATTTTTTTACATCTTGAAAATCAATGTAGATGTGTATGCTACAGTCTTTCTTTGATATAGGCACAATATAGGCACAATGTTTGATATCCATGACACATATGCTAAGGGCTTGATGAAGTTGGTTTTGATCAATTTGTTTAATTCTACTTTGACTAGTAGAACTATGTGGGGATGCATTTTGTTGAGCCTTTTCTTAATTGGCTTGACCTTTAGAGAAATGTTGAGGTGATGGAGGATTAAAGTTGGGTTTAATCCTGGCATGTCCGCATAAGACCATTCAAATTTTATTTTTCTCTCTTTGAAGAAGTAAATGAATGTGCTTCTTTCTTTTTTGTTTGAAGACTATAGCAAATAAATGATTCTCAGTTCCTACTCTATACACATGTTGACTTTTTCTATTGGTTAAATTAAGATAGATGATCTTTCCTTTGAGTGCTCAGGTAAGGTATAAATCATCTCATACATGGGTGCTATAGTTGGGTTTTCACCTTTGGATGCATCATTTCTATTTTTTTCTCAAGATCAGCTACAACCTGGTGGTGGTTGTTAAGGCTTGGAAATGTTTAGCCTATTTTAGTATGACTAAGATGATTGATATCAAACCCATCTATGTACATTTCTCCCATTCTTTGTGGATGAGAGGGTTCAACTACATTAAGGTAGATGAAAATTTCATGGTCAGTGTCAAAACTAGGAATATTGTGAGGTTCAGTTGTATCTCGATTAATGAGTTCGGGATGGACTAGGGAGAGTGATTCATAATATGGATAGGGTTTTGTGGGGTTTAAAGACATGACCTCATTAGATGATTCATACACTATATCAGTTAGGTCTATGACATGTGCTTCCTCTAAAGTATCAGGAAAAGTAGAGCTCATGATTGGCTCATAGTAGTCATCTTTGACTTCTACTAGAAAGAAGTCAGGAAATAGGGTTTGAAACTAATACCTTTTAATAGGTTTTTCATATTCATATGATGTAATGTGTTGTGTCTATTTTTAATCAGCCTCCAAGTTGTTTTGATGTGCACTAGCTCTTGGTGATGTAAAATCTAGATGAGAGGTTGATCCTTGTGCAGTCAAATCATTGGGTGTGGGAATGTGAACAACATCACATTCTTTGTCATGAATAGACTCTTCAAATAATGATTCAAATTTCCACTTTATGGAATCATCATCCTCTTTGTTATTGGAGGTGTCCATGTGTGGTTCTCTTGTGTGATGTGAATCTGGGAAGGATAGATTCACATTTTTAATTTCAACCACTTTTTGGTTACTACTATCCCTTTCTTTAGGTACCCACACAAAAGTGGAAGAGGAGGAATCATTGTGTTTAGGATGAGACTCAGGAGTGATCTATGCATTGTCTTGTTCACTATACCCCACTCTTCTTTGGGATGTATTAGACCTAAACTATGCTACTAGGGGTTCAAAAATTCCTTTCCCTTTCCTTAAGGGACCATCTCTCATATATCCCATCTCTTTCTTTAATTCAAAGCCTTTTCCATATATATGAGGGGAGATGTCAATATTTTGTTCACTAATTTCTTCTATAGAGCTTGGAGGTACACCACTTTCTTCAACAAAATGTGCATGGTACTAGTGGATCATGGTTTTTTGTGAGATCTTGGAGAAAGTGGGGGATCAAATAAGGAGACCAAGTACTCACCTACCCCTTTGTGTTGTAGTTTGCACTTCCTATCAAACTCCATCATCAACCTATCCATTTCTTCATAATGTGACTATTTGGGGTCCTTTGATGATGATGGTGAAGGAAGGGAAGAACTTGAACAACCAACTTTCTCTTTACCCTTAGTTGATGTAGATAAGTGGTCATCATTTATGTTGGTAGAACATGAAGTGTCTGTTGATGTGGACCAGTTGATGTCATCTGTTGGGGTGTTGGTTTCTTCCCTATTATGAGGAACAAGGGAGTTATAATATTGGGCAAGGTTTTGATCCCTAGGTATGTCACCTCTTGACCCATGTATAGAAATTTGAGACATCGATGGTAAGTGGAGGGAACAACTTGCATATCATGAATCCATGACCTCCCTAATAAGATATTGTAACTTAATTGTAAGTCCAAGACTTGACAAATAGTTTCTTTTACAATCATGCCCACCTTGATTGATAGAATAACCATGCCCTTGGAGGATCTCTCATTGTCATCATAAGCCTTAATGATGTTTTTTTTTGGGATCGATGGCATCTTATGTATATCCTAAGGCTTTTACCAAATTTAGTGTGCAAATTTTCAATCTTTCTTTTCTGTCAACCAAATCTCTTTTAACTCTGTTTCTATGAATGAACACTTCAATGTGCAATGCGAAGTTTTGGGGATGAATGGTTGACATGTCATCTTGAGTAGAAAAGGATACACAATGAGGGACAACAAGATTTCTGACCATGTTTTGAAATCTACTAATGTCAAGGTCATTTGATGCTAAGGCTTTGATGAGGATTTCTTTATGCTCAGGGGAAATTTGCAACAATTCAAAAATAGAGATATGGGTGGGAGTCTTGAGTAACTAGTTGAAAAAGATGTATTTGGGTAAGGATGAACTCATAGTCACATAATTGAAGTTTGTCACAGGCCCTAGTAAAATGACTTTCAAGACTTGGCCTTGAGTAACAACATTTGACAATTGTTTCTTGTTCTTATCTTTAATTATTATGACATTTATGGTGTCATCAAATCTAGACATCATGTTGATGGTGTTATCATAGTGATGAACATAATTAACCTTATCATGACGAGGTGCATTCTGATTAGCTCTATAGGATTCACCCTTTTCATGTCTCATGAAAGGGTTCTTGAATGCCATATGGTATTTATTGTTGTTAAGATTATTCACTTCAATAGTTTCATCATTGATTATGTTGGTTTGATTTTTTACAGGATAAAATTTTCCCAATCTAGGTAGAAAAAAATAGAATTGAGTCCATTATTGGAGGCTAGGGTTTTTGGTTTTTGATCTTGCAATTTTGATAACCTTTGAAAATCTTGTCAAATCCTAGGTCTCATTTCTTTTGAATTTATTGGGGTGCAAAACCTTGTCAAATGTGAATATTCCATGTCCCGTTCAAATATTTCATGCCCCCAAGTGCCTTTTTCCCTTTTGTTTCACAACATTTGATCGTTATAAGATCTACGATAGTTGCATCATCACTATAGAAATATGTAAGTGTTTTAACCACAGTGACATAGTGACTGTTAAAAAATTAATTAGTAGTGTTGTGAAATGGAGGTGCGGTGACTGCAAAGTGCTTTGTCTTAGAAGGTTTTAGTCACATGCTCCATGTTAGAGTTGTCATTGTCAGAAAGAAACAAATTGGAACAATTTGTAGTTGGCATCACAAGATTTTAGTTTTTCTGGCAAGTTTCTATGACATGACCAAAAAATCATTGCACCCTACTAGTAGTGATGTACCACCTTAGCGAAGAATGCAAAAAGTGGTAGCTTTTGAAAATAACGGCGACTGTGAAGTTCCTATGTAGTATCATGAACATACACATTCATTTTTTTGACAAACATACTAAGTAATATAATCATGATTGACAGATAGTCATTCTCCCATCATTGGAGGTCACTGTGTTGCGATCGAGAAGGTAATGGATCTTGCCAATAGTGACATAGCGACTCATCGAGAAAATGGTTTTGTGGCGACAAATCTTAAAGGTGGGTCCTAGCATTTTCTTCGTCAAACTTTAACCATGATAGGGCGGCATCTTGCTAAGAATGTGTGGATACCAAAAATTTTGAAAACCATAGGAGGTCACTATGTTGTGATTGGGAATTTCTTGCACATCGCTAGTAGTGACATAGCACCCAGTCTAAAAATGAGAAATATGGTGGGGCCTAGAAAACTTGATGTCACAACAAGAATTAAAGTATTAATATATATGCTAGCTTGATAGGAATTTCCCATGTCATCAATAATATGGACCCATGTCTAAGTCAGATGTTAGATGAAAAATATGATCATTGGATCAAGATTAGATCAACAATCATCACCAAGTCACTGTGAGAAGTTGTGCACTATTTACCAAACGTGACTTGGTGACTATGTGACCCACCACAGTTATAAGGATGAAATGCAGTTTCCTTGCCCTTAGATCAAGCTTGGATCTATAGTTGTCACTTCATCGCTATAGAGAGTTTCTCCAGATATAATGATAGTTACATAGTGAGTAAGGCAAATGAAGGAAGGACCCACCACCCTGGTATTAAAACATACACTAAAATGTTTGCCGTCAGATTGAGATGAGATGAATGGTTGTCACTTTATTGCTATGGAAACATGCTTGTTTCTTATGTATAGTGAGGTAGTGACTCAAAGTCACATGTCTTCAAAGATTAGTGGGTGCAATTTGTGTTACAAACAATGAAGGAAAGGTACATAGGGTAAAATCTCATCAGATTGATTACCAACATGTCAAGTGGAATGTGAGTCATCCCTATTTGCATTCTTGGATAGTACAATTTTTCAAGATCAACGGTGTAAATTTAAACGTAGAAGGTGGTGCCATTTTCTTTCCCTTGTAGTTAATTTATGAGGAATGAAAGCTTCATGTGCGAGAAAAAATAGAGTATATTGTAGAATATTTCACCATTTTCATCCCACGTGAACAAGTTTTCAAGTTTTTAGAGAAGAAGAAACAGTGAGAATTGGTGCTTGATCAAAATGTGAAGCATTTTCCCCTTGTTCACAAGATATTACAAAATTACATAGTAGAACAAGAAAAAAATCAATTAAGTTCCCATAGACTATAACCTCTATAGCATTTCAATTTCTACAAATTATAGTCAAGATGCTTCCAAAGAAGGTGTTTTCTGGGCAAGAGGATTATTTGGCTAGGAATATTCATGATGACCTGCTTGATTTAAGAAAGTTAGTTTTTCTAAGTTTTTTCATGGATTATGACCTCCTTGAGGCTATGGCAAAAAATTATCACCAAGCAATTAGAGTGGTGAGAAGAATTGATGGTGAAATTCTAATCACAATTAGCCCAGATGAAATTAGGTAGGAATTTGGTTTAGGGCCTCTCACTAATTATCATGTGCCCATTGACTTGAAAGAATTAGAAAAGGAATACATGTCAAATAAGGATACAGTTAGGCAAGGTGCATTGAGGGCACATGTAGGCCAAATTGCAACTCTGCCAGCAATAACATCCTCCAGGGAACCCTTCAAAAGGGCATACTTCAACACCTAGGTTGTGGACACATACAAGACTCTATGTAGAGTTTTTGGAGAAGGTGAAGAGGATTTTATGCCTATGGTTTTTATGTATATGATTACTCAGATTTCCTCTTTTAGTGTGGATGAAGAAATTCATAATGGCCTAGTTGGGAATGCAAAAGGCAAGGTGGAGAAGATTTTTGGTCACTATTCTTTGTTAATGCATATGTTTTTGTTCAAGGGAGTAATGTATTTTGGTAAAGAGATAAAATTCAACAAGGAACAGGATGAGGAAGCACTGCCAGTCCAATTATGGAGTGCAAATATGACTTTGGGAAGTAGAAAAGGCTAGTTTTGTCAGGTTTGATTTGTACTTTTCTTCAAAGTTGAGGTGCCTATTATTGAGTGACAATCCCAGAGTACCCAATGCATTGGTAAGTCTTATTAGGCCCCTAGACAATCATATTGGCTTGAAGGTTTCACACAATTGGGGAGACATCATCCCATATTTAGTCTCAACTATCATTAGGATTTATGGTTTCAGAGGTACTCCCCATGTGTTACCTTACCAAGTGCCCTTAAAAGTGGGAGTAGTTGAATTTTTGTGGAAACTAGGTAGACTAAAGGAAACTTACTTGTTGAAAAGATAGAGAGGGTCAATATTCCCCACTTGCACTATAGCCCATCAATTTGTAATCACCAAAGGGGGTTGGATTTCTCTACACAAGATATTAGATTAGTATACGATGGCTATTTCTCACCCTTGTTTTTGTGACATTGAGGGATTTTATCATTTGGCCTTTAGACACATAATTAAGTTGGGAAAAATTGATCATGAATTTTATTTTCCTGAAGACATAGTAAAAATAAATACTCCTTGCAAGAGTAGGAAACCAAGAAGGAAAAATGGAGAGTGTTCTCAAAAGTTTTGGATCTCATTCATCATTTTGATGCAGATTATAGTCCTCTAGGTAATGCCATTATAGAGGCAAATAGAATAAATAATCTCCTACTTATTTTTCCTGAAACAATGGAAACCATGAATGAGAAGAAGAAAATTCTTATTAATTCATTCCTAGATAAGGCTAGGGAGGTAATGAGGAAACTAGGATTCACTCCCAATATAGGGGTAGATCAATTGACTCTCCAAAAAAGGCCAGGTTATACTATCATCAAGAATAACAAGACCATTGTGGACAAAGGAAAACAAATAATTGGATCCACAAGTGCTATTTGGGCAGAGAGGCCTCCTAAGCCCTCCCCTCAGAGGTGGAAAGTAATAAGGGAACAAGATCCTCACATTGAGGAATACTCACCTTCATAGATCCCTCTCAAGATTGAAGAGGAACACCTTACTGGGGAAAAAATTGAACAATTGGGGTCCCAAGGAGTTTTTGTTACTCAATCTGAAATAGATGAAGGAAACCCCGAGGAGCCTCCTATGCAAATTTTTGAGTTGATAGTAGCAAACTATTAAGGAAGGGAATTAGACCGTATGTTAGAGCAAGCAAGTCAACAATTTTTCTCAGATGATAATTTTTTCAAATCTAGAGGCTTCCACCAATTTGCATTGAGAACCAACATGGGAAAATTCAAAGAAAGATGTAATAAACTAAGAATAGGGCATTTAGAGCTGGAGGAGGCAGCCTTGCAAAATCAAATAAAAGAAAAGATGGTGCAAGAATTCCAAAATATAGCCCCTAAAGAGGGGAGACAGATGGTTTGATTTTTAATTTTTCTTCAAATAAATTAAATTTTCAAGATCCAAGCATGAAGGAATTCATAGGTACTACTTTTAGTGAGGACCAGGCTACTATGGTTATATGGTCATTGAGAAAGGGATCTAGGGTTGTTTCATCATAGCTAGATGACTCGGGATTAATAGGAAATATCATTGTGAGAAGAGTAGTAGATACATCCCATGTATAGGCAGCTCATATGGGTGTTAGGACATCTTAGTTTGTTCTTTCCACTATAGAAAAGGAAGAAAAAACAATGTTTGAATTACACAATAAGTATGAGAGTGTTTTGGAGGCCTATAATAAAGAAGTTCGAAGAAGAATTGAACTTGAAAATAAAGTAATGGGGAGGTCTTCTAGGCCTAGAATAACATATCCCCATCCTCTAATGGAACCTTTTAAATCCACTCCTCTCATACAAATGCTAGATACCCCACAAAGGCCACAATATTACATAGTTGAAGACTTTGAAGAAGAAAAGAGCAAACTATGGGCATTGCATGTGTAGACACCTAAATTTGATTACACAACTTTGGTAATCTAATTTAGCCATCTCTAAAGGCATAATTAATTAAATTCTTATTTAATTAATCATTTGCCATCCCCTAGCTGATTAATTTAATTAATCATCTATAGTCCTAATTGATAAATCAATAACCTATCATTTATCAATAAAATCCTATTCTCCTATCTAATTCCAAAATCCCCATTTATTAAATAAATCTATTTGATAAATAAATCTCTCAAATCTAAAAGCCCCTAACTTATCCCTAATCCTCCATTTAGCCGAATACACCCCATCCACCCATACTAAGCAAGCTTAGACCCTAACTCACCCAACCTAATTAATGGCATCCACTTGCACATCTCTAACATCCCTAATCTAATCCTAAACCCAAGCCTAATCCACCCCCTAATGTTGTCACATTCTCTAAACAAGTTTAAGACTTTCCTAAACCAAACCAAAGTCTCCCCTCAAAATATCCCAACCACAAACTTGATGAAGCCCACAAACCCTTAAATGCTCTTACAAGCCAACTCATGACTCTTACACCCTCCCACTCATGACTCTTACATCCCTCTTACATACTCAACCTCCCTCATCAAGCCTTTAACCAACCCCTTATCCTATCCTCTCACACTCATCCTCCTTGTGACAAGTGTCACCTTCCCATTGGCGCTAAACAAGAACAATCCATGTGTTCTCCTTTGAGTGCATCCTAGCCCTCTTTAAGCTTCCATCTCTCCTTGCATCTAAGCCATCCATCCCTCTACCCCTTGGCCTAAAAATTGAATCCCCTCCCAAGCCATTTCATCACAATCCTTTTAGTAAAGGCATAATGCTATTTTGAGAGCCAAATCCATACCCATACCCTTATAATGCCAAATTGAGAGCTCACAAAGCTACCAATTTGTCATTACCCATCTCCATCCATTGAAGCCATCTTGAGCATTTGAGCACACATACCTAATCTAAGCAAATAGACTCATCCCCAAAACAAGAAAGGCATTCATTGAGAGAACCTCTTAATGGTTCATATTCTCAATTGAGCGCTTATCTTGGTCTCTCTTATATGTTATGGTGGTTTAATGTTTGAATGCTTTTGTTTTCATTAAATTAGTGTTCTTAGCATATTAGATTAGTGTATACATTTTGGCACGCCCAGTGGGACCCCACATTTGGGTCTATCTAATCATGTTTTGGTTTTTTTTTGTTTTTATGACAAACTAACCAAGTCTAACATGGTTCTCTTATGTGTTTTTGCAAAAGGTTTGCTGATATTTTTGTAGGTACGCAGGTTCCTCCTTCAAAATCACGCTCCTGGCCATATAAGCAGTTTTGACCCAGTCAACATTTTTGTTGCATCCTCGCAACTCTAGGAACGTGATCCCATGACGCAGGAACATTTTTATTTCACCAGCAGGAATGCAAACCCATGACAGTGAGTTCGTAGTTTAACACTAGACAGCAGCCACATGCCTTAAAAATCTTCTCTACATCCCCGTCAGCCAATATCTCAGCAGGACCATCATTCTCATTTGCAGGAACGCTCCTCCTTTCTACGAGATTGTCATTCCTGCTTGCGGGAATGCTCCTCCTTCCTGTGGAATTGTCATTCCCACTTGTGGGAACGCTCATGTTTTTAAAATTGTTGTTGAAAAATTGTAAAACCTTATCATTCGTAGGACTGTCATTCCCCCGTTGCGGGAACGTTGTAAGATCGTAAACCAGTGGGATTGCTCTGTTCAAAATGAGCTCCCTAGTTTTTATTTTTTATTTTTACCAATTTTTTCGATATTCCCGTGGCTTGGTCAACCTGCGACAACGCATCCCTGCGAAGAAAACTCCAGTGGGATCACATTTTCCCTACGAGATCACTGCTTAGACTCGTGGGTTTGCTGTGCTAAGTGCTTGGTTAAAATTTTTGATGTTTTCTAGTGCATGTTTTTATTCTATGGGCATTGCATGTAGAGCTCAATGTATAGTATGAAGATAAATTGAGAAAAGCTCTCACATATTTGAGGGATAAAATTGAATGGCCACTATTTTATGATCAGCTAAAAAAGACAATAATCATATGGGATGAAATGAAAACCAATGATGAGGCTTTGAAGCATGTTGTAAATAAATGGGTAAAAAGAAGGAAGGAAATGACATTTATGTGTTACTCTGCCATAAGATTTTCACATGATAATATTGAAAAGACTTATGATATTGTTAATGACCTTACAAAATTTGATAATAAAAGAGTTCATCTATAGAGAAGAATGGTGGGCTATTTGAATAAATATAAGAGCCAAAAATTTGATTTATTCGCTTGTGCCCTAGATTGAAAGAATAAATTAAAGAACAAAGATGAATGGGCTAAGGAATTAGATGATTTATTTTGTTTGAGAATGAATAAAATCATGAATTAAAAGGGACATGCATGGTGGGCTACCACAATAGAAGAAATGGTGAAAGCCCAGATATTCTTTGATTCTTTGAAACGAGATTTTTTTGACATTGATTGTGAAGCTGAATATGTTATCAAGAAGCAATAGGATATTCTGCAATTTGATTGGCTAGATGACACACTTTATGACAAGTGGATGGTAGATATTGCTTTTGGTGAATAGTTGGAAGAAGCTGAAAGTGATGATGATAAAATACATGAAGATGAACTATAGATCATTGACTCACTTCCATCAGCACCTAGGAAAGAAGAAGACAAAGAAGGGTAGTCATCTCATGCAAAAGATGCAATGGATCAGTTGGATGACATGGCAGAAATGGAACCAAATGTAACTGTCACCTTGGTATAACATGATGATATGAGTGGAAATGCCAAAGTGGAGGCGAAGTTGCATAAATCAAAGCCCAACACATCACTGGCAAGTTTGATAGCTACATATGCTAAGGAATTACAGTGAATAAGGGCCAATCATGATATCTATAGCACATGAAGATGTAATAGAAAAAGGGGCTTGCCAAGTGAATGATATGATGTTACCTTTCTATTAAATAAAGTTCTATCTTTTCTTGTTAAGCAAAATGTAAATACCTTGTAAAAGGACACCTATCAATTCTCTATGCCTAAAGCTTGTTGCATCTCATACTGTATAAGTGAGATTCTAGGACTAGAGAAGGGTCCAATTTCTAATGCATTTTTAGTTTTACACTTGGTATGTTTCAGTCTACTTATTGAGCAAACTTTATGATGTATCTTCTCTTCAAAATTTGCTAAGAATACATTAATGTTGTGTGATCCTTGTGTCTTTTTCTAGAATCATTTTGAGTTTTACTACAATTGTATACAATTTTTAAGGAAAATTAATATAAAATTGAGCTATCCCCATATCTATTCTTGTTGAATTTTGTCTCCTTTTCTATTATCTAGTTATTTTGAGATTGTGTGAGTAAAGCTTGTCCAATTGAATGCAATTCACTTAGGTTGTATGTCAATTCATTACTGCTATTAATTCAATGAATTAAGTAAAGGCTTTGATGAATATGATGAGATTGCTATGGTAATAGAAAGGATGTCTGTAAGAATGAATTCCAATAAGAATAGCTGATAATGTTTGTTGTAATGCAAAAAATTAGATCTATAAATTAGAATAGACTCTGAATCCCAATGGAATAGGTACTGATCAAATTAATTATTTCTGTAGATAGGTAGATCATGAATAAGAATCAAGTCTAAAATCACAATCAACTTTATTTTACTGTTCTTGAAGATTTTCAAAGGTGGTCAGCACTTGTTTGCACGGAATATTTTAGCCTTAGTCAGTTGCTATTGCTCGAAATAC
The DNA here is from genome assembly GCA_028749045.1 of Cupressus sempervirens. Classification (NCBI taxonomy): domain Eukaryota; kingdom Viridiplantae; phylum Streptophyta; class Pinopsida; order Cupressales; family Cupressaceae; genus Cupressus; species Cupressus sempervirens. The sequence continues at coordinate 1,006,329,590 of CM053785.1, read as the reverse complement.
ATACAAATCTATAGAAGAATTGTTACCAAATCTACTATATGGGATGTATTTTATCTAAAATGTCATGAAATGGATAAATCATGTATGTGTGTAAAGATAGAAGATGAGAATCAGAGTGAAACTAATAAAATTCTCATACAATATAATTTAGTTTGAATCATCCCCTAGGTATATCCACCTTGGTTTTACAGAGCCTAAAGAGTAGAAAACCATCCTTGGTTTTGTTGAAGTTGGGTCCAAGTTGTTTGCACATGTAATTTTCAATAGGAAATGGCTAATCCTTAGGTTATGTGAGTATTATCACTTTGGTATTGAGCATTTTGTTGTTTAGTAGTTTTAAACACCAACAAAATGGCAACTCTACTGGGGAGTTGTCCAATACATGGGTAAGAAGTACTATAGTTTCTTTGGTCATGTTGTGTATGTGTGTGTCAGATCTTTTAATACTAGTATGTTTTAGTGACAAAACTTGAGAATTTAAAAAGAGAGAAAACGAAAACCAAATGCCATAGAGCTGCACTGACGTATTCAACCCTTCCAAGTGTCTTATTTGTTAAGCAAGATTTGCAGTCTTATGATCTTAGTGATTGGTCCATTTGTGTGCTAGATATTTCCATATTATCTTGTGTCTTTTCCTTGAAGTTAGGAGTAATTTTAATTTGTTGTATTTTACCAAGAATAGGGTGGCAACTTAGTCAAGGTTTTAAAGCTAGTGCTTATTTGACAAATAGTAAAATGGTTGACAAGAGAAAAAACACAAGAGCTTACACAAGAGCCAATCCTAATGTACCAATGTGTACTGACTTACCTCAAGGTGGTAGGAAGAACCCGAATAATAAAAGGCAGACCCAAATCCAACCTGGAAGCCAAGAGGTAGTGTATCAGTTAATTCCCAATACCAACCAGTGGTAAGGAGAGAGTCTTCTTCACTTAGCTCTGAATTAGAAACAATAAGACTCCTAGGAGGAATATTAGTATGCCATTACTAGATGAAAGAACATATCAAGACAAGGATATGTCACCAATAGGGAATGAATCCCCTAGACTAGATCTAATAACGAAGATGAATCATAGGCTAGGACTTAGGAGTTCATTTGGAGTTTCTTTTAATCTCAGAACGGTCCCATACATTGAACCTAATCTTATAGACCTAGATGACCCTACTAATTCAAAATCCATTTCTACACATCCCAAAGAAGTATGATTAGAAATAGGAATTTTGAAAAAATGGGTTGCTGAGGAAGAAGCCAAGCATATTTGTCTAGAAAAGGAAAGAGACCAAGCCACCCTTGATGCTATAGTGGAAAGAGATAATCTGCTCAGAAGAATGGCTGCCATATAAGAACAAAATAAGAAGTTGGAAGAAAGAACTTTAGTTCTTCGTGCTGATGTCTTTGGAGATGTAGACAAATTGAGAACTAAAGTTTAGGAACAAGAAAAACTACTAAGCCAAAAGAAAGAACATTTCATTACTCAAGTCATAGATATGCTAAATGATTATGATGTTGAACATGAGGATGTTGTGATGAAGTTATTTTTTCATTCACTGACTGAGGATGTAAGGGATTGTTTCAGAAGGTTACTTGATGAAAACATTAGTTTATGGAGTGATTTAGAGAAGTTGTTCAAAGAAAAATATGGAGAGAATACTAATGTTGGATTCATGTTAAATGAATTCAATAACATCAAGAAAAACCCTAATGAGTCTACATTTGATTTCAATATAAGATTCCAAAAGGGTATATACAAATTGTTCTGGTCATGAGGTTGAATGAAGATGTTTGCCTCACAACTTATTTTAATGCTTTTGATAGCAAGATGGCTTGCCAATTGAGGGATAAAGATCCTAAAAGTTTGAGGGATGCTTATAAGATTGCAGTAAATATTGAAAATAATAGGAAAGCATCTAGCAAACTAGGTAGGAGAGATGATCCAAAGTTATTCAATCCAAAGAATAACAATAAAAGGGAAGCTGATAAAACCCTTGTAGGAAAGAAGCTTGAAGAACCCACTATAGGTCAAGTGTTGGACTTGTTAAAAAAGATGAACCCCACCACTTTCAACACACATAAGCCAAGTTTTTGTGAGAAGGCCCTTGTGAACAATAGCAATTTCAATAGATAACCTAGAATGCAAAACTACCATTATACCACCCAATGGAAGGATGGCAAGCCAATTCCTAACCAAACCCAAAATGTAAAAGATAAGGGTACACCAAATATGCTGCAAATAAGTTCTATTAATATGAATGATAATGTGCAATGGTGTATTATTTGTCAATCACCTCACTCATCAGGCTATTGTGCTATTGCTCAATAATTTGTTTCAGATCATAGTGCACAAAATGAGGAGGAGGAAGAAGAAAAAATCCATGATGATGTAAGTTGTAATATGGTGAGCATGTGCAATGATTGTGTGGATTCTAATTTGGAAGAAATTGAAAGTGATCCTAAGAATAAGAAAATTTCTTATCAATTACATCATCAACAAGTGTTCTCAGACAATGAAGGGTGTGATGAAGATTGGGTATGTGCTACATCTTCTGAAGTTGGTCATGTGAATTTAAGAATTCCTTCTAAAGGGTAAATTGATAAGATCACTGCAAAGATAATTTCCCAAGTACATAGCAATTATAATTTGAGAAACTAAATAGTTAACAATGATATTGGGAATCCTTTTGGTATATTCATCAAGGATATTACACATAAGATCAAGGATGAAAATAAAGAGGTTAGTATAGAGATAGTCAAGGTTAAAGATGTTAAAACCAAGAAGTGGGAACCTAAGAAGAAATTTTAGTTCCAAACAAATGAGATAGCAAAAGCAATTGTGCAAGAAAAGAGATCAGGATCTGATACTATTAAACAAACGATAATGCCTATTGTTCAAAAGGTTCCTACTCTAGGTATGATTGTGAAACCTATTATGTCTGATCCTATTGACATTATATCTATGTTGTCAAAAATTATTGTTGAAGTACCCTTGTTTGAACTATTTAGAATTGAAGAGCATAAGAGAAAAACCTTGTCATGGTTGGGAGGGATAGGAAATAATAACAACAATGTAGAACAAAGTGCCATTCAACAAACCCCATTGGTAGTAGAAAATAGTGGTATTATGTCCCAAATTACCCAAATGTTCCTAGATGATTCATTAGTAGCATATATAGAAGATATTGACCTATTCTTTCTCAACTTGATTATAAAAGGAAAAACCCTAAAAAATTGCATGATAGATTTATGAGCTTCTAACACCATCATGCTTTTCAAAGTAATGGAAGCCCTAGGGTTGAAAGTAGATTCTATCCAAGGTAGATGTAGAGGTATGGATGCTAGAGAAGTCCCTGTTATAGGCACTATTATTTCTCTACCATTTAAGCTAGCTACATATCCTGAGATAGAGTTGGCCATGTCAGTCCTTGTAGTTGATATTCCTCTACATTCTGGAATGTTGCTCTCTAGAAAATGGAGTGCTGCTATGGGAGGTAGCCTACAATGTGACCTAACCTATGCAACTTTTCACATAGGTGACAAGGCTATTAAAGTAGAAAGAGAACCAAGGGTTAGTCATATTTTGGGGGAGGAAATTGACAAAGATGCTACTTGGTTTTTAGACGCAGATGTGAACGCATTTAGAGCTGAGTTAATTATCCAAGAATTTGAAAAGTTGTCTACTATGATTGAGCATGAAGTTGAGTGTTGTATGGATTCTCCACTATTATGGATAATGTTCTTTTATGGGGCCAGTTCTAAAGAAGGTGTAGGGGTAGGAGTAGTTTTTGTTTCTTTTGAGAAGAACACCTTTATATTCTCCTTTACCCTAAACTTTTCATGCACTAACAATATAGCTAAATATGAGGCCCTATTGTTAGGATTGAAATTTGCTCCCACTACAGAATTAAAAGGTTGCATGTTATAGGTGATTCCAAATTGATTATCTCTTAGATAAGGGAAACATATGCTTCTAAGAATAAAAGGTTGAAATAGTATAGAAATGTTGTTTGGGATCAGATCAAATTCTTTGATGCATTCGGTATATCATGGAGAGAAAGGAGTTAGAATAAGATGGTTGACCTAGTAGCAAATGTAGCAATTAAACCAAAGGATGTATCCTTTGTGAGAATTTCACAAATTGAGGTTCAAAATAGGCCATCAATACCTAACAATATTGAACATTGGCAAGTATTTGAAGATGACAAAGACATTATGAATTTCTTCTTAAATGAAGATAAATACCACGGTCAAGAGTTGGACTATAGTGATTTGGTTGAAGTTGTAGGTCTTTAAGTAATGCGGGGAAGCACATTTACGACACGTAGACTAGATGATGTCAATTACTTGCTTGCTCAAAAGAAGATACGAGATTTGCTGGCATGGAATGTTGTCAAGTAGTATGAGCTCATATGGAAATTTCTCATTGGTCAGCTCAACTAGCTGGTTGTTAATAAAAAGTGGATTAGTCTAATCATTGATCTTGTTTTGATCAACAGACGACACATCCCCACATTATGAAGTTGTAGGTTTTTAAGTAATGCAGGGAAGCACATTTGTGACACGTAGCATTTTTCTAAAAACCATAAAGCTTGTTATTTTTAAATCAAAACTGTCCGATCTGATAAAATCTACAGATGGGATTCAAACTTGAATGCAAATTGCAGGCAATGGTTACTGAGGGTAAATGTGATTTAGATCTTGTGCATGTGGTTTTAATTTATGAAAAGAGCCCATGATTTCACCATTAATGAACCATCGAAGTGTAGAAAGAACATTAGGGAATTCGAGATTTCAGAGCTAGGGCACGAAAATTCTTTGTTTTTACTCTAGTAAAATTGTAGAAGACATCATATAGTGCAGAAGTGTGAATTCCAATGGGTAAGTGCTCTGTGACATTCTTAGTAAAATTGAAGCATTTGTTGTTGTGAATTTCCTAGGGTTCATTCAAAATGCCTCCCCGAAAAGAGTTCACTGGTCAAAAGGATTATTTAAAATGTTCCCTACATGATGATTTTCTTGAACAATTCCCTTTATCAGTGCATGAATTAAATAAGGGAAGGGAAATCATTCCAAAAAATCCTTGAATAGTTGTAGCAGAAGGCTTTTATGACAAAGCTAATTGGATAAGGGATGCCCAGGTTTCCATGGGAGGTCTGGAGTTGTTTAAGAAATGGTTTTCAGAGCAAAAACTGGACACCCCTATGAGCAATGTTTGGGAATTTGATATTGGAAAATTAATAGTCCCCACTATTTTCTTTGATAGTGATTTATTGATGGACTTGGCAAAGAAGTATGATCCTATCACGAGATGGGTAAAAAATCATTCTGGAGTCAATCTTTTTAGGGTTTTCCCTGAGCTATTCAGTGAGGTTTTCAACCTTAACCCTAACCACGCTGTGCATGAAATCATTGATATGGATGATTTGCAAACCAAATATGATGCACAATGAATGTACTTGAGAACAGGGCCACTATAGGAGCATGCTACCAAGGTCGATAATTTTCCTGTGATTACAGCCAGTACCCCAAAGCCATTGTTGAGAAGACATTTCAACTTGAGAGCCCAAGCACTGTATTTTTCTCTTTGCAAGATCTTTGGGATAGATGAAGGTGATCAAATTATAGGTTTTTTTGTCCTTATAATTTCTCAAATCCTTCAATTTGGAATGAGTACCATTCTAGATTTTTCCACTTTTCTAGCAAAAGAGATTCACAATGGTTTGGTTGGAATAGCATAGGGAAAAGTAAACAAACCATTCTGTTGGTATTCATTGATGATGCATGTATGCTTATACAAAGGATATACTTTCTTCTCCAAGGCTATGGAGTTGGAAACAACAAAGGATGGAGAGAGGAATCCAGTACAGTTGTGGAGTGTGGATATGACTTCAGAAGCCACAGATGCTAGCTATGTAAGATTTGACAAGTATTTTGCATCAAAGCTTAGACTGCTTTTAAGAGGAGATAGCCCTAGAATCCCACAAGAATTATTAGAATTGGTCAGACCTAAGGACCATGCTAAAGGGCTACTTGTTAGTCATAATTGGGGGGGATATAATTCCCTACAATGTTTCAACAGTGATAAGAGTTTATGGTTTGTTGGGAAAACCTCATGTGCTACCATTTCATGTGCCTTTGAAGATAGGGATTGCTGAGCTCTTATGGTAGATAGGAACTATAGATGAGAGGGAATAGGTTAAGAAGGGCACTTTCTTTCCAATGGTTACTGTGGTGCATGATTTTGTCTTTGTAAAAAAGGGGTGGAAGTACTTAAATTTGTTTTTGGATAGGTATAACATGGTAGAGTCTCACACTCGATTCATTGACCCTGAAGGATTCTATGACCTATTTAAAGAAAGGGTGAGAGCTTCTTGTATGGTACACCAAGTTTACTATCCAGAAGATATAATCAAAAACATTTTCACATTGCAGGAGCAAGAATTGAGGAAAGAAAAATGGATAGTTTTCAGTAAAACCTTGGAATTCATTAATGCTTTTGACCCCCAGTATGACCCATTGAAAGATAAGAAATACTGGGGAGCCAAAATACAGGCATTAATGAATAATTTTTCCTTAATAGATCAAACCATGAATGAAAAGAAAGCTATATTTGTTGAGGCACATCCAAACAAGGCAGTAAAAGTACAAAGAAGAATAAGCAATAGAAATATGGTAGCGCCTAGCCAATATATATTGCAGAAAAGGGCAGGATATGTCATGATTCAAAATGTGCAACAAGCACCCCCTCATAAGAAATCAAGGTCAAGAAGTCCATCTGCAGCTAGCTCTCCAAAAAAAAAAAATTAGAGCAGGGGTCTTCTTCTTCTCAAAAGGAACAATACTCCCCAAGCCAGTCCCCAATCTAGATAGATGATGAGGCATCTCTAAGGGAAAAACTTAGACAAATGGGTGGAGAAGGGGATGTGATTGTCACTTCTGCAAACCTGGATATTGGAGAGCCACAAGAACCTCCTATACCTTCCTTGGACCTAACCATTGCTGATTACCAAGGTAAGGAAATTGACCCAATCGTTGCCCAGGCTTCTGAAAGATTTATTAATGATGAAAATTTTGTAAGATCTAGAGCCTTTGCACAATTTTTGTGGAGATTAAATATGAAAATATTTGAGAAAGCCTATGAGAAGATCAAGGCTAAGCAACCAGATAAACCTAACCTAGTTATTAAATAAGAGGTAAAGTCAAAATTTTTGAATGATTTTTCCCAGTTTACTCCTGAAGGCGGGAGGCAAATAGTTAGACAATCAGGAGTCCTCCTTCTATCGAAATGGGATATAGCAAATGCTATTGTTTTTGATTCAGTAAGAAAGTAGAAGGATGTTCAACTAACAACTGCTAAAGAAGTACTATAGGCCAATAGAGGGGTCAAATTTAGTGATTACCACCAAGCCCTGGTTATATGGTCCATAGATAAGAGGGAAAATACCAGGATGCATGAGTTTCCTACAACAGAGCATACTGTTACATTGATAGTATACAGGGTTGGTGAGGTAACTAGTAAACAAGTAATGGGAATGGCCTCAAAAGTGCTAAAATTGGGTGGTGTTGTATCTGGGAAGGAAGAAGATAAGTTTACCCAACTCAATGATAGGTTTGAAGAAGTCTTAAAAGCATATGAGGAAAGAAGTATACATATACAATCACTTGAAAATAAGGTATCTCAAATGGAGAAGATACTTGGGAAAAGAAAGGTGGGAGAATCCAGTGCACCTAGAATTGCATACCCTTCACAGTCATTTGTTGGAGCAACCCCTATTATTGAAATACCAGACACCCCTGAAAGGCCCCAATTCTATACTGCAGAAGACTTTGAAGAAGAAAAAACCAAATTACATGAGTTGCAGGTAGAAATAAAAAATTAGTATGAAGGAAAATTAAAGCAGTGTGTGATGTATTTAAGGGATAAAATACAATGGTCAACCTTCTTTGATCAGTTGACAAGAATTGCAACCCTCATGGATGAGTTGGATAGAGATAAGGGTAAATTGACTCCCCTTGCACAGAAGTGGAGGGAGAGGAATAATGATATTACAATTATATGTATATCTGCCGTCCAAATGCCTTATCATCAAGTAGAGAAAATTTTTGATTTGTTAAATAAACTAGAAGATTTTGATGATAAAAGGGATTCTTTACAGAAAAGATTAACACTCTGTTTTTACAAGTATATTGCTAAAAAATTCACTTTATTTCCTTGTGCTTTAGAATCTGTTGATACAATAAAGGAAAAAGAAAAATGGAAAAAGGAGTTAGATGAAATATTTTATGAAAGGATCAAGAACATCATGAGTGAAACTGGCCACTGGTTTTGGGCAAGGACAAATGAAGAGTTGGTAAAGATACAATTATTTTATAATGACATTAGAAAAGAACTTGATGATTTTGAAGAAAATGCAAATTCTTTACTGGTTATACAAAGAGAGGCTCTAAATTTTGATTGGCCAGATGATGCTTCTTATAACAAATGGAAAAATTAGTTTATAGAACAAATGTCAGGAGATGATGAGGAGGAAGATGCAAAAGTAAAAGTTACCCTTGTAGTTAGTAATGAGGACATGGAAAATCCCGAGGTTAAAGTAAGTTTTCAGGTAACTGAAGATGATACATCACTTTCAAACCTCATGAATATTTACTCCGAGGATGAAGAATAATTGAAGAATCAGATCATATTTTCTTGTCTGAACAATTGAGAAGCATAACAAAAAGGGACCCACCAAGGACTATTTGATGTAATAGCCTTTCTGTTATTTGTTTTTGTCTTTTATTACAAATGTATGTCAATATCTTTTAAAAGATACCTGTCACTTTCTTTTAGCCTGAAGCTTGTTGCATCTCACGCTATTTAAGTGAGATTCCAAGGCTAAAGAGGGGTTTGAATTCTATTTTTCTAAGTGATATGCTTAGTCTATCTTTGGTCCAAATTTTTTGAAAGTAAGTTTATGATGTATTTTCTCTATCAATTCTCTGAGAATAGATGAATATAGAATGAGCTGTGTTTCTTTCTGAAGGTCATTCTGAGTCTATTGTAAATGATATACCATTTTCAAAGAAGATGAATACAAATTGTGAACTGTCCCCATATTATTCTTTCTGAATCTTATCTACTTTCAATTACTTGGTTCTCTTGATATTGTATAAGTAAAGGCTTGTGCAATTGAATGCAATCTAGTTAGGTTGTATATCTATTTATCACTACTGTTAACTCAATGGATTAAATAAAAGCTTTGATGAATGTGATAAGGTTTCTTTAGTAGTGGAAAGGGTTTTTAAATGATGAATTCTGATAAGAATTGCTGATAGAATTTTTTGTAAGGCAACAAATTAGATCTGAGAACTTGCTATAGACTCTGAACCCCAATGGATTAGGCACTGATCAAGTTGATACAGATGAAGGACAAATATATCATAAATGATTATCAAAATATAGCATCAAATAAAATTTTACTTTTATTTCTTGTAGATCTTCAAAGTTGGCCAACACTTGTCTGCATGGAATGTTTTAGCTTTAGTTAGCCACTATTGTTAAAAATATCTGCAGATCTATAGAAGAATTCTTGGCCATATCTATTTTATGGGATATGTTTATCAAGTTAGTAAAGAATTATGTATATGTCTAAGGATTTTAAAATGAGAATCAGAATGAAACTAAGAATAATCCTCATACAGTTGTTCCAGTTTTGAATCATCCCTGGGTATACCCACCCTGGTTTTGTAGAACCAAAAGAGTAGAAAACCATCTATGGTTTTGTTAAAGTTGGGTCCAAATACTTTTCATATGAAATTGCTAATAAGAATTGGCTAGTCTTTAGATCATGTATGTACTGTCATTCTGGTATTAAGCATTTTGTTGCTTAGTAGTTTTAGTGCATTTTAAAACACCAACAAAATGTCGACTCTACTAGGGAGTTGTCCAACACATTTATGAGAAAGTACTATAGTTTCTTTGGTCCTAATCTGTACGTGTGTGTCATGGTATCTAAGTTTTTCCCGTGGTTATAAGGGAATCATTTAGAGAAAACCCTTGAGAATTTAAAGAAGATAGAGCTGAAGTACCATTGCTACACACTGATGTATCCAGCCTATCCATGTGTCTTATCTAACAAGCAAGAGTTGTAGTCTTACGACATCAGTGATTGGTTTATCTATGCCAGATATTTTTGTTTCTACTTGTGTATTGTTTTCCTTCAGTTAGCAAAAGTGTCATTATATATTTTCCTGAAATAGGGTGGCAACTTAGTCAAGGTTTTGAAGCTAGTGCTTATTGTAACAAAAAGGTGAATATGGCTGACAAGAGAAAAAACACAAGAGCTTACATGAGAGCTAATCCCGATGTATCAATGTATACTGATCTACCCCAAGGTGGTAGAAAGAATCAAAATAAGAAGAAGATAGATCCAAATCCCACTTGGAAACCTAGAGGTAATGCATCCATCAATTCCCATTATCAACTAATAATACGAAGAGAGTCTTCTTTGCTTAGCTCTGAATCCGAAACTACAAGACTCTTAGGAGGCATTTTTAGTACCCCATTACCAGATGAGAGAGTCTTTGAGGATAAAGATGTATCCACTATAGGAATTGCTTCATCAAGGCCAGATCTTGTAATAGATATGAACTATAGGCTAGGATTTAGGAGTTCATTTGATAATCTTTTTAATCCCCGAGCAGCCCCATATGTAGAGCCAAATCTTATAGATCTGGATGACCCTGCTGATTCAGAGGAAACTTCTGCAGATCCTAAAGAAGTGCACTCTGAAATAGGATTTTTGAAGAAATGGATTACTAAGGAAGAAGCTAAATGCATTTGTCTTGAAAAAGAAAAGGAGCAAACCATCTTGGATGCCATAATAGAAAGGCATGCTTTGCGAAGAAGGATGGCTACTTTGAAGGAGCAAAATAAAAAGTTAGAAGAAAATACCACAACTCTCCATAAGGATTTTTTGGAGATGTTGATAATTTGAGAGCTAAAGTTCAAGAACAAGAGAAACACCTAAATCAAAGGCAAGAATTAGTTATTTCTCAATTCCAAGCTTATAAACCTGTTCAAGTAGATCCTGTAGAGCCCACTGCAAAAGCTCCAGATAAAGGGAAAGGCAAGGCTATAGGAATCCAAATAAATGAGCCTCAAGCTATACCAAGCAAACCTATACAACCCTCCATGTCAAAATTAGATCTAGATCTTGAGAAGGCTCGAAAAGAGAGGGAAGATCTTGCAAAAGAACTTGAGAAGGTTGAGAATGAAGCTCAAGCTATAGAAACTAGGAAAAAAATCCAATTCATAAAATCTAATTTTGCATTGGCTTCATGGCCCAATTTGTCTATCCCACCTACAATTCCTGCACCAGTTAGTGGTCCAATAATGTCAACTCAGGGAGTACCCCAATCTACTCCTACCTCATCTTTCACTATTGGAACCCAAGTCCCATTTGTCCCACCCCAACAATCCCAAGCTGCTCCCCTGAGTCAAGTTAATATAGCTAGTACTTCAAATGTTCCTAGTTTCTAGAAGAAACCTGTATATCTGGAAAAGTATAGATAAATATCATTTGCTGGTATTCCTGGTGCTCCACATCCCATATCATTTGATTTAAGAGATAAAGTGGTTAAGTTCTCTGGGAATAATGTTTTTACTGGTGAAGAACATTTGAGAATTTTCATTGATATGTTGAATGATAATGAAGTTGAACATGAAGATATGGTAATGAAATTGTTTGTGCATTCACTAATAGAGGGTGCAAGGGATTGGTTTAGGAGGTTGCCTGATGACAGTATTACCTCATGGAGTAATTTGGAGAAATTGTTCAAAGAGAAATATGGAGACAACACTAATGCAGGATTCATGTTGAATGAGTTCAACAACATCAAGAAGAATCCAAATGAGTCCACATTTGATTTCAATGTAAGATTCTAGAAAGGTATGTACAGACTATTTCAAGTTATGAGGTTGAATGAAGATGTCTGTCTCACAACATACTTCAATGCTTTTGGTAGCAAAATGGCTTATCAATTGAGGGATAAGGATCCTAAGACTTTAAGGGATGCCTATAAAATTGCAGTAAATATAGAGAATAATAGGAAGGCATCTGGCAAACTAGGTAGAAGGGATGATCCTAAGCTTTTCAATCCAAAGAACAATAACAAAAGAGAGGGTGATAAAACTCCTATAGGAAAGAAGCCCGAAGAACCTACTATAGGCCAAGTTTTAGAAATGCTCAAAAAGATGAATCCCACTAATTTTAATAAGCCAAATGTTGCTGAGAGAACCCCTATGAATAACAATAGTTTCAATAGGTAGCCTAGAATGCAAAATTTCCCTTACACCACTCAGTGGAAAGATGGTAAACCAGTTCCCAACCAGACCCACAATGTGAAGGATAAGGGTACTCCAGATCCCCTACAAAGGAACACTATAAATATGAATGATGATGTACCATGGTGCATTATATGTCAATCACCTCATTCTGCTGATTATTGTGTTGTGGCTCAGTCATTTGCCTAAGGTCAAGGAGTGCAACCTGAAGAAGAAACTGAAGAGAAAAGCCATGATGATATAAGTTGTAATATGGTGAGCATGTGTGATGATTTGATAGATTATGTTTCAGAAGAGCCTAAAAATGATATTACTAGCCATAGTATTGCTTACCATCTACATCATCAGCAAGTGCTTTCAGAGGATGAAGGGTATGATACAGATAAGGTATGCAATACATTTTCTGATATAGGTCTCACAAGCTTAAGAATGCCCTCCAAGGAGGAGATTGATAGAATTACAGCAGAAATGATTTCACAAGTCCATAGTAATTACAATTTGAGAAATAGAATAGTAAATAATGATGCAAGAAAGCCATCCAATGTATTCATCAAAGACATCACTCATAAGATGAATGATCAAAACAAGAAAGTAAATGTAGATGTGCCCAAGATCAAGGAAAATAAGGGTAAGAAATGGCAACCAAAGAAGAAGGTTCAATTTCAGATAAGTGAAGCAACAAAACCAGTTGTGCAACCAAAGAAATCAGAACCTGATATTATCAAGCAAATAGTGGTGCCTACTACTCAAAAGATTCCAACTCCAAGTATTCTTGTAAGACCCACTATGGTTGAACCTGTTGATATGATATCTATGTTATCTCAAATTACTATAAAAGTTCCCTTGTCTAAACTTTTTAGAATTAAAGAGCATAAGAATAAGGCTTTGTCATGGTTGGGTGGAATAGGAAACAATAATATTGTTGTAGACAAAACTGTGTCCCAACAAACCCCATTAGTAATAGAGAATAGTGGTATCATATCCAAGATTCCTCAAATGTTTTTAGATGATTCCTTAGTGGAATTTATAGAAGATATTGATCAATTTTTCCTCAGTCTAATCATAAAAGGGAAGACCTTAAAAAATTGCATGATAGACTCAGGAGCTTCCAACACTATAATGCCTTTCAAAGTAATGGAAGCCTTAGGTTTGAAGGTGGATACCAAGCAGGGCAGATGCAGAGGAATGGATGCTAGGGAAGTCCTAGTCATAGGTACCATAAATGCCTTACCATTCAAATTGGCTACATATCCTGAAGTAGAATTAACCTGTTGGCATTATGATACATTTTTGTCATTAGTTACAACACTTATTGGATTCTGAATGCTTACCGAGCTCTCACCGGAAGCCAAGCTTTACCTAGTTCTGAGTGTTTACTGAGTAATCAAGGTGAACAAAGAAGTCAGTATTTACCGAGTAATCAAGGTGAACAAAGAAGTCAGTGTTTACCGAGTAATCAAGGTGAAAAAAGAAGTCAGTGTTTACCAAGTGATCAAGGTGAACAAAGCAACCAGTGTTTACCGAGTGTTCAAGGTAAAGAAAGGAATCAGTTTTGACCGAGTAAAGATGTACTAAGATTTAACCGAGAACTTCATGATAACCGAGCTCCTAAGGTTATCAAGGAAATTAATTTTTACCGAGCTCAGACAGATATCAAGGAAACTAACTATCACCGAGTCACAAGGTTCTATCAAGTGTTTCCTTTGATCACCGAGAAACAGTTCAGATAGAAGTATTCACCGAGTGACATCTCTTCTACCAAGTCTCCAGTGGTTACCGAGTTCATAACTACTCGAAGTGTTTAGTATGAACCGTGCCTTCACTTCTACCAAGTGCATGACGATGCCAAGTAATGCAGTGGACGCCGAGTATCAGAAGGACACCGATTCAGTTCAGTGAACTCGAGTTTTTACCTTGGGCCGACTTTGTATAGAGATTTGCACTTGTTGAGCCGACCTTGCATGTATTGTTTATATGGATGGTATATATATGCAATGTATTGTATCATTCAAATATAGTTGTTATGGCAATGGTAATGAATGGAAATGTGAAAGTGTGAAAGTGTGAAAGTGCGAAAGAAATACATGCGTGCGAAAGTATGTGGGCTGAATTGTGAAGATATTCAACAGGTCTAGTTTTGAAGCAGAAAAGTTTTATCTATCACATCAAGGTGAATCAGAGCATAGCAGATCTTATCAGCAATCAGTTGTAATCAGATCCACTATTTCATTCTAACAGGTGAATCAGTTTTTTGTAAATCCTTTAAACAAGGTAGACTTAACAGTCTTTTGTAAATCTCCTAACAGAGTGCATACTTTATTGTATGTTTGGAAATACTCTAACAAGGTGGATCTAGCAATCCTTTGTGCTCCTAACAGGGCAGATCACCAGAAGTGGTCATTGTAAGCCTTAACTGGCCAACTTCATACTGCAGTAACGAAGCTTGTGGGTTTCATCCCCACCCCAGTTTTACTTTCTATTTGGAAAGTTTCTGGGTCACCAAATCTGTGTGTTCAAGTGTTGCAAATGATTTTGTTTCATGCTTACAATAGGTTACTTGGATGAATGATGAATATATCAGTATACAGTTTTATTGTTTGAAATTTTAGAAGTTACTGATTCACCCCTCCCCTCTCAGTAACTTGTCATATCCTTAATATTTCCAACAATTGGTATCAGAGCTATAAGGTTCTCAAGATAAAAGCTTCACAGCTTGAGCAAAGATCAAGGACAATGGAGATATTTAGACTTGACAAAACTATTGAGAATGAAAATCTAGATCTGAAAATGGCCATGGCTCAACTCAATGAAGCAAAAGAGCATCTTTCACAATCCTTGAAAAGAAGAAAAGAACTTGCAAAGAAAATGAATGACCATCAGTATGTTGAAGAAAAGATTGAAGATCTCTCACCATCAAATAGTTTAGATGAAGCTGACAAAGCAATCAAAGAACTCTTAGAAAAGAATGGATCTCTGCAGGAAGAAGTAAGAAAGCTCAAAAGGGAACAAGGAATCCAGTCCATCAGGCTATGCAAAATCTTGGAGCAAAGGAACAAGGCAGCTGAAGACTTAGAGGTAAGGAATAATCAATCCTCTCAGCTTGAAAATCTTGTAACTCAATTATCTAATGCAAATGAAGAAATTATGAATCTAAGATCTGAGAATGAAATTTTGAGAAATGACTTAATTACTGAAAGACAAATCAATGCAAGCTTACAAAGTGATCTAATCTCTGAAAAAACAAGTCAATGAGAGAATGGTAAAATCTCAAAAAGACATGGATCAATTGAATCTGCAAAATGAAGAAAACTTTCATAAACAAAATGGTAAAGCAGGCCTTGGATACAAGGAAGAAGGTGAATCCTCCAAACAGGGTACTCAAAAGAATCAAAAACCTACTTGCAGCCACTGTGGTAAGTTAGGTCATACATCTAACAAATGTTGGAGCAATGGAAAAGGCAAATTTAATGGAAAGTGCTACAATTGCAATCAGCATGGACACAAAGCCAATGAATGCAAAAGGAAACCAAAATTTGAAGGTAAATGTCACAAATGCCAAAAGCAAGGTCATAAGGCATCAAAATGCAAATTCAAATCTTTTAATCCAGCTGAACAACTTGTCAAAGCAATATTTGGTTGGGACTACAACACTTGGTGCAGATGTCATTATTGTGGAGAATATGGTCATACTGGCATAAACTGTGCAAGGCATCACCTAAGAAAAAGGGATACCACTGTAAGATGTTATACATGTACATAACTTGGTCATATATCTAAAAACTGCATGAACATAAAGAAAGTCGAGGATGAGAAGAAAATCAAAGTAGATAATATTCGGAAACAAATGAAGCAGCAATGGATTCCAAAGTCTACCGAGCCAGATAATTCAAGTAATGGAATGGTCACTCAAGAAGTGAGTGACTCTCCCATTTCCAATTAAGACTCATCAGGATAAGACCAGGACTGTATCTACAAGCAATATCCTAAGCAGTCCTAGAATGAAAATATGATCAAATCAGTATTTCAGATACATCAAGATCATGGTCGGTACATGACCTTACCGAGCTCAGTCGGGTGCAATAAGGCTTCTTTCACCAAGTTGCACTTACCGAGCATGGTTGGTTCTTCTCCTACCGAGTTAAGGGCAGATTAACCTATTTTCTTTTGGTCACCGAGTTGCAAAGTTTAAGCCGAGCTAGTGGATGATAGCCTATCGATCGCAGCTACCTCCGTGCTAAACATTAATGACAAATTTTTCATCAAAAGGGCAGATTTCAACCTCATTTTTCACCGCGAATTCGAGATTTACAAAAAGAGGGCTTTCAAGTGAATTCAAGTGAGTTGAAGAAATTTTCCAGTGAAGTATTCTTACGAAATCTTCTTACTCACCGAGCAGCAATGGCTTTCACAAGCACCAGCAGCAGCAAGGCGAAGAAAGGATCTGAAATGCTTGTAAAGGGAACGGAATGGAAGGCACTGATGTTCAAGCTTGTTCCTGCCATCGCTGAATCACTCGACCTGCATGGAGCTCAATCACAGATTCCTCCAAAGGTACTTCTAATCAATGATATTCGTACTCATTTCAAGTGTACTGTGCAAGAAATAGGGACACTAGATATGGATAGCACCCTAGCCGAGTTATGCATGGATGGAACCCTAAAACCTGAGTTCAAACATTTGGAAACCAAAGGCTTAACCCATATCCCGCATCTGCCAAGAAGTTTCCAAGTGAAATGGGTGAGGTATATCTTGAGCTGAGTACATAATGGTCAGTTGTGGTTGGAACAACTAGTTTTGATAACCAAGAAGATGATTCACAAAATCACGGGTCTCCCAATGCTCAGCAAAGCCAAAACCACCAAAACCCTAGGACGGGATGAGTTACAAAAGAAAACCCAAGCTGAATGGGATGGCAGAGGTTTAAAACTCAACAATGTTTCAGATATAGAACTGAAATTTGGTATTTATGTTATTGCATACAAACTGTATAGTTCCAGCAGGCTGAATAGTGTACCTTGCGAGGCTGTAGATTTGGCATATAAAATTGTAAAGAAAAATATGGAGTTTGACCTAGCTGATGTACTATTAAAACAATTCAATAAAAACATGGAAAGCATAAGGACTGCAAAGACAAACCCTTATAAATTTGGTTCTTTGCTAGTTTGTTTATTTTTCTATGTACATAAATTCTTTCCATCCAAAGGTACAGTTGTATGGAGGAAAGATACTCCAATTTTGTATCAAATAAATGAATTCATAGTAGATATGGGTATGAATTTTGACAAAGTAATGGACAATTATTTTGAAGATTTCAAGGAAAGGATGAACAACAGATTCAGAATACCTCCAAAACTTGTTGAAGAATATAAGGATGATGTCTATTTCATGGTTGACTGTGACAAGGTATACATACAGGCAGTTAGACCTCGAGTTGCATGGGTGAAACCTCTTCCATATGAGGTAAATATTGATGAAACCAGGGATATCATTGAAACACTGGTAAATGAGCCAGTAGACCCAAGGCAATGAATTTTTGGTACTTATGATGAAGCAAAGGCCAAAATTGAACTAGAAATCAAAATTCCACAGGCCATCAGCAAAGGTAAAAGGAAAATGGCCAAACTAAAAACTGAAATGAGTTCTCTTATGGTCACCGAGGGAAAAGGTGAAGATAAAGAAAGTGAAGAAGAAAAAGAAGGAGAAAAAGAATCAGAAAAAGAGCAACTGGCAAAGAAGAAAGGCAAGGTAATCATTACCAAGCCCAAGAAGCAGCCTACTGCAGTATTCACTCGGAGAACGAGAAAAGGTATTCAGGAACCTGTATTGGTCAAACCTGCACCTACATTCGAGCAAAGGCTCAAAACATTGGAAGAAGGAGCTGGCATTGCAAATTTCAAGGCATTGAGATTTGAGACAAGGACTGATGCAGAGAAAATGCAAATTGAGGAACTGGTACTTAACAAAATGGGAAAATGGAAATACTCCCCGGACCAGATTGCTCCTCATATCTCTAAAGAACTATTGGAGAGAGTATAGCCAAGATGGGAGTTAGCCACCAAGACAGTAAAAGATATATATGAGCAATCCCTGAAGAATCTTCGGCCTAGTCTCACTAGAGCAGAGGTAAAATCTGAATTGAAAACCTATGAAGGTAAAATGATGATCAGATTCCACACTTGTTTGGTTTTGATCAAAGATATAGAGCATGTTGTAAATGATGCTACAAACATGTGGAAAAACATCTATCATCTACATAAGCCCAGTATAGACCCAGTAGAAATAAAGGATGATGACAACGGCAGCAGTAGTGATGAATCAGATAGCACTCCATCCATCACAGTTACACCAGGAGAGTTGCATGCAATGATGAAAGAAAAAGAGGAAGAAGACAAAGAGGAAGAAGCTGAAGAGGAAGATAAGGAGGATGATACGGTAAAAATTGCAGCAGCAGCTATTGCATCCCTTCCTCACTCCCCAGACAAACCTGTGACATCATCAAGGTTGGAGTCAACTTCAACAGGTTCATCTACACCAGATTTACCATCTACACCTGCCATATCTCAGCTCCAGGTATCATCAGTAGAAGTGACTACCACTTGATCTACCGAGCTGCATCCCTCTTCGACTACCGAGCTGCACTCCTTTTCATCTACCGAGTTAGCCTCCTTGACTCCATCATCATCAGTTGGTATTGCTGTAATTTCTCAAATTTTGACAAATCAAATTTGTTCTACAATTTTGTCGCCATCTACTTCAGGCACAGTGAGCTCAGATACTATATTACCGAGTGTATCATCATTTTTGGCCAGCACTCAAATTTTTGACCCTGTACATACTTCTATTGGCACTCAAACCTCAAACATCCCAATTTTTACTGCTAGTCCTTCTGTCTCTACTATTGTGTCTATTCCAAAGGTCAAACCAGTCATCTCAGAAGTCAAACAAAAGCAACCATTAAGACTTATGATCACTGGAAAGGAAATTCCTGAAGACATTGACTTGGACACAGAGATAGTAATTCCAAAGATTGACTTTGATAATGCTACCATTGAAGAAATGAGGTATGCTAGTCAACTTATTGAGAAAAAGGCTACTCAGATGGAGTTAAGATCAGAAAGGGATAAGGAATATAGGATAATTGAGGATGCCCAGAACATAATTACTGAGGCTATAGGTGTTGATGTTGATACCTATCAACACATTTTGATTCAACTGGAAGAGGCAATTAATAAATTCAATGAAGATGCCTCAGGACAAGAGAAGCTAATTGAGTGTGCAGAAAAGAAATTTGATAATAAGGTATTAGGGCACATTGCCCAGAACATTGCAATAAATCAGGTTGCATTAACCTCAATTTTGGCAAATATGGAAAATTCTTTTAATAATGTAACATCTCTTTTTGCTAAACTTTGTGATGTTACCGAATACACTAAAGGAATAAGAGAAAAACTAAATAAAATTGATGAAGATCTGAAGGTAAGTGCACAGAACTTGAAGCTTGACCCCAGTTCAAGCTCATCTCATCACCTCAGAATCAAATTTTTGTCAGAGAAGCAAGCAGAGCTGTTGAGGGAAGAGGCAAGGATCCGATCTACATTGATAGATATCCAAAACATGATCCTTCCCATCATGGATTCAATACAAAAGCATATTGCACATTCAAAGACATTAATCCATGATAATAACTTCTCCATTGCAGATCATGTGATTGAACTTTCGGCTGAAGTTCAAATAGCTCTTTCTACCTGCAAAATTTTGCAAGAGAATTGGGATAAGACTCTCCAACTTATTCTCCAGGTACATTCAGAGTTCATCTCTCATTTTGGTGTTTCTATATAAGTATATATATTCTTTATTCTTTGGCATTATTGTCAAAAAGGGGGAGATTATTGTTGGATATGTATACTATGGGTGAATAAGTGTTTTCAGAAAAAAATTTTACAAAGGAAGAGATATACAGCTCATGTAAATAATGTATGTACATTCTATGGGGGAGTTGTATATAACAAAGCTATTCTATGGGGGAGTTGTATATAACGAAGCTATGTATATTCAGAATCAGTCATCAGCATGTCAGATAAATTTTTTCTCATAAGTGTTTTTGTCACTAATGCCAAAGGGGGAGATTGTTGGCATTATGATACATTTTTGTCATTAGTTACAACACTTATTGGATTCTGAATGCTTACCAAGCTCTCACCAGAAGCCAAGATTTACCTAGTTCTCAGTGTTTACCGAGTAATCAAGGTGAACAAAGAAGTCAGTATTTACCGAGTAATCAAGGTGAACAAAGAAGTTAGTGTTTACTGAGTAATCAAGGTGAACAAAGAAGTCAGTGTTTACCGAGTGATCAAGGTGAACAAAGCAACCAGTGTTTACCGAGTGTTCAAGGTAAAGAAAGGAATCAGTTTTGACCAAGTAAAGATGTACTAAGATGTAACCGAGAACTTCATGATAACCGAGCTCCTAAGGTTATCAAGGAAATTAATTTTTATCGAGCTCAGATGGATATCAAGGAAACTAACTATCATCGAGTCACAAGGTTCTATCAAGTGTTTTCTTTGATCACCGAGCAACAGTTCAAATAGAAGTATTCACCGAGTGACATCTCTTCTACCGAGTCTCCAGTGGTTACCGAGTTCAGAACTACTTGAAGTGTTTAGTATGAACCGTGCCTTCACTTCTACCAAGTGCATGATGATGCCGAGTAACACAGTGGACGCCGAGTATCAAAAGGACACCGAGTCAGTTCAGTGAACCCGAGTTTTTACCTTGGGCCGACTTTGTATAGAGATTTGCACTTGTTGAGCCGACCTTGCATGTATTGTTTAGCCGACCTTGCATGTATTGTTTATATGGATGGTATATATATGCAATGTATTGTATCATTCAAATATAGTTGTTATGGCAATGGTAATGAATGGAAATGTGAAAGTGTGAAAGTGTGAAAGTGCAAAAGAAATACATGCGTGCGAAAGTATGTGGGCTGAATTGTGAAGATATTCAGTAGGTCTAGTTTTGAAGCAGAAAAGTTTTATCTATCACATCAAGGTGAATCAGAGCATAGCGGATCTTATCAGCAATCAGTTGTAATCAGATCCACTATTTCATTCTAATAGGTGAATCAATTTTTTGTAAATCCTTTAAACAAGGTAGACTTAACAGTCTTTTGTAAATCTCCTAATAGAGTGCATACTTTATTGTATGTTTGGAAATCCTCTAACAAGGTGGATCTAGCAATCCTTTGTGCTCCTAACAGGGCAGATCACCAGAAGTGGTCATTGTAAGCCTTAACCGGCCAACTTCATACTGCAGTAACGAAGCTTGTGGGTTTCATCCCCACCCCAGTTTTACTTTCTATTTGGAAGGTTTCTGGGTCACCAAATCTGTGTGTTCAAGTGTTGCAAATGATTTTGTTTCATGCTTACAATAGGTTACTTGGATGAATTATGAATATATCAGTATACAGTTTTATTGTTTGAAATTTTAGAAGTTCCCAATTCACCCCTCCCCTCTCAGTAACTTGTCATATCTTGAATATTTCCAACATTAACCATGTTTGTCCTTGTGGTAGATATACCTCCACACTATGGGATGTTACTCTCCAAGAAATGGAGTGCTACCATGGGGGGAAGCCTACAATATGATCTCACTTATGCCACTTTTCATATAGGGGACAAAGCTATTAGGGTAAATAGGGAGCCAAGGGTTAACCACATTTTAGGAGAAGAAATTGACAAAGATACCACTTGTTTCCTAGATATTGGGATTAATGCTTTCAGGGCTGAATTAATTATTTAGGAAGTTGAAAATTTACCTGTTATCATTGAACATGAAGTTGAATGTTGCATGAACTCACCAAAATTATGGATAATGTTCTTTGATGGGGCTAGTTCTAAAGAGGGTGCAGGGGCAGGTGTAGTTTTTGTGTCCCCTGAAAATAACACTTTTAGGTATTCATTCTCTTTGAAGTTTTCTTGCACTAATAATATTGCAGAATATGAAGCATTGCTGCTAGGACTCAAAGTTTCCATACATCATAGAATTAAGAATTATCTCTCAGATCAAAGGAACCTACTCATCCAAGAATAAGAGATTGAAACAATATAGAAATGCAGTTTGGGATCAGATAGAATTATTTGATGCATTTGGGATCTCATGGAGAGATAGGACTCAAAATAAGATGGCTGATCTGTTAGCAAATGTAGCAATCAAGCCAAAAGAGATATCATTTGTAGGAATCTCTCAGATTGAGGTGCAAAATAGACCTTCCATACCTGACAACATTGAAAATTGGTAGGTTTTTGAGGATGACAAAGATATTACAAATTTTTTGTTAAATGAACACAAGTACCATGGTCAGGAAATGGATTGCAGTGGACTGATTGAAACAAAATATGGGAAGGAAACCATTTTTGGTCAAGAGATTATGCAATTGAAAAAAAATAAGATGTCGAAGGGGTTAGTGGTCTTGAAAAGTATTTTTGATAACCAAGACAGAGTAAAGTCAGGAGTTAAAGACCCCAAACCTCAAGAGTTAGAAGAAATAAACTTAGGTACTGATGAAGTTCCTAAAAAGGTTTATATTGGCCAAAATCTGCTTGTTACAATCAGGAAAACATTGATTGACCTACTTAGAAAATACAAACATGTTTTTTCTTGGTCATATGATGACCTTAAGGCTTATAGGGAGGATCTGTTCCAGCATGTCATACCATTAAAGGAAAATGTAAAACCTTTCAGGCAAAAACAAAGACCAATCAATCCTACCCTTGCCCCAAAAATGCAAGAAGAACTGACAAAACAAAGAGATGGTGGGATAATCAAACCAATCGGGCATTCCACTTGGGTTTCAAACTTGGTGCCTGTCAGGAAGAAGAATGGAGATATTAGGCTATGTGTGGATTTTAGAAACTTAAACATTGCATCTCTGAAAGACAATTATGTCTTACCTAATATGGAAGCCATGTTGTAGCAAGTGACTGGCTCTGAATTAATGTCAATGATGGATGGTTTTTTTGGATATAATCAAGTTCTAGTAAAGGAAAGTGAACAGTTCAAGATAGCCTTTACAACCCCATGGGGAACATATGTATATGTAAGGATCCCTTTTGGCCTGATTAATGCAGGAGCTACCTTCCAAAGAGCCATGGATGTATCATTTCATGATTATATTGATAAATTTATGGTTGTGTACCAGGATGATCTTACAACATATTCTAATAAGGCTGAAGATCACTGCAAACATTTGGAAAAAATATTTATCAAAGCTCTGGAATATGGAGTTTCTTAAACCCAAAGAAATGCGCATTTGGGGTCACAGAAGGCAAACTACTAGACATATAGTGTCCAAGGATGGGGTGAAAATAGACCCTAAGAGAGTAGCGGCTATTGACAAAGTCCCCAATCCAAAAAATGTAAAAGGAATTCAATCCTTCTTTGGCCAAGTTAATTTCCTTAGGAGATTTGTTACAAATTTTGTTGAGATCAGTAGACCTATCTCAAAGATGCTTAAAAAGGGAGCCACTATAGATTGGAATGGTGAGCCCTCACAAGCTTTCCAGGATATTAAAGTTGCAATAAAAAATGCTCCAGTATTGAGAACCCCAGATTATTCAAAACCCATGCATATTTTTTCTTTTGCATCCTTCCACACTGTGGCTGCAGTCTTATTGCAAAAAATTCAAGAAGGATATGAGCAACCTATTGCCTTTTTTAGTAAGTCACTATAGCCTATTGAACTTAAGTATGAAATTAATGAAAAACAAGCATATGCTTTAGAAAAGGCTGTAAAAGCTTTTAGATGTTACTTGGTAGGTGCTACTATTATCGCTTTTGTACCTAGTGCTGCAGTCAAGGATATATTTTCTCAATAGGAAGTATCAGGCAGGAGGTGCAGATGGATCAATAGAATTCAGGAATTCAACATTGATATACAGATAAAAAAGTTAGTAAGGGGCCAAGGTTTGGCCAAACTCATGGCTGAAGCTAATCTAGAGGCTAACCAGATAAATCTGGTAAATGATGATCTCAAAGCTGACTTATGTGACATGGACCAGTGTGATTGGTACACCAATGTCATATATTACTTGAAACACATGGAAGCTCCTCCCCATTTGCTTGAAAATGAAAAGAGAAATACTAAATTGCAAGCTGTTAGGTATGTAATTGTCCAAAGCAACCTATGGTGGAGAAATTTTGAGGGAGTATTATTGAAATGTGTTGATAAGGAAAAGGCAAAAGAGGTCTTGAAAGAAATGCATGCTGGAGTGTGTGGGGGACACTATATGGCCAAAACTACTGCACATAAGATAATGAGGGCTAGATTTTGGTGGCCTTCCCTTTTCAAGGATGCCCAAGTTATGGTTAGGAAATGTGATCCTTATTAGAGGTTTTCTGGAAAGATAAAGTCTCAAGAAATACCCCATTGATGCCAGTGGAGATTCAAGCACCTTTTTAACAATGGGGTCTGGACTTCATAGGAGAGATTTTCCCCAAGTCTAGCACTGGCTATTCTTGGATTCTGGTTGCTACTGACTACTTTACAAAATGGGTAGAGGCTATCCCCACAAGAAATGCAACAAGTAAAGTGGTCAATAATTTCCTACTGAATAATATTATTTCTAGATTTGGCTGTCCACAGAAAATTGTAACAGATAATGCTATGTGCTTTAGATCTGAGGAATTCATCAAGTTTTGTGATAAATATGGAATGACAAGGTCATCATCTACTCCATATCATCCACAAGGGAATGGACAAGCTGAGTCCACAAATAAGAGCCTGTTGAAGGTCATTAAGAGAACATTGGATGATAATAAAAAGGCATGGGATTCCAAGTTACAGTTGGCAATATGGGCTGACAAGGTAACTGTAAAGAAAGCAATTGGTGTAGCTCCATTTGATTTAGTGTATGGGATTCAATCCAGAATGCCTCAGAACAACTTGATGGGACTCTACAATTACATCCAGTTGTATGATGAAGATACTATAGATGAAATGCAAGAAAGAATGGATGAATTGGTAGGACTGACAAAAACTAGAAGAGAAGCATCTCTAAAGAACCAAAAGTTGCAATTGCAAGTCAAGACACTCTATGATAAAAGAACTATAAGCAAAAATTTTGAAGATGGAGATTTAGTCTTAATGTGGGATGCCAGAATTAAGGATAAAGGAAAACATGGCAAATTCGATCCTATTTGGTTAGGCCCATATCTAATTGAAAATACTTGGGGTGAAGATTCCTATATACTCAAAGATGTACTCGACAATATTCTTGAATTGCCAGTTCATGGATAGTTCTTGAAGAGGTATTTTTCTTGAAAAAATACTTATTTTCTCCATGAACAGTAGTTTTAGGGTTTCCTAGTGTTTTGTACATTTTGTATATTCTGTAAGCCCTTGTAAATATGCTTGTGCAGTCTGGTTCCTTGTTTTTTTTAAAATTTTGTGTTGCTCAATGCTCTCTGAAGAAGTTGTCATTTTACCAAATATGTGGTCTGCGAAACCAGAGATTCTGAATTCTTGCATAGACTCAGGTAGTCTATCATCCCCAGACAGAGCCACTATTGGTGTGATTTTTCACAGTATAAAAAAAAATGTGATGTTTGGATGAAAAATCAGTTAAGTCTTTGTTTCTTGCAGACTAGGGTTTTATTGTGTGAAATTCTGAAAATTATTAGATCTCCCTAATTATGCCTTGTTCTGTAAGTTGTATATTCCCTTTAAATTCTCAGGGTTTGGATTTCAAATTATCCATACAAAGGCCCTTAGTGCATAAAAAACCCTTAAACCTTGGTTTTATGTTGCCCTAATTTTCAAATTTTAAAAAAAGGGGGGTTTTCTTCAAGTATCTTGGTAGGATGTCTTATCCTAATGTTTTGTTCGCATCAGAATATTTTTTAATCCTTGTGATAAACCTTTCATGTGCCTTTAATTGCGATATTCCTTTTAGCATGCGAGGTTGAAGAGTTTTTTCAAAAACTGTTGATCTATCAGAGATCAAGGGCCAGCGCATCCTCGCATTATGAAGATGAAGGTTTTTAAGCAAAGCGGGGAAGCACATTTGCGATGCGTGGCACAGTGGGGCCAGACTATGGAGAATGTAGAAGTCATGCACATAGGATCTACCAATTGTACCTAGCTGGAACTACTCATCCATGTGGGTCAGAAAGGTGTCAAAAATAAATGCAACAGTCAGAACACGTGGGTTAACAATAGTTATATCATTGGCCCAAGTGGATAATGTGAGCATGAAATAAAGGGCTATTTTTGATCGTTGATCTTGTCTTGATCAACGGATGGCGCATCCCCACATTTTGCATTTGAGTGAAGTTTAAACAAATTGAGGATGTGCCCTGCAGACATGTGTCCATGTTGATGTCAAAGTTTTTCCTAGATGCCCAGCAAGGTGAAATCTTATCAACCGTAGATCTTTCAAAGATCTACAATTAGCGCACCCCTGCATTATGAAGTTGTAGGTCTTTAAGTAATGTGGGGAAGCGCATTTGCAACACGTCGACTAGATGATGTTAATTACTTGTTTGCTCAAAAGAAGATACAGGATCTACTAGCGTGGAATGTTTTCAGACAGTATGAGCTCGTATGGCAGTTTTTCATTGGTCAACTCAGCTAGCTAGTTGTTAATAAAAAGTGGATTAGTCTGATCATTGATCTTGTTTTGATCAACGGACGACGCATCCCCACATTATGAAGTTGTAGATTTTTAAGTAATGCGGGGAAGCGCGTTTGTGACATGTAGCATTTTTCTAAAAACCATAAAGCTTGTTATTTTTAAATCAAAACTGTCCGATCTGATAAAATCTATGGATGGGATTCAAACTTGAATGCAAATTGCAGGCAATGGTTAGTAAGAGTTAATGTGATTCAAACCTTGTGCATGTAGTTTTAATTTATGAAAAGAGCCCAAGATTTCACCATTAATGAACCATCAAAGTGCACAAAGAACATCAAGGCATTCGAGATTTCAGAGCTAGCGCATGAAAATTCTTGGGTTTTACTCCAGTAAAATTGCAGAAGACATCATATAGTGCAGAAGTGTGAATTCTGGTAGGTAAGTGCTCTATGACTTTCTAAGTAAACTTGAAGCATCTGCTGTTGTGAATTCCCTAGGGTTCATTCAAAATGCCTCCCCAAAAAGAGTTCACTAGTCAAAAGGATTATTTAAAACATTCCCTACATGATGATTTTCTTGAACAATTCCCCTTATAAGTGCATGAATTAACTAAGGAAAGGGAACTCATTCTGAAAAATCCTAGAATAGTTGTAGCAAAAGGCTTTTATGACAAAGCTAATTGGATAAGGGATGCCTAGGTTTCCATGGGAGGTCTAGAGTTGTTTAAGAAATAGTTTTCAGAGCAAAAACTTGACACCCCTATGAGCAATGTTTGGGAATTTGATATTGGAAAATTAATAGTCCCCACTATTTTCTTTGATAGTGATTTATTGATGGACCTGGCAAAGAAGTATTATCCTATCACGGGATGGGTAAAAAATCGTTCTGGACTCAATCTTTTTAGGGTTTTCCCTAAGCTATTTAGTGAGGTTTTCAACCTTAACCCTAACCACGTTGTGCATGAAATCATTGATATGGATGATTTGCAAGCCAAATATGATGCACAATGAATGTACTTGAGAACAAGACCACTATAAGTGCATGCTGCCAAGGTCGGTAATTTTCCTGTGATTACAGCCAGTACCCCAGAGCCATTGTTGAGAAGAAATTTCAACTTGAGAGCCCAAGCACTATATTTTTCTCTTTGCAAGATCTTTGGGATAGATGAAGGTGATCAAATTCCAGGATCTGTTGTCCTTATAATTGGTCAAACCCTTCAATTTGGAATGAGTACCATTCTAGATTTTGCCACTTTTCTAGCAAAAGAGATTCACAATGGTTTGGTTGGAATAGCAAAGGGAAAAGTAAACAAACCATTATGTTGGTATTCATTGATGATGCATGTATGCTTATACAAAGGATATACTTTCTTCTCCAAGGGTATGGAGTTGGAAACAACAAAGGATGGAGAGAGGAATCCAGTAGAGTTGTGGAGTGTGGATATGACTTTAGAAGCCACAGATGCTAGCTATGTAAGATTTGACACGTATTTTGCATCAAAGATTAGACTGCTTTTAAGAGGAGATAGCCCTAGAATCCCACAAGCATTATTAGAACTGGTTAGACCCAAGGACGATGCTAAAGGGCTACTTGTCAATCATAACTGGGGGGATATAATTCCCTACAATGTTTCAACAGTGATAAGAATTTATGGTTTTTTGGGAAAACCTCATGTGCCTTTGAAGATAGGGATTGCTGAGATCTTATGGCAGATAAGTACTATAGATGAGAGGGAATTGGTTAAGAAGGGCACTTTCTTTCCAATGGTTACTATGGTGGATGATTTTGTCTTTATAAAAAAGGGGTGTAAGCACTTAAATTTGTTTTTGGGTAGGTATAACATGGCAAAGTCTCACACCCGATTCATTGACCCTAAAGGATTCTATGACCTATTTAAAGAAAGTGTGAGAGCTTCCTGTATGGTACATCAGGTTTACTATCCAGAAGATATAATCAAAAACATCTTCACATTGCAGGAGCAAGAATTGAGGAAAGAAAAATGGATAGTTTTCAGTAAAACCCTAGAATTCGTTAATGCTTTTGACCCTGAGTATGACCCATTGAAAGATAAGAAATACTGGGGAGCCAAAATAAAGGCATTAATGAATAATTTTTCCTTAATAATTCAAACCATGAATGAAAAGAAAGCTATGTTTGTTGAGGCACATCCAGACAAAGCAGCAGAAGTACAAAGAAGAATAAGCAGTAGAAATATGGTAGCTCTTGGCCAATATACATTGCAGAAAAGGGCGGGTTATGTCATGATTCAAAATGTGCAACAGGCACCCCCTCATAAGAAATCAAGGTCAAGAAGTCCATCTGTAGCCAGCTCTCCAAAAAGACAAAAATTAGAGCAGGGGTCTTCTTCTTCTCAAAAGGAACAATACTCCCCAAGCCAGTCCCCAATCCAGATAGATGATGAGGCATCTCTAAGGGAATAGCTTAAAAAAATGGGTGGAGAAGGGGATGTGATTGTCACTTCTACAGACTTAGATATTGGAGAGCCACAAGAACCTCCTATACCTTCCTTGGACCTAATCATTGCTGATTACCAAGGTAAGGAAATCGACCCAATTATTGCCTAGGCTTCTGAAAGATTTATTAATGATGAAAATTTTGTAAGATCTAGAGCCTTTGCACAATTTTTGTGGAGATTAAATATGAAATTTTTTGAGAAAGCCTGTGAGAAGATCAAGGCTGAGCAACTAGATAAACCCGACCTAGTTATTAAAGAAGAGGTAAAGTCAAAATTTTTGAATAATTTTGCCTAGTTTACTCCTAAAGTCGGGAGGCAAATAGTTAAACAATTAGGAGTCCTCCTTCTGTTGGAATGGGATATAGCAAATGCTATTGTTTTTTATTTAGTAAGAAAGCAAAAGGATATTCAACTAAAAACTGTTGAAGAAGTACTACAGGCCCATAGAGGGGTCAAATTTAGTGATGATCACCAAGCCCTGGTTATATGGTCCATAGATAAGAGGGAAAATACCAGGATGCATGAGTTTCCTATAGCAGAGCATACTGGTACATTGAGAGTATACAAGGCTGGTGAGGTAACTAGTAAACAAGTAATGGGAATGGCCTCAGAAGTGCTAAAATTGGGTGGTGTTGTATCTGGGCAGGAAGAAGATAAGTTTACCCAACTCAATGCTAGGTTTGAAGAAGTCTTAAAAGCATATGAGGAAAGAGGTACACAGATAAAGTCACTTGAAAACAAGGTATCTCAAATGGAGAAGATACTTGGGAAAAGACAGGTGGGAGAATCCAGTGCAGCTAGAATTGCATACCCTTCATAGTCATTTGTTGGAGCAATCCCTATTATAGAAATACCAGACACCCCTGAAAGGCCCCAATTCTATACTGCAGAAGATTTTGAAGAAGAAAAAACCAAATTACATGAGTTGCAGGTAGAATTAAAAAATTAGTATAAAGGAAAATTAAGGCAGGGTGTGATGTATTTAAGGGATAAAATACAATGGTCAACCTTCTTTGATCAGTTGACAAGAATTGCAACCCTCATGGATGAGTTGGATAGAGATAAGGGTAAATTGACTCCCCTTGCATAGAAGTGGAGGGAGAGGAATAATAATATTACAATTATATGTATATCTGCTATCCAAATGCCTTATCATCAAGTACAGAAAATTTTTGATTTGTTAAATAAACTAGAAGATTTTGATAATAAAAGGGATTCTTCACAGAAAAGATTAACACTCTATTTTTCCAAGTATATTGCTAAAAAATTCACTTTATTTCCTTGTGCTTTAGAATCTGTTGATACAATAAAGGAAAAAGAAAAATGGAAAAAGGAGTTAGATGAAATATTTTATGAAAGGATCAGGAACATCATGAGTGAAACTAGCCACTAGTTTTGGGCAAGGACAAATGAAGAGTTGGTAAAGATACAGTTATTTTATAATGACATCAGAAAAGAACTTGATGATTTGTAAGAAAATGCAAATTCTTTACTGGTTATACAAAGAGAGGCTCTAAATTTTGATTGGCCAGATGATGCTGCTTATAACAAATGGAAAAATTAGTTTATAGAACAAATGTCAGGAGATGATGAGGAGGAAGATGCAAAAGTAAAAGTTACCCTTGTAGTTAGTAATGAGGACATGGAAAATCTCCAGGTTAAAGTAAGTTTGTAAGTAACTGAAGATGATACATCACTTTCAAACCTCATGACTATTTACTCCAAGGATGAGGAATAATTGAAGAATTAGATCATATTTTCTCGTATGAACAACTCAGAAGCATAACGGAAAGGGACCCACCAAGGACTGTTTGATGTAATAGCCTTTCTGTTATTTGTTTTTGTCTTTTATGACAGATGTATGTCAGTATCTTTTAAAAGACACCTGTCACTTTCTTTTAGCCTGAAGCTTGTTGCATCTCACACTATTTAAGTGAGATTCCAAGGCTAAAGAGGGGTCCAAATTCTATTTTTCTAAGTGATATGATTAGTCTATCTTTGGTCCAAATTTTTTGAAAGCAAGTTTATGATGTATTTTCTCTGTCAATTCTCTGAGAATACAGGAATATAGAATGAGTTGTGTTTCTTTCTAAATGTCATTTTGAGTCTATTGTAAATGATATATCATTTTCAAGGAAGATCAATACAAATTGTGAATTGTCCGCATATTATTCTTTCTGAATCTTGTTTCCTTTCAATTACTTGGTTGTCTTGATATTGTATAAGTAAAGGCTTGTGCAATTGAATGTAATCTAGTTAGGTTGTATATCTATTTATCACTGCTGTTAACTCAATGGATTAAATAAAAGCTTTGATGAATGTGATAAGGTTTCTTTAGTAGTGGAAAGGGTTTTTGAATGATGAATTCTAATAAGAATTGCTGATAGAATTTGTTGTAAGGCAACAAATTAGATCTGAGAACTTGCTATAGACTTTGAACCCTAATGGATTAGGCATTGATCAAGTTGATACAGCTAAAGGAGAAATATATCATAAATGATTATCAAAATACAACATCAAATCAAATTTTACTTTTATTTCCTGTAGATCTTCAAAGTTGGCTAGCACTTGTCTGCATGGAATGTTTTAGCTTTAGTTAGCCACTATTGTTAAGAATATCTTTAGATCTATAGAAGAATTCTTGGCCATATCTATTTTATGGTATGTGTTTATCAAGTTAGTAAAGAATTATGTATATGCCTGAGGATTTTAAAATGAGAATTAGAACGAAACTAAGAATAATCCTCATACAATTGTTCCAGTTTTGAATCATCCCTAGGTATACCCACCCTAGTTTTGCAAAGCCAAAAGAGTAGAAAACCATCTATGGTTTTGTTAAAGTTGGGTCCAAATACTTTGCATACGCAATCGCTAATAAGAATTGGCTAGTCTTTAGATCGTGTATGTATTGTCATTCTGGTATTAAGCATTTTGTCACTTAGTAGTTTTAGTGCTTTTTAAAATAGCACCACAAACCATGCAAATGGTCAAGAATTTAAATTTTTCTCACACATGTGTGAGAAAACTTGAGAAGAAGAGTGGGAGACAAGAGTGTGTAGGCATGCCATCTCACACATGTGTGAGCACACTGATTAGGAATGATTAAGTGGGATTAGAGAAGAAGTAGGCTTAAGAGGATGAAAATGATGGTTATAGGCTAGGCTCATGGTTAGGCTTAAGATTAAATTAAATGAGATTTAATTTAATCATGGGTTTAGAGGAATTAATGGGATGTGTGTGTTTAAATAAATAAAATTTATTTAAAAAGAGGAATACATGGGGAATCATGTGTTAAATTAATTTAACACATTAAGGCTAGGAGTATTTAAATTAAATTTAAATACTTGGGAGAATGAACTCATTTAATTAAAATAATTTAGTTAAATAAGTAGAAGAATGTGAGCAATATAGTTAATTAATTAATAATTAATTACAATGTCATGGGCAATATTAATAAATTAATTAATATAGTGTTTGGGGATGATTTTAAGCATCTAGACTTATGTTTATGATGGATGGGTTCTTAGGGCATAACTAGGTCCTATTGAAAGAAGAAGAGCAGTTTAAGACAACATTTACAACTCCCTAGGGAACTTATGTATATGTGAGAATGCCATTTGGACTAATTAATGTTGGTGTCACTTTTCAGAGAGCTATGGATGTAGCTTTCCATGAGTATAACAATTAGATTATGGTTGTATACCAAGATGACCTTACTGCCTATTCTAAGAGGGCTAAACACCATTGTAAGAACTTGGAGAAGATTTTTATCAAAACACTAGAATATGGAGTATCATTAAACCCAAAGAAGTGTGCTTTTGGGGTAACTGAAGGAAAATTATTGGGACATATAGTATCAAAGGATGGAGTAAAAATAGATCCTAAAAGAGTGGTAGCCATTGATAAGGTCCCTAAACCAAAGAGTGTGAAAGGAATACAATCCTTCTTTGGGCAAGTTAATTTTCTAAGGAGGTTTGTTACAAACTTTGCTAAGATTAGCAGACCCATTTCCAAAATGCTCAAGAAAGGAGCTACTATTAACTAGGATGGTGAACCCTCACAAGCATTCCAAGACATTAAGACTACCATAAGGAATGCTCCAGTCCTTAGGACTCTAGATTACACAAAACCAATGCACATATTCTCTTTTGCATCTTTCCATACTATAGATGCAGTCCTATTCTAGAAGAATTAGGAAGGATGTGAATAGCCAATTGCATTCTTCAGTAAGTCATTATAGTCTGCTAAACTAAAATATGGGATAAATGAGAAGCAAGCATATAATTTAGTAAAGGCTATTAAGGCTTTTAGATGTTATTTGGTAGGTGCCATTGTTATTGCATTTGTATCTAGTGCAGTTGTAAAGGACATCTTTTCTCAACAAGAAGTATTAGGTAGAAGATGTACGTGGATTAATAGGATCCAAGAATTTAACATTGAAATACAAATGACTAAACTGGTAAGATGTCAAGGTTTGGCTAAACTCATGGCTCAATCTAATCTGGATGCTAATAAGATAAATATGGTAGTTGATGACCTTAGATCTGATTTATGTGACATGGATCACTATGAGTGGTATGCTAATGTTATCTATTATCTATGACATATGAAAGCTCCTTCCCATTTGACTAAAAATGAGAAGAGGAGTACTAAGTTACAAGCCATCAGGTATATCATTATCAAGGAGAGTTTATGGTGGAGAAATTTTGAGGGAGTGCTACTAAAATGTATTGATCAAGAAAAGGCAAAACAAATCTTGAATGAAATGCATGCTAGAGTCTGTGGAGGACATTATATGGCCAACACCACTACACACAAGGTAATGAGAGCTAGATTTTGGTAGCCATCCCTTTTTAAAGATGCTCAAATCATGGTTAGGAAATGTGATGATTGTCAAAGGTTTTCTGAAAAATTGAAGTTCTCAAGTACTACTCCATTAAAACCAGTTGAGGTTCAAGCAACATTTCAGCAATGGGGTATGGATTTCATAGGTGAGATCTCTCCTAAATCTAGCACTGGCTATTCCTAGATTTTAGTTTCTACTAATTATTTCACAAAGTGGGTAGAAGCAGTCCCTACAAGAAATGCAACTAGTAAAGTTGTCAAAAATTTCTTGCTAAATAACATTATTTCCATATTTGGTTGTCCTCAGAGAATTGTAATAGATAATGCAATGTGCTTTAGGTTTGAGGAATTCATAGAATTTTGTGACAAATATGGAATTACAAGATCAACATCCTCTCCATATCATCCACAAGGAAATGGACAAGCTGAATCCATAAATAAAAGCTTGTTAAAAATCACTAAGAGGACCTTGGATGATAGCAAGATGGCATGAGATTCCAAGTTGCAGCTAGATATATGGGTTGACAAGGTGACTCTGAAGAAAGCCATTGGTGTATCACCTTTTGATATGGTGTACATAATCCAGGCAAGGATGCCTCAAAATAACTTGGTAAGACTCTACAATTACATCCAGTTGTATGATGAAGATATTACAGATGACATGAAAGAAAGGTTGGATGAGCTTGTAGAACTAGTAGAAACTAGAAGAGAAGCATCTCTCGGGAATCAAAAGTTGCAATTACATGTTAAGATATTATATGAAAAAAGGATAGTGAGCAAAAAATTTGAAGATGGAGACTTAGTCCTCATGTGGAATGTCAGAATTGAGGATAAAGGAAAACATGGTAGGTTTGATCCTATATGGTTAGGTCCCTATATGATTGAAAATACATGGGGAGAAGACTCTTCTATTCTCAAGGACTTGTCAAACAATATTCTTGAATTTCCAATTTATGGATAGTTCTTGAAGAGATACTTTTCCTAAAGTATCTATTTTCCATGAACAATAGCTTTAGGGTTTCTTGTTCCCTTGTACCTTTTGTGTATTTTGTAAATCCCTGTAAATGTCTCTATACAATGTTGTTCCCTATTTATGTTGTTTTGTTCCTGTGCCCTATGAAGAAGTTGTCATTTTAAAATTAGGTATGTGGTTTGCTCAACCACAGATTCTAAATTCTTGCATATACTCGAGTAGTCTATCATCCCTAGATAGAGTCACTGTTGGTCTAATTTTTTATAGGATAAAATTTTCCTAATCTAGGTATAAAGAATCAAAATTGAGTCCATTATTGGAGGCTAGGGTTTCTAGTCTTTGGTCTTGCAATTTTGATAACCTTTGAAAATATTTGTCAAACCCTAGGTCTCATTTCTTTTGAATTTATTTAGGTATAAAACCTTTTAAAATGTGAATATTCCATGTCCCGTTCAAACATTGTGTGCCCCCAAGTGCCTTTTTCCTTTTTGTTTCACATCATCTGATCCTTATAAGATCTACGAAAATTGCATCATCGCTATAGAAAGATGCAAGTGTTTTAACCACAGTGACATAGTGACTACCACAAAATTAATTAGTGGTGTCATGAAATAGAGGCACGGTGATAGGAAAGTGCTTTGTCTCAGAAGGTTTTAGTCACATGCTCCATGTCAGAGTTGTCAGTGTCAGAAAGAAACCACTAGGAACAATTTGTATTTGGTGTCACCAAATTTTAGTTTTTCTGATGAGTTGCGATGTCATGATCAGAAAATATTTGCGCCCTATTGGTAGTGACATAGTGCCTTGCCAGAGAATGCAGAAAGCAAAAACTTTTGAAAGTAATGGCAACTGCAAAGTTCAAACATAGTATCATGAACGTGCACATTCATTGTTCTGAAAAAGGTACTAAGCAATATAATCATGATTGAAAAGTAGTCATTCTCCCATTATCAAATTTTAACAAATCATCAGAAGTTTCTATTTCATGATCAGAAAGATAATGTATCTCACTGATAGTGACATAGCGACTCATCGAGAAAATGGTTTTGTGGCGACAAATCTTAAAGGTGGGTCCCAACATTTTCTTTGTCAAACTTGAACCATGACATGATGGCATCTTGCTAAGAATGTGTGGATACCAAAATTTTTGAAAACCATCAGAGGTTGCTACATCATGATTGGGAATTTCTTGTTCATCGCTAGTAGTGACATAGTGCCCAGCTTGAAAATGAGAAATATAGCAGGGCTCAAAAAACTTGATGTCACAACAAGGATTAGAGTATTAATATATATGCTAGCTTGATAGGACTTTCCCACATCATTAATAATGTGGACCCACGCCCAAGTTAGATGTCAAATGCAAGATAACAATTATTGGATCAAGATTAGATCAATAATCATTGCCAAGTTACTATGAGAAGTTGTGCACTATTTACCCAACATGACTTGGTGACTATGGGACCCACCATAGTTATAAGGATAAAATGTTGTTTCCTTTCCTTTAGATCAAGCTTGGATCTATGGTTGTCACTTCATCGCTATAAAGAGTTGCTTGAGACATAATGATAGTGACAAAGTGAGTAAGGCAAATGAAGGAGGGACCCACCACCCTAGTATTAAAACATACACTAAAATGTTTACCGTCAGATTGAGATGAGATGAAGGGTTGTCACTTCATTGCTATGGCAACATGCTCATTTCTTATGTATAGCGAGGTAGGAACTCAATGATACGTGTCCTCAAATATTAGTGGGTCCAATTTGTGTTACCAACAATGAAGGAAAGATACACAGGGTGAAATCTCATTGGATTAACTGCCAACATGTTAAGTGGAAAGTGACTCATCCCTATTTGCATTCCTAGATCATAGGATTTTTGAAGATCAATGGTGTAAATTTAAATGTAGAAGGTTGTGTCATTACATTTCCCTTACAGTTCATTTATGACGAATGAAAGCTTCATGATCGAGAAAAAATGGAGTATATTGCAGAAGATTTCAATATTTTCATCCCACGCAAACAAGTTTTCAAGTTTTCAAAGTAGAAGAAACAAGTGAGAATTAGTACTTGTTCAAAACATGAAGTAGTTTCCCATTGTTTGCAAGATATTGCAAAATTATAGAGCAGAACAAGTAGAAAATCAAGTAAGTTCCCATATACTATAACCTCTATAGCATTTTAGTTTTTGCAAATTTTAGTCAAGATGCCTCCAAAGATGGAATTTTCTAGGCAAGAGGATTATTTGGATAGGAATATTTATGATGACCTGATTGAATTTCTCCCTGAGTCCACCATTGAAACTGTGCAAGTTTAAAAGTTACCTTCATTAAACCCTAGGCTCAAAGTTGTAGATGGGTTATATGATAAGGGGAATTGTGTTCAAGATGCTAACACTTCTCAAATTGGTATGGTTTTATTCAAGAAATGGTTTTCAGAAAGAAATCTTTTTGCCCCACATGCCAATATTTGGAATTTTGATTTAGGAAAGTTAGTTGTTCCAAGTTTTTTTATGGATTATGACCTCCTTGAGTCTATGGCAAAAAATTATGACCAAGCAATTAGAGTGGTGAGAAGAATTGATGGTGAAATTCTTATCATAATTAGCCTAGAGGAAATTAGGTAGGTATTTGGTTTAGGGCCTCTCACTGATTATCATGTGCCCATTGACTTGAAAGAATTAGAAAAGGAATACATGTCAAAGAAGGATACAGTCAGGCAAGGTGCATTGAGGGCACATATAGGAAAAATTGCAACTTTGTCAGCAATAATAACATCCTCTAGGGAACCCTTCAAAAGGGCATACTTCAAACCAAGGCTATGGAGGCATAAAGGGCTCTATGAAAAGTTTTTGGAGAAGATGAAGAGGAGTTTATGCCTGTGGGTTTTATGTAAATGATTACTTAGGTTTCCTCTTTATGTGTGGGCATAATTTTTTATTTTGCTTCTTATTTTGCAAAATAAATTCATAATAGCCTAGTTGGGATTGCGAAAAGCAAGGTGGATAAGATTTTTGTTCACTATTCTTTGTCAATGCATATGTTTTTGTTCAAGGGAGTAATGTATTTTGGTAAAGAGATGAAATTGAATATGGAATAGGATGGGGAAGCACTACCAGTCCAACTATGGAGTGTAGATTAGACTTGGGAAGTAGAAAAGCTTAGTTTTGTTAGGTTTGATAGGTACATTGCTTCAAAGTTGAGGTGCCTATTATTGAGTGACAATTCCAGAGTACCCAAGGCATTGGAAAGTCTTATTAGGCCCCTGGACAATCCTATTGGTTTGAAGGTTTCACACAATTGGGGAGACATCATCCCATATTCAATCTCAACTATCCTTAGGATTTATTGTTTCAGAGGTACTCCCCATGTGTTACCTTACAAAGTGTCCTTAAAGGTGGGAGTAGCTAAATTTTTTTGGTAGCTAAGTGGACTAGAGGAAACTTATTTGTTAAAAAGATAGAGAGGGTCAATACTCCCCACTTGCACTATAGCCCATCAATTTGTAATCACCAAAGGAGGTTGGCTTTCTCTACACAAGATATTAGATGAATATAATATGGCTATTTCCCACCCTCATTTTTGTGACACTGACGGATTTTATCATTTGGCCTTTAGACACAAAATTAAGTTAGGCAAAATTGATCATGAATTTTATTTTCCTAGAGAGATAATAAGAAATGAATACTCCTTACAAGAGTAGGAAACTAAGAAGGAAAAATGGAGAGTATTATCAAAAGTTTTGGATTTCATTCATTATTTTGATGCTGATTATAGTCCTCTAGGTTATGCCATTACAGAGGCAGATAGAATAAATAAGCTCATGCTTACTTTTCCTAAAACAATGGAAACCATTAATGAGAAGAAGAAAATTCTTATTAATTCTTTCCTAGATAACACCAGGGAGGTAATGAGGAAACTAGGATTCCCTCCCAATATAGGATCAGGTCAATTGATTGTCCAAAAAAAACTAGGTTATACTATCATCGAGAATAATAAAGACCACTATGGACAAAAGCAAACAAATAATTGGATCCACTAGTGCTTTCTAGGAAGAGAGGCCTCCTAAGCCCTTCCCTAAGAGGTGGAAAATAATAAGGTAAGAAGATCCTCACATTAACGAATACTCACCTTCATAGACCCCTCTCAGGATTGGAGAGGAACAACTTATTGGGGAACAAATTGAACAATTGGGGTCCCAAGGAGGATTTTTTGTTACTCAATCTAAAATAGATGAAGGAAACCTTAAGGAGCCTCCTATGTCAAGTTTTGAGTTGATAGTAGCAGATCATAAAGGAAGGGAATTATACCCTATGCTAGAGCGAGCAAGTCAACAATTTTTGTCAGATGATAGTTTTGTCAAATCTAGAGCCTTCCACAAGCTTGCATGGAGAACCAGCATGGGAAAATTTGAAGAAAGATGAAATAAGCTAGGAATAGAGCATCTAGAGCTGGAGGAGGCTGTAATACCCCAAAATTGGCTCGTTGCCATTATACCAATTCTGGTCTATTTCTGATAATTTCTAAGTCCTATTCTAATAGGCAATTCTCATTCTGCTATTCACTAGTTGACTTAATTGTTAGATGCAGAAAACCCTAATCTGCATTCATCATATTTCTTATTTAATTCCTATAGTACGTACTCATATTAGTCGCATTAAACCAACTTGATTTAATACAATTTAATTATTAAGTATTTA
The DNA here is from genome assembly GCA_028749045.1 of Cupressus sempervirens. NCBI lineage: Eukaryota > Viridiplantae > Streptophyta > Pinopsida > Cupressales > Cupressaceae > Cupressus > Cupressus sempervirens. The sequence goes on along the minus strand of CM053785.1, from coordinate 1,006,289,647 downwards.
TATTTTAATTAAATTAAATTATATCCTAAGGCTAATGTACTATGGAATTAAATTTATTTAATTTAATAAATATGCCTATCTTGATTAATTAAATGTAATTATTTAATTAAATGGGAAAGGCATTTCTAATTAATTAAACAAAGTTATTTAATTAAATGTGAAGCCATTCCTAATTAATTAAATGAAGTTATTTAATTAAATAAGAAAAGTATCTCTAATTAATTAATTGATTATTTAATTAAATAGAAAAGGTAATTATGAGAGCATATTTCATTTTATTAAATTAAATATTTCACCAAAATCTCTCTTCAGTTCAGAAAAGGGAAATTTCCAGTTCACTATTGATCAAAAATGAGTTAAATGAGTTAACTCCTTTTTCTACTCAAATTGAATTAGTTAACTCCTTATTTTACTCAAATTAAATCAGTTAACTCCCTTTAATTTGGGAATCTCCCTTTATGACTGAACTTCACCTTTAATCCTGACCGTTGATTGAAATCAATCTCAACCATTGATGGATTCCAGGAAAGTCTATTTAAGAGACCCTCATCTCTTCATTTTGAGAGGTTGAATGAGAATTTGCATCGAATTGCTACTGGATTGTGCATTCATTTGAGCTCCCTACTTTCATATTCATTTTCTAGTTTAATTCTCATATAGATTTAATATGCATACATTTAGTATAATTTCTTTTACATGTTCTTAGATTAAACTTGCATACTCCATTCTAGATTAATCTACATTCTCATATAGATTAGTTACATTTTCTTTCAAATCCTTCGTTCTTACAGGGTCTGGTTGCTTAACACCTCAAATCTAAGGATATCTAATAAGAAAATCCCTCTAAATAGAAGGCAACAGGTCGCTTTGCCGGCTGATTTTCAGATGAACAATCCAATGTTCATTCCAGAATGAATCCGCAAATAAAGACCATGTTGAAGTGTGTGTGTTAGTAGAGGCCACATATTCACGCATACAGAGGTAGCCTTGCAAAATCAAATAAAAGAAAAGATGATGCAAGAATTCCAAAATATAACCCCTAAAGAGGGGAGAAAGATGGTAAAAGCCTCAAATATTTGATTATTACCCAATTAGGATATAGATGATTCTTTGATTTTTAATTATATTTCAAATAAATTGGATTTGTAAGATCCAAGCAAGAAGGAATTCATAGGTACTAGTTTTAGTGAGAACCAGGCTGCTCTAGTTATATGGTCATTGACAAAGGGATCTAGGGCTATTTCATCACAACTAGATGATTTAGGATTAATGGGAAATATCATTGTGAGATGAGAAGTAGATACATCCCATGTACAAGTAGCTCATATGGGTGTTGGGACATCTCAGTTTGTTCTTGCCACTACAGAAAAGGAAGAAAACATAATGGTTGAATTGTAGAGTAAGTATGAGAGTGTTTTGGAGGCCTATAATAAAAATGTTCAAAGAAGAATTGAACTTGAAAATAAAGTAATGGGGAGGTCTTCTAGGCCAAGAATAACATATCCTCATCCTTCAATGGAACTTTTTAAATCCACTCCTCTCTTAGAAATGCCAGATACCCCACAAAAGCCACAGTATTGCATAGCTAAAGACTTTAAAGAAGAAAAGAGAAAATTGTGGGCATTACATTTAGAGCTAAATGTATAGTATGAAGATAAATTGAGAAAAGCTCTCACATATTTGGGGGATAAAATTGAATGGCCACTATTTAATGATCAGCTAACAAAGACAATAAACATATGGGATGAAATGAAAACCAATGATAAGGCTTTGAAGCCTATTGTAAATAAATGGGTAAAAAGACAGAAGGAAATGTCATTTTTGTGTTACTTTGACATAAGATTTCCACATGATAAGATTGCAAAGACTTATGATATTGTTAATGACCTTCCAAAATTTGATAATAAAAGAGTTCATCTATAGAGAAGAATAGTGGGCTACTTGAATAAATATAAGAGCAAAAAATTTGATTTATTCCCTTGTGCCCTAGATAGAAAGAATAAACTAAGGAACAAAGATGAATGGGCTGAGGAATTAGATGATTTTTTTTTTGAGAATGAATAAAATTATCAATGAAAAGGGACATGCGTGGTGGGCTACCACAACAGAAGAAATGGTGAAAGCCTAGATATTCTTTGATTCTTTGAAATAAGATTTTGTTGACATTGACAGTGAAGTTGAATATGTTATCAAGAAGAAAAAGGATATTCTGCAATTTGATTGGCTAGATGACACACTTTATGACAAGTGGATGGCATATACTACTTCTGGTGAATAGTTGGAAGAAGCTAAAAGTGATGATGATAAAATACATGAAGATGAAATATAGATCATCAACTGACTTCCATCAACACCTATGAAATAAGAAGAAAAAGAAGGCTAGTCATCTCATGCGAAAGATGCAATGGATCAATTGGATGACATGGTAAAAATGGAACAAAATATAACCATCACCTTAGTAGTACATGATGATATGGGTGGAAATGCTAGAGTGGAGGTGAAGTTGCATGAATCAGAGCCCGACACGTTACTGGAAAGTTTGATAGCTACATATGTCGAGGACTCATAGTGAATAAGGGCCAATCATGGGATTTGTGGCACACGAAGATGTAATAGAAAAAGGGGCCTACCAAGTGAATGATATGATGGTACCTTTTTGTTATATAAAGTTTTGTCTTTTCCTATTAAGCAAAATGTAAATACCTTTTGTAAAAGGACACCTGTCAATTCTCTATGCCTAAAGCTTGTTGCATCTCACACTATATAAGTGAGATTCCAGGGCTAGAGAAGGGTCCAATTTCTAATGCATTTTTAGTTTTACACTTAGTATGTTTCGGTCTAGTTATTGAGAAAATTTTATGATGTATGTTCTCTGCAAAAATTTTTGAGAATACATTAATATTGTGTAATCCTTGTGTCTTTTTCTAGAGTCATTCTAAGTTTTACTACAATTGTATACAAATTTAAAGGAAAATTAATATAAAATTGTGCTATCCCCATATCTTTTCTTGTTAAATTTCATCTCCTTTGATGTTACCTAGTTATTTTGAGATTGTGTGAGTAAAGCTTGTCCAATTGAATGCAATTCACTTAGGTTGTATGTCAATTCATTATTGCTATTAATTCAATGAATTAATTAAAGGCTTTGATGAATTTTATGGGATTGCTATGGTAATATAAAGGATGTCTATAAGAATGAATTCCAATAAGAATGGCTGATAATGTTTTTGTAATGCAACAAATCAGATCTATAAATTGGAGTAGACTCTGAATCTCAATGCAATAGGCACTGATCAAATTAATTTAGTCTACAGATAGGTAGATCATGAATAAGCATCAAGTCTAAAATCATAATCAACTTTATTTTACTATTCTTGAAGATTTTCAAAGGTGGCCAACACTTGTTTACATGGAATATTTTAGCCTTAGTCAGTCGCTATTGCTGGGAATACTTGCAAATCTATATAAGAATTGTGACCAAATTTGCTATATGGGATGTATTTTATCTAAAATGTCAAGAAATTGCTAAATCATGTATGTGTCTAAAGATAGAAGATGAGAATCAAAATGAAACTAATAAAATTCTCATACAATAACATTTAGTTTTAATCATCCCCTAGGTATACCCATCTTGGTTTGGCAGAGCCTAAAGAGTAGAAAACCATCCTTAGTTTTGTTGAAGTTGGGTCCAAGTGGTTTGCACATGTAATTGTTAATAGGAAATGACTAATCCTTAGGTTATGTGATTATTATCACTTTGGTATTGAGCATTTTTTTGTTTAGTAGTTTTAAACACCAACAGATTAATTGTTTGTTGAGTGCCCCCTATTTTGGTTGTAGGCACAAATATGCTCTTCATTCCACCAATTTGGTTTAACTTGAGGTTCATAGGGTTTGGCCTTGAATTGTACAATGCATTCATCAGTCAAGGGGGTTTGTAAAGCACTCTCATAAGACACCATAATAGGTCTATACTCCTTGGATATGTTGGAAGACTAATATCTTCTTGGAAAAGGAGCTTGATTATAAGAGACTTGTTGATTAGACATTGGGGGATTTTCCATGTTACATTGATAAAATGGATGAGCATTATCTTGTTGAGGTGTGTTTGGATCAGTGTTATTGATGATAGGATTTTTCTGATTTGGATGGGGTTGAGTTTGACATGTTTAGCTTCAAACACCCCATCATTAATGATTTTTTGTTTTTGTTTCTCCACCATGAAATTTTTTTATTAGTGGACTAATTAGAGGAATTGCGAGTCTATGCAGAATTGTTTGGGAAACCCTTACCATCTTTTGATAACTTGATCATATCATTGTTTACTAGGGTCTCTTCTACTTTGGTGGCATTCTCTAGGGTAGTCTTAAAGTCTTTACTCCCTTGGAGTTGGAGCCAGTAGTTCATGGGTTTTGAGAGACTATTGATGAAGGTGTTAGTCTTCTCTTTTCCTGGAATGTCTCAGTGATATTTGTCAAACATGTGTCTCCACCTTTGCAGGAAAACTTTAAATGTTTCTCTGGGAAGTTGTTTCATGTTATACAAATAAATCATTGTAAATTCCCTCTTAATAGTATATGAGTACTTTATGATGAATATGGAAGCTAGTTGATCAAAGGTCTTAATGATAGAGGGTAGCTTATAGAACCACTCCATGGCTTACCCTCTGAGGCTTCTAAGAAATAGGTGCATTAGATATGTTGTGTCATGAACAAACTCCATACTTAGTGTATAAAATTGTCTAAGATGATCTTAGGGATTTGATGTACTAAAATATTTATCATATTTTGGTATTTACACATTCTGAGGAAAAGATATGAAGGTAATGCTTTTCTCAAATGGAGACACACATTTTCAAGGATAAATTATGTAGGTTACATTTTTCCTCACTTCATTCTTTCCATTTCCAATTATAGATCTTGCAATTTTTGTGTGACAATATCTAAAGGTGACTCTCCTTTGTCTCATTTAAGGTTGGTTACATCAAAGTCGGACAATAGTTTTGCATCTTGTTGTGCTAATGCTAGCATATAATGCTCTTTGTGTTTTTCAAGTATCTTTCAATGATATCAATAACCTTAGGATTTTACTAAAAATCTTCAAATTTAGTTTCAATGCTTTTCTCATCCCACATGTTAGATGAACCTATTTTGGCAAAAGGTTCTAAATTTTGGTTAAACAAGGGTGACTCATGGGTAATTTTATTTGGTGAAAAATCCAATGATGTGACAAGTTCAATAAGATCTAGAGATTTTATGTGTTCGATGGTTCTATTGGCTATAATAGCACTCACCCATATAGGTGATTGTTTTGATTTCATGGCTACATTGGTTTAATGTAGTAACATGAGATGTAAATATGATTCCTCTAAATCTTATGCATTTTTGTAATATGATGGTTTCTATTGACCTTGATTCATTTTGGAGTAACAAGCTAAGTTGGACTAGGTGTTTGGAAATGTTGATAGGGTAAGTTCACTTTCATGAAGTCATGTAGGGAATAGATGTGCATCTCTAGAAATTTCTAGCTTGATATACGAAGTGAAGCAATAAGTACTATTGGATTAAGAATCTCTAAAGGGAACTTATAACTTGGCTTGTTACAAAAATGGTTACCATCAATTCTAGGATGTCTCAATCTTGGAAAATATCAATAAGGAAAATGTGTATCTGAATCCATTATATGTTTACAAGTGTTGTATATGTAGATAGCCTCTATTTTCGGTCTTTTCTCAGATGCACTACAAGATTTCTCAAATGTGCTATTTCATTGATCATATGTGCTATTTAAATGTTAAAATGAGCTATTTTATCAGTCATATGCATTGTTTTAGGGTTTAAATGCATTGTTATGAAGGGAAAGTGCACTATTTAAACCTTCAAATGTGTTGTTTTGTAGACAAATTCATTATAAGAGAGTTTAAATGCATCACATAATGGACCAAATGCATTATTTTAAGCAATAAATGCATTATTTTAGGGCCTTCAATAGCATTCTTGTTTTGCACTTGGTTTTTGTATCAGTTTGTAGTGACATATTTTTGGGAGGACTGTGGTCTAAACTAGAGTTTATGATTAAGCTTTAAAAAAATCCAAGTACACTAGTAGAAACCGCAATAAAATATAAAACTGCATGCACCTAGAAAATGGAAGAAAAGGCCTTCCAAATAAGGTTTTCTAGAGCTGGTGACTAGTGGGTTTTAGTTTTTAACCAACAATGTTTAGATTTACCTCTCTTGTAATAGAGAGCTTCCCACCAATGCTAAGGAGGTTTGGCACAATCTCTTATGGGACTACTAGAGGAAGGATATATTATGAACATAAGTGGCTTGTGTTTGATTAAAAATTTAGGATTAGAAGGCTTTCCCTCCTACTGACCCTGCTAAGGAAACTCAGGATGTAGTCTTTCTATGGCTGAGTAATCCTACTTAGTAGAAAGCAGAAAAATAGAAATCAAAAAAAAGTTTGGGAATTTGATCACTCTAGGAGAGTGAGAGCATATCCTTACTATCTTGACCTCCCAAACATAATAGACACAATTTTTCAATTACAAGCCCTTATAAAATAGAAGATAAGGGACTCATAGTTAAGTTATGTGTGGATTCTTTCTTCATTCGACTATAACTGATCTTTATAGAAGGTTGGGCATTTTGATCATCTTAAAAGATTTGAGAGCATAGGCCTACTCCTATTTAGGTCATCTTGATCAAACATTTCTATTAAAATAGATTTTAAACTTAGAAATACCACACTTTGAATTGAAAAGTGTTGAGGTCCACTTACCTAATTTGGTGCTAGCAAAGGATAGGCATATTTCTGAGGGTCTTCATTCCTATTGCACATTGTCAATAGTTTAGGAGTTCTTGTTAGCTTGGAAGAGACTTGTAAGAAATTGATAATAAGATCTGGAATTTAGATTCAACAATTTATAACTTTTATCAAATGCGCTACAAAAATAAGCATTTGCATTACAGAATGTGTCATATACGCTATTTAAACTAGTAAATGCACTAAAGAAAGTGGCAAATGTGCTGTGGGAAACTTTAAATGCATTGTATAAATGTTTAAGTGCACTACAAAAAGTTTTAAAAGTGCTACAAAAAGCTTCAAATGCATTAAAAGATCACTTGAAAGAATTAAATTAGAGTTCCAAAGTGTTGTAGCATCAAAAAAAATTAGATTTGGCCTTTGTGCATTCTGGGAAGTCTTTGAGAGTTTGTTTTTGCTATTATGAAGCTTTCAAAATATTGTGAAACCTATAACCAATCGGATTTGCACAAGAAACCAACAAGAAACATAGATCTATGCTAAAAATAGAAGATTAAAAAGAAATATTGAAGAATAGAGAGGCTTTGAGTTCAAGCCTCATGGGGGGTTCCAATTTGTACATGATATATTCATGTATTCATGAGACTTAATTTAGAGTGTAGAAAAAATGACAACAAACTAAACTAAACCCAATAAATCATTGTCAAGTAAACTCTATAAACATCCCATGTTTCTCTAACTACAACCACTAAGAATGCTCTCAGACCAACATCTTAGTGACAATTCTTGAATGGGAGTATGCTTAAAATGCAGATCTATAAGAATATGTGCAAGATCTATGTCTAAATGCCAATTATATGGCATAACAACTCTAGAATGATATTAAATGAGTATGCAATGAGCTAAACATGTGCTAAAATAATACTAAATAACATGAAAAGAAAGCTAAGATGCTATCCAAAAATGAGATGAACTTGCTATAATGACAATGATAAAAAGATGATAACTCAGAATGTGCCTAGAGTGCAGATGTCTAAAACTTGGGTCCTTTAGCTCTTGAATTTCCCTCCTATTTATAGGATTTTGGAAGGGGTTAGAGTAAGAACTAGGATTTTACCTTTGACTAGTGGATGGACATGAAATTGAAAATATCTCATAAAGAACTAGGTGGAAGAGTCCAACTGACTTAGATTTGAGGATAAATGAGGATTTTCCTAATTCCTTAAAATGTAAAAGGGGGATTTTCACTTTTATGAGAACAAATGACTTTATTGATTTAATAAATGTTCTATTTATTTTCAAAATTTTGTCTTTCCCTTCTCCCTTTTTGAATTTCACTTTATGATTTTGAATTGTTTTTCTTCTCTTTTTGAAGTTGATTTAGGTCTCATTGATTTGATAGATGATCTGAGCAATTAATAATCTAACGTGATCCTTGATTTGAGAGTCTATTGTGTTCTTTTGATTCATACTTAATTTGTGTTGATTGATCAAAATTGTGTAGTTTAGGTCTTTGCAAATTTTTGGGTGTCTACAATATGTAAATTGAACAAAGCTCTTTATGGATTAAAGAAAGCACCAAGAGCATGATATGAAAGGTTACATAACTATTTAGTGAAAATTTGTTTTAAGAAAAAAAATGATAACAACAATCTATACCTGAAAAATAGAAAGACTAATGAAGTACTATTATCTAAGATATTTGTTGATGACATCATATTTGGAGGAAGAGAAGTATTATGTAGATCATTTGTTGGTGAAATAAAAAAGGAATTTGAAATATCTATTTTTGGTGAGATCAAATTCTATTTTGGTTTATAAGTGTTCCAAATGAAGTTTGGTATTTTTATTTCACAAACCAAATACATCAAGGAAATATTGAAGACTTCTGGTATGGAAGATTCAAGACTAGTGAGTACACCTATGTCTAAAGGACATAAGCTATCTAAGACTAATGATTCTACTTATGTGAACCAGACCCTATATAGATCCATGATAGGAAATTACAATATGTTGTTCATAGTAGACTAGATATTGCATTAATAGTTGGGATTGGTGCCAGATTTTTAGAAAATCCTAAAGAGAATCATATGATGGCTATGAAAAGGATAATGAGATATCTGAAAGATACAAAAGATTATGGATTATACTACAAGAGAAGTGATATATTTGGACTGAATATTTTCACTGACTCAGATTGGGCATGAAATATTGATGGAAAGAAAAGCACTAGTGGAAGTGCATTCTTTCTAGGAAAGAGATTGGTGTCATGGACAAGCATGAAACATAATTGCATTTCCCAATCAATAGGTGAGTCTAAGTATGTGGAAGCTATAGTGAAGTATTCAAATATAATATGGATAAGAAATTTTTGAAAGGTATGAAAGAAGAGATTATAGATCTAGTAGTTATCTATTATAATAGCACAAGTGCTATTATAATTTCAAAGAATCTAGTGATGCACACTAAGACAAAGCATATTGCTATCAAGTACCACTACTTAAGAGAACTACTTAAAAACAAAGAAGTGAAGCTAGTGTTGGGTATAATTTTTCAATTGTGTATTGTCTTTGATGTTACAAAAATGTCATATCAATTATCAGATAGAGTCTACCGAGCTCAGTTGGTCAACACAGCAAATTACAGAGTCTACCAAGCTCAGTTGGTCAACAAAGCAGATTCAAAAGTCTACTGAGCATTCCTAAATATACTTTGTGGAAACAGTTTCTACTGAGCTCACTCAAGCGTCAAAGGTTTCTATGGAAAAAGTCATTTTCTATTGAGCTCACAAGGTCAGTGAAGGAAATTCAGTGTTTACTGAGTTCACTCAGTCTCCAAAGGAGTTTTAAGAATTTGTAGTGTTCACCGAGCTTCAGTTGGTTAATAGTGGAAATCATTTCTGGAGCAGTGTTTATCGAGCAAGGTCAGCCAATGAAGGATTTATTATTTTGGGAAATAAAGTTTAATTTTTTCATGTAATAATTGTAGCCAATTGATGTAATGATTATTGGTAATTGTAACTTGCAAATGAGCCAACTTGACAATTTCTATGGTATAAATAAAAGATCAAGTTGTGAATTCTAAAGCGTAATGAGAAAGCATGCAAGTGAATTGATTGTGTGAAGAAGGAAGGTGTGAGAGAATTTTGAAGAAGGATCAGATATCCTTGAGGAGAAGCAAAGATTTATTCAATCAGAGAGGATCTAGTAAAGAAAAATAGAGATCTATATCAACAAAGTTCAGTTGCATCTCATTCAAGTCACTTCATTGTTTCTTTCTCATCATTATAGTAGTGATTTCTAAATCTCTTAATAGAGTTGGTCTAAGAACCATTTTTTAAATCCTCTAACAAGGTGATAGTTCTATTGAATTGTTCTAAAGTCCTCTAGCAAGGCCACTCCTAGCAGGGTGATTAAATCCTTTAACAAGGTCACACCTAATAGTGTGTTTTGTAATCTTTAATAGGGTTGGCTCTTAATAGGGATCACTTCAAAATAGTGAAAATTAGTAGCTAGTTACTTGGTGGTTTTTCCCATATTGGGTTTCCACATTAAATCTAGTGTCTCTTGTGTTCATGTTATTTTATTTTATGCATGCAAAATATCTGTGAATGCTCAAAGATTAGTAATAAGTTAACATATAGTACATCTACCGAGTTATAGCATTTTTCTGTGTGGCTACCGAGTGACAATAGTAACTAGTTTTTAAGACATCTAAGGGATCTGTGGATATGTTTTTGTGGTAAGTGATTCACCCCCCCTAGTTACTCCATCTACATTTCCAACAGCTAGAATAGGTGAATACAAAGGAACAAATTGCTAACATATTCACAAAACCATTACCTAAAGATGCTCATGAATATCTTAGAGGTAAATTAGGGGTAATTCCCCTAACTAAGGCTACTTAAGAAGCCAAGGTGAATTTCATCACATGTACTACACAATATATTTTACACAATGGTGAAATACAACTCTACTTTGGGACATGCCTAAAGTAGAATACTTCAATACAACATACAAAGATTAGTCATAGTCAGATGACAAGTATCAACCAAACATGAAAAATATAGATAATCCAAATATATGAAGAATTTTAAGCTGAGACAACTACACATCTTTGGCATTGTTGTCAAAGAGGGGGTGATTACTAAAAGGAGAAAAGACTAAGCAATATCAAGATTGCTGAGAATAGAAAGATAAACCTTAGAGGGAGAGAATCATAAAAGAGAGAAAACTAATAGAGGGAGTTTGACAGTTTGAATGGATGAGAATCATAACCAAACTAAGGATAGTGGCCACTCATGTAACTAAAAGATTTTTTATTATATGGTAACTAAGTTATTATTATTACTTTGGATATTTGACATGTTGCCATCAATGCCAAAGATGGAGATTTTTCAAAATTTATAATTGGAATAATTTTTATATTGTCATTGATGTCAAATATATGGATGAGATATATTACTACCTGATCTAAATGTCATATCTATTTAAATGATGAGGAGGATTTGAGAGCTACTCACAACTGTAGCCCCTAGAGGAAATGTTGAAGTTATGAAAAAGAAGTCACAATGGATATTTGATTAGATAGACTTTGAAAAAGAAAAGTATTTGTTTATGTCAAGAAAGCTAAGCCAAGTCGAGCAAAAGAGTAAATTACTAATGAGTGCCAAGTAATCCTAGTGTCAACCAAGCCACAGTTTGTGCCAAGAAAATCTAGTGTTGACTAAGCATTAGTAACAACAAATAAAGTTAGTTGATGTCGAGCTAGGAAGCTTAAACAATGACTGAGTATTTAAGTGTTGACCACGTGTCAAAATTTAGTTGAAGATTAGATTAATGAGTTGGATCATTAAATTCAAGATGGTGATTAGGTAAAGACCTAACAAAGGATTCTAGAGAAGTTTATAGAGGATGATCAAGAATTTGTATAGATACATTGAATCGAGTTGAAGTTGATCATAAAACCTAAGATCTACGGTGGATGTATAAAATGGTAAAGCACAAATTGCCTATTTAAAGGGATACTAAAACAAAATTTTGGTGTTGTGTCTAGTCAAGCCTATCCAATACAACTAGTGTGCATAAGCAAGTTCATATACAAAGAAAGGTTGATCAGAAGCACATAAGAGTGTGAATGCAAAGCTAAAGGAGAAAGCTCACAAATGTGATGTTGTTATTGATAAGTGATTTTGAGGATAAGGCTTAAGTGTTGATGAAAATAGTAGACTAATTTCTTGAAGCGTATCCAAGAAGATCAAGATCAAAGATGGTAATGAAAGGCTAATTAGTGAACTATCATAAGGACTAAATAGAGATCTGTACTAGAAAAAGTGAGTTGTAATCACATAGATCAAAACTTATTATTTTCTTTCTTATCATTGTAAATAGTTTGTATTGAAATTATTTTAATAGAGGTTGGCCTAATAGTCATTGGAAGACTTAATAGTTTGTGTAAATCCTTTAACTAGGTGACATTCTAATTGGAATGATCAAAGTCCTCTTATAACGCCACTCCTAAGAGGGTGATTAATTCCTCTAACTAGGTCACATTTAATAGTGTGTATTGTAAACCTTTAATAGGTTTGGCTCCTAAAAAATCTCATTTTGAAAGAGTGAGAAAGAGTGACATGTTGCTGGTGGTTTTTCCCAAATTGGGTTTCCATGTAAAATCCTAGTGTCAAATTGTGATGAATGTCTTATGAATATTTTACATGTGATGACTTTTTTCATTATGTGATGAAATTTATGTTTATGATATTTTTATAGTATAGACCAAGAAACAACAAGTTAAGTAGGATCAACTAAACATTTATGTGTTTAATGCTTAATAGTTCAAGTGGTACATATAGACTTTGAGTAACTGATTCACCTCCCTCTTAGTTATTCTAAACATTTCTAACAAGTAAGTTCCAATTATTGAACCCCTTGTCAATCTAATTGTCTACATTCATTTTATGGGGAGAACTTCATCAAAATATTATCCAGCTACAAGTTTAGAACACTAAGCTATGTAAGTTTAACATGAGGTATATCAAACTTGTTTATCTAGTCTCTTGATTGCAAATGATAAAGTCATTTTATGAGTGATCATCATAACTTTGAGCATGATCTATCATAGTTATCATCTTTATGTGTTGTGTGGCCTAATTAATTTATTAAAGAGGTTTTTTTAAGGATTTAATGGGAATTTTCATTTCATTCAAGTTACAAGATCATAAAGAGAGTGTGAAGAAGGTGATTTAGTAGATTGTGGAAGGATTTCAAGAAAATTATAACAAACCCTACATCACTATCATTTAAAGGTATTTTCACACATTCTAAAATTTTAATTGAATTGTTTTTTTAGCTATTGGGAGCTTATAAGACATGAGAGAAACAAATATTTATGATGTGAATGAGACCTAGGTATCATTTTTATATTAAAAAAAATTAAATAAATAGAGTTTGACCCTGACAATGCATTCTCAAAACCCCTGATGATGTACTACATGTAGAGGACATTAGGGAATTTATTCATTAAAAAATTTAATCCATTAGAACTTGGATATTTGGGATGATTTGGGAAAATTCTACAATTATGATAAATATTTTAAGGATAAATTTAAATATTTACAAAACCTAAAAATTCTATAGTTCATGGACTTTGAGGAATCAGATGAACCTAAATGGATAAAGATAGTTCTAATTTGACTTCATGAAAAGTTCTTTTGGATTCATGTTCAACCTATTATGATTACCAAAGAATTGATCCATTTAGTGACAGGGTTACACAATGTTGGCCTTATACCAATTTTGACCAATATGGTCAAGAAGAATGGGGAAAAAAACACTAGAACCAAGTGGGATAGATGTGTTATGAACCTTGTAGACATAAGACAATAAGATGTAAGGTTCATTACCAAAATTTTGGGTTATAAGATGCATTACAATATTTTTTCAAAAAATATACAAAATTGTTATAGAGCATGAACAATTTGATATCTATGAGATCTTTAAACAAAAATTATTTTAAAACATGATAAGTCACAACCTTTTAGATTTGTCATTAATCTTACATTATTCTTTCATATCATTCATAAGTTTCCAAATATGCATCCACATACATGGACAAATGGCATAACAACTCACTAATCATAGAGAATTGTACAATTAAGTAAAGGGGTAATATTGTTAGTGATTTATTTGGCTTGTTTAAAGTGTTCCAAAGGGAAATGAAGAAATGTGTTATAATTCCAAAATAAATTGTTGATAAGTATGCATAATCAATATATTTTATGGTTAAAACATACTTAACTAGAATGGAAGTAGTAGAACCTAGATAGAAATGGATACATCTATTGGGATATGAAGTTATGAGATGATAAAAAAATAGGGTGCATGCACCAAGTTGGTGAACAAAAAAGTGGATACCCAAAAAAAAAATCAAATCTTCAATAACTAGATTGGGTTATTTGAAACCTGAAAAAGAAGCCATGCTTGCTAACCAAGTTTGGCCTTATAAAATTTAATAATAACCTGATTAGGCTATTAACATTTTTTAGTTTTTAAAAACCTAATTGGATTTTATAAAACTTGATCAAGTTTTGAAAATCTTGAAGTATTTTTTTTAAATGATTGACTTCTCATTTTTAATGCTTATAATTGCATAGATAGAGCTTGAGGAAGAGAAAAATCAAAAAAACTAATTGGGCTTTGACATTTTTCAATCCATTTTCAACATTTTTGATGATGTCACCCTATAAACAAGGTAATTTTGCACTTTTTTTGGGTTCTATTTTGTTCCATTTTGGTCATTTTAAAAAAAATTAAGGTTTGTAATATAATTTTATTATTAGACGCATCAAAGAAACCAAGAAAATGAATTATACATGAAATACCTCATGTGCACAAACAATGGATTCAACCCTTAAAGCACAAAACCCTCCATTGAGTTTGAGGCAGCTGCAAAAACCTCTTCTCACTCTGACATAGCCACAAAACCCTCCATACACCATGACACATGTACACAACCCTCCACCTACTATGATACTAGCACAAAACCCTCCACTCAATGTTCTCCTTCAACACCCATGACTTCCTATAAACCCTCTAAGCATACCATTTATTAGAAACTACAATTGGAATAATCATTATGTTGTTAGTGATGTCAAACCTACTGGAGAGATATTTACTAATAGTGTAGAGTGTCGTATATGTTGATTTATGAAGAGGATTTGAAAAGAGAGATAACTAGATGAATTAGTTAAGTTGTTGAGTAATGAGGAGCAAGTATGTTGGAATTAAAATAGGTGCTTTATCAGTTAGTCTTTGAAAAGATGATGTATTATTTAATTATTTTATGAAGTGAAGAAGACAATTGAGTTGATGATTAGAAGTGAAGACAAGAAACTAAGTAAAACATTAAGCTTGACCAAGTGATAGTTTCAAAAGGTAAAAGAAGGAGTTGAAGTAGAAGACTAAGGAACTTAAGATTTAGCCGAGTAAATAGTATCAAAAAAGTGAAAGTTATGATCGAGCCTAGTGAAGATGGAGAAGTCAATGAAAGCCAAGCAGGACAGAACAATAGAGAATAAGATACAATGTATTGACAAAGGATAAGAACACAATGATGACCGAATGTTAATAAAATCACAATTTGTGCAAGAATACAGTTTGAGGCTAACATTGTTTAATTTTTGGACTAATCAAAATACATGGATGATAAGGACTGATGAGTTGTTGTATTTAATGCACAGATAAGTTTTTCATGTGATCAAAGGTAAGGATTTAAAGAGAAGTATCAAGAAAGGAGTAGAATCACAAAATGATCAATAATTTCAATGAATCTAATCAAACCATAAGATCTACAATGACATTAAAGTAGAAAAAGATCAAAGAAACCTATTTAAGGAGGAATAGGGGATATTTTCGAAGGTTAGTTCCTTTTTTATTGGCAAGCTTATGGAGAATATGCAAAGAAAAAAGTAGGAGAGGAAAAGTGAGAAGTTTGGTGAAGTGTGATTTCTTGAAGGGTTTCCTAGAAGATTAGAGAAAGAGATGTTAATGAAGTCCAATCAATTAAACAACAAATAAACAAGGTGAAGCCACAAGGAATAAAGAAAGACTAGTTTTGTAAGGGATATGCATAAGAGGGAGGAATTGACTATGGAGAGAAATTCTCCCAATTGCAAGGTTGGAAGGAGTGAGAACTTTTCTTACATATGCTTAGATTACAAAGGATTCAATGTATATCAAACAAATGTTAAATCTAATTTTTTTAAATAGAAACTTACAAGAAGAAGTCTACATTCAACAATTTGAAGGATTTTTTGATTCTAGTAAGAAAAATATGGTATGTAAGTTGCACAAATCATTATATGATTTGAAGCAATCCCCTAGAGCATGGTATGAAAGGTTACACACTTATTTGATGAAAATAGGTTTTGTAAGAACCAATGACAATAGAAATATGTACTTGAAAAGTGAATATAAGAACAATATATTGCTAGTTGAAATTTTTGTTGATGATATAATATTTAGAGGACATGATATGTTGTGTAAATAATTTTCTAATAAGATGTAGAAAGAATTTGAGATGTCAATGTTTAGAGAGATCAAGTTCTTCGCTAGTTTGCAAGTTTATTAGATGAAGAAATGAATCTACATTACACAGTCAAAGTATATCAAGGAGATGTTGAAGACTTTTGGGATGGAAGTGATGGAAATATTGGAAATACAAAAATAATCCCAAGTCTCTTGAATGTCTTTAGAAACTTCTTACTCATCCAAGATCTTTCAATACTCGTTAGAACTAGATATATACTATAACTTAGAACTAGATATATACTATAAGTCAGTTAAAAAAGAAATCTTGAGATATTAATGTGTATTAAAATTTAGTAATTTAGTTGCAGAAACATAAAGCAATAAGAAATAAAATGAACACATCAGACAACAAGATTTAATATGGAAACCTAATTTGGGAAAACTACCAATGCAACTAGTTACAATTTTACACTCTTCTGAAGTGAGCCCTGTTAGGAGTCTGTTGGTCTAATTTTTGCATGATAAAATTTCCCCAATCTAGGTACAAAAAATCAGAATTGAATCCATTAATGGAGAATAAGGTTTCTAGTCTTTGGTCCTGCAAATTTGTTAACCTTTGAAAATCTTTTTTTAAACCCTAGGTCTCATTCCTTTTAAATTTTTCGGGCATAAAACCTTTTTAAAAAATGAAAATATTTTGTGTCTAGTTCAAATCTTTTGCACCCCCAACTAATCTTTTTTCCTTTTGTTCACACTATCTGATCCTTGTAAGATCTACGATAGTCACATCATCACTATCAAAAGATGCAAGTGTTTTACCCTACATGACAACGATTGCCAAAAAATTGAGAGGTGGTTTAATGAAATGGAGGAGTGGTAACTAGAAAGTGTTCTGCTTCATAAATATTTATTCATGTGTTTTTGTATCAGAGCTATCAAAATCAAAAAAGGAACCAAAATAATGAAGTACAAAAAGCATCAACAGAATTCATTTTTTTTGATCAGTCGCTATGTCACTGTCGAAAAAAGTTTGAGCCTTGCTGTTAGCAACATGGGACCTCAACAAAAAGTAAACATGATGGTAATTTTTAAAATTCTTGGTGACCATAAACTTCCCAAGTGGCATGGTGGACATGCAGTTTTATTGTTCTGTCAGAAGCACTAATTAGGATAATTATGATTTGATAGGTATTAATCTTTCTAGCACAAGATTTTATCAAGGCACCGGAGGTCGCTATGTCATGATTGGAAAGTGAACTAGCTTTGCCATTAGCGACATAGTGCCCAGCCAAAAAATGATAGCGTAGCAATAGTTTCGAAGAGCTGGTCCCAAGCATTTGCTTTGTCAGATATGAGTCATGGAACCTTTGGACATGGTGGCATTGAATTGGATATGTGTTATGCACCAAAAAAACTAAGGACACCAAAGGTCACTATGTCGCAATTAGAAAATGAACTAGTCTCACCATTAGTGATATAACAAGGATTAAAGTATTAATTTATGAGCCAACTAGATAGTACATTCTCATGTCAGAAGTAACTTGAACCCACACTCTAGTTAGAGACCAAGTGAAAAATTATGATAGTCAAATTAAGATCAGATCAACAATAATTATTTTGTTACTATAAAAAGATGCCCACTATTTACTTTATGCGACATAGCAACTGGGGACCCACCATAATGTATGCACACCATGCAATTTCCTCACCATTAGATCACCAAATCTATGGCTGTTGCTGTGTCACTATAATGAGTTGCTCAAATTTTATGTATAGTGACATAGCGAACAAGGAGGGACCCACCACTCTAGTAATAAAAATACAATAAAATGCTTGCCATTTGAATAAGATCAAATCAAGGGTTGTTGCTTCCTCGCTATAGCAACATGCTCACTCTTTATGTATAGCGAGGTAGCGAATCAATAACATGTGTCCTTAGAAGTTAGCAGGTCTAGTTTGAAGTGCCAACAATGAAGGAAAGATACACATGGCAAAATGTCATTGGATTGACTGCCAACATGTCAAGATGAACATGAGTCATCTTTTCTTGCATCCTTGGATCGTAGGAGTTTTCAAAGATCAACGACATGAATTTGAACATAGAAGGTGGTGCCACTCTGTGTATTTATGAGGAATGAAAGCTTCACATGTGAGAAAAATAGAATATAATATAGGAGATTTCACTAGTTCCATCTCACACAAACAAATATTTCAAGTTCTTCTAAGCAAAAGCCATTACTAAGAATATTGTGTTGAGCTTGACAAAGAGCGTGAAGCAGTTTCCTATCATTTGTGAGCTATTGCAAAATTATAGAGAACAAGCAGATAAGCAAGTAAGTACTTATACACTATAACCTCTATAGCATTTCAGTTTCTATGAATTATAGTCGAGGTGGCTCAAAAGAAGGTGTTTTATGGACAAGAGAATTATTTGGATGGAAACATCCATCATGACCTGTTAGAATTGCTTCCTAAATCCACCATTGAAACTATACAAGGAAAAAAGCTAACTTCATTAAACCCTAGGCTGAGAGTCAGACATGGATTATATGATAAGAGAAATTGGGTTTGGCATGCTAACACTTCTCAGATTGGTCTGGATTTGTTTAAGAAATGGTTTTCAAAAAGGAACATGTTTGCCCCACATGCCAATATTTGGAATTATGATTAAGGGAAATTTGCGGTTCCTAGTGTCTTTATGCATTATGATCTCCTTGAGGCCATGACAAAAAACTATGACCAGGCCACTAGGGTGGTGAGAAGAATAGATGGTGAAATCCTAATCACAATCAGCCCAGAGGAAATTAGGGAAGTATTTGGTTTAGGGCCTCTCATTGACTACCATGTGCCAATTGATTTAAAAGGATTAGAAAACAAATACATGTCAAAGAAGGATGTTGTTAGACAAGGTGCATTGAGGAAACATATAGTTAATATTGGAACTTTACCAGCAATAACAACAACTTCCAAGGAACATTTCAAAAGGGTATATTTCAATGCTAGGGCTATAGTGGCATATAGGACTCTATGTAGAGTTTTTAGAAAAGATGAAGAGGAGTTTATGCCTATGGATTTTATGTACATGATTATTTAGATTTCCTCTTTTGGTGTGGACATAAATTTTTTTTTTTCTTCTTATTTAGTTGAAGAAATTCATAATGGCCTGGTTGGGATTAAGAATGGCAAGGTGGAAAAAATTTTTGGTCACTATTCTTTGATAATGCACATGTTTCTGTTCAAAGGAGTAATATATTTTGGAAAAGAGATGAAGTTAAATAGGGAACAAGATGGGGAAGCACTACCAGTCCAATTATGGAGTGCAGATATGACTTGGGAAGTAGAGAAAGCCAATTTTGTAAGATTTGATAGATATTTTGCTTTAAAACTGAGATGTTTATTATTGAGTAACAATCCTAGAATACCCAAGGCATTGGAAAGTCTTATTAGGCCCTTAGACAATCCTATTGGTTTGAAGGTTTCACACAATTGGGGAGACCTCATTATTTATTTAGTTTCAACTATAATCAAAATTTATGGTTTTAGAGGCACTCCCCTTGTGTTACCTTACCAAGTGCCTTTAAAAGTAGGAGTAGCTGAATTTTTGTGCCAGTTGGGAGTATTGGAGGAAACTTATTTTTTGAAAAGGGGTAGGGGCTCAATATTACCCACTTGTACTATAGCTCACCAATTTGTAATCACAAAAGGTGGTTGGCTTTCTCTACACAAGATTTTGGATCCATATAATATGGTTGTTTCCCACCCTCATTTTTGTGACACTGAGGGATTTTATCATTTGGCTTTCAAACATAGAATTAAGCTTGGTAAAATTGAGCATGAATTCTATTTTCCTGAGGATATAATAAGAAATGAATACACCTTGCAAGAGCAGGAGCCTAAGAAGGAAAAGTGGAGAGTTTTTTCAAAAGTTTTGGATTTCATTCATTATTTTGATATAGATTATAGCCATTTAAGTAATCTTGTTACCACTACAGAAAAAATAAATAAGTTTATGCTCACTTTTCCAAAAACAATGGAAACCATAAATGAGAAAAAGAAAGTTCTTATTAATTCTTTCCCAGATAAGGCTAGGGAAGTAATGAGGAAAATGAGATTTACTCCAAACATAGGGGTAGGTCAAATGACTGTCCAGAAGAGGCTAGGCTATACTATCATTCCAAATAAAAAGGCCACTGTGGACAAAGGTAAACAAATAATTGGGTCCACTAGTGCAGTTTGGGAAGAGAGGCCTCCTGAGCCCTCCCTTAAGAAGAGAAAAATAATAAGGGAGGAGGATCCTCTTGTTGAGGAGTATTCACCTTCACAAACCCCTTTGAGGATTGAGAAAGAACAATTCATTGGAGAGCAAATTGAACAATTGGGATCCCAAGGAGGATTTTTTGTCATCCAAT
The DNA here is from genome assembly GCA_028749045.1 of Cupressus sempervirens. NCBI lineage: Eukaryota > Viridiplantae > Streptophyta > Pinopsida > Cupressales > Cupressaceae > Cupressus > Cupressus sempervirens. The sequence continues at coordinate 1,006,268,944 of CM053785.1, read as the reverse complement.
CTGAAATAGATGAAGGAAACCCCCAGGAGCCTCCTTTGCCAAGTTTTGAGTTGACAGTTGTAAATTATAAAGGAAGGGAACTAGACCATATTTTAGAGAAAGCAAGTCAACAATTTTTCTTAGATGATAATTTTGTTAAATCTAGAGCCTTTTACCAGTTTGCATGGAGAAACAACATGGGCAAGTTTGAAGAAAGATGCAATAAGTTAAGAATAGAGCATCCTGAGCTAGAAGAGATAGCCTTGCAAAATCAAATAAAAGAAGAGATGATACAAGAATTTCAAAACACAACCCTTGAAGAAGGGAGACAAATGGTAAAGGCCTCAAATATTTTATTCTTACCCAATTGGGATATGGTTGATGCATTAATTTTTAATTCTATTTCAAATAAGTTGGATTTTCAAGACCCAAACAAGAAGGAATTCATAGGGACTCCATTCAATGAAGACCAGGCTGCTCTAGTTATATGGTCTTTAAGAAAGAGATCAAGAGCCACCCCATCATAGCTAGATGAGTCTAGATTGATGGGAAATATTGTTTTAAGAAAAGTAGTTGATACTTCTCATGTGCAGCCTACACACTAGGGTGTAGATACATCTCATTTTGTATTATCCACTGCTGAAAAGGAAGAAAAGGCCATGTTTGAACTGCAAAGCAAATATGAGAGTGTTTTGGAAGCCTACAATAAAGAAGTTCAAAAGAGGATTGAACTTGAAAATAAAGTAATGGGGAGGTCTAAAAGACCAAGAATAACATATCCCCATCCTCCAGTGGAACCTTTTAAGTCCAATCCTCTCATAGAGATGCCATATACCCCACAAAGGCCATAGTATTATAGTGCTAAAGATTTTGAAGAAGAAAAGAGCAAACTATGGGCCTTACACATAGAACTAAATGTACAATAAGAAGATAAATTGAGAAAATCTCTCACATATTTGGGGGATAAAATTGAGTGGCCACTATTTTATGATCAGCTAACAAGGACAATAAACATATGGGATAAATTGAAAGCCCATAATGAGGCTCTAAAGCCTATTGTGAATAAATGGGTAAAAAGGAGGAAAGACATGACATTTTTATGTTATTCTATCATAAAATTTTCAGATGATGAAATTGAAAAGACTTATGATATTGTTATTGATCTTCTAGAATTTGATAATAAGAGAATTCACCTACAGAGAAGAATAATAGGCTACTTAAGTAAGTATAAATGTTAGAAATTCGATTTATTTCCTCGTGCCCTAGATAGAAAAAATAAGTTAAAAAACAAAGACAAATGGGCTAAGGAATTAGATGATTTATTTTGTTTGAGAATGAATAAAATCATCAATGAGAGAGGGCATGCATGGTGGGCTACAACAATAGAGGAAATGGTGAAAGCCTAGATATTCTTTGATTCTTTAAAACAAGAATTTGTTGATATTGACAGAGAAGCTGAATATGTTATCAGAAAGCAATAGGACATTCTACATTTTGGTTGGAAATATGATACACTTTATGACAAGTGGATGGTAGATATTGCTTCTAGTGAATAGTTAGAGGAATTTGAAATTGATTATGAAGAGATACATGAAGATGAATTACAAATCATCAATTCACTTCCATCAACACCTGGAAATGCAGAAGACAAAATAGAGCAGTCACTCTCAACAATGGAAATAGATCAACCAGTTATGACTGCTAATCAGGAAGAAAGCCAAGTGGATGACACATTAGGACATGTAGTGTAGGACAAAGAGGAACAACCAACCCAAGAAGAAAGCATCATGGTCCCAGCTGATGATATGGTAGAACAGGATTCATAGATAATGGTTGTTTTGATTGTTCAGGATGGTGATAGCGAAGAGCCATGAATTGAAGTAAAGTTGTAAACATTAAAGCATAATTCATCATTAGCAAGCTTGATGTCTACATACTTTAATGAATCAGAATGACCAAGGAGCCTATCATAGATTTTTTAATATCCCACAAGATGTAATAGAAAAGGGGGCCTACTAAGAAAATGATATGATGTTACCTTTCTATTATATAAAGTTTTATCTTTTTCTATTAAGTAAAATTTAAATATCTTTTAGGAAACCTATCAGTTCTCTATGCCTGAAGCTTGTTGCATCTCACATTGTATTGTTGGATACAATTGTTCAATTGTGTGTTGTCTTTGATGTTACACAAATATAATATCAGTTATTAGTTAGAGTCTACTGAGCTCAATTGGTCAGCAAGACAGATGGTAAAGTCTACTAAGCTTAGAAGGTTAGCAAAGAAGGTTTATAGTGTCTACTGAGCATTCTTAGGCTTTACCTTGTGCAGATAGTTGTTACTAAGCTTTCAAGGTTAAAAAAGACAATTCAATGTCTACCGAGCTTACTCAGTCATCAAAGGGAAATATGGCAGAGGTAGTTCTTACCGAGCTCTAATGGTTAGTGAAGGAAATTCAGTTCTTAGCAAGTTCATTCAATAGCCAAAGGATTTTGTAGTGTTAACCGAGTTGAGATGGTTAAGTAAGGAAAAAAAATTTAGATCAGTATTTACTGAGCAAGGTCAGCCAATGAAGGATTTCATTGATTTGTGAAATAAAGTTTATTTGTTTAATGTAATATTTGTAGCCGACTGTTGTATGGTTTATTGGTAAATGTAACTTGTGAATGAGCTAACTTGATAATCTAAATGGTATATATAAGAGGTCAAGTTATGAATTCTAAGTGTGTGTGATGGATTTGATGTGATATGAATTTGAAGGAGGACTGATTATTGTGAGAGAAAATTTTGAAAGATGATCAGAGATCATTGAGGAGGAACAAAACTATATTTGATCAAGGAGGATCTATTGGTGTAGAATAGAGATCTATACTCAGCAAATTCAGTTGCATCTTATTCATGTCAATTCATTATTACTTTCTAACCATTGTAGTAGTGATTCCAAAATCTCTTAATAGAGTTGGTTTAGCAGCTATTTTGTAAATCCTCTAACAAGGTGACAGTTTAGTTGAATTGTTCTAAAGACCTCTAGCAAGGCCACTCTTAACAGGGTGATTAAATCCTTTAACAGGGTCACACCTAACAGTGTGTCTTGTAACCTTTAATAGGGTTGGCTCCTAATAGGGCTCACTTTAGAAGAGTGAAAATTGGTAGCTAGTTACTTGGTGGTTTTTCCCATATTGGGTTTCCATGTTAAATCTGGTGTCTCTTGTGTTCATGTTATTTACTTTTGGATGCATGTTAATAATTTTGAAAGCTTAAAGATCCATAACAAGTTAATCTATTGAGTTACAACATTTTTGTGAATGTTTACCAAGTGACAGCAACAAGTAACTTGTTTTACATCTAAGGGATCTGTGGATTTGGTTTTGTGGTAACTGATTCACACCCCCCCCCCCTCTCAGTTACTCCATCTATAATTCCAACAATTGGTATAAGAGGTTTTGGTGCTTGCAGGAAAAGATTTCAAGGATCTAAGCTAGAGATTAGGATGTCTTACAAGAGGGAAATTCCAAGACTTAACAGGGACAACTTCTTAGCATGGCAAGGACTGATGAGACTTCATCTATCTTCCATTGGAGATACATGAATGAAATATCTGGATGAAGCATATGTAGAACCTATTGGCATATTATCTATCAATGATATTGCTGAAAAGAAGACTCATAACAACATGATGATAGATATTGCATCTACTCTAAGTTATGAAGAATTTGATGATATCAAGGATTGCAAAACTACTTTTTAAATATGGAACAAGCTAAAGGAAATCTATGGAGGTGGTGATAATGTAAGAAGAGCCAAAGAAGAAAGTTTGAGAGGTCAATTTGATCAAATGAGGATGAGAGAAAATGAAAACATAGAAAAATATGTTGAAAGAGTCAAAGAAAGTGTTAGTGCAATCAAAGGATCTGGAGGAGATATCAAAGAGGAAATAGTTATAACTAAAGTTCTTAGAAAACTACTCCCCATTTATGCAATCAGAGTTTCTACAATTCAAGAAAGAAGATGTGAAGTAAATATTAAGATAAATTTAGAGGCCATAGTTGGAAGATTGACTGCATTCAAGCTAGATAACTATGATAATTATGTTCTAGCTACCAAGAACACTAAATCAGCATTTGAAGCCAAGCTTTCACTCAAGGAGAAAGGTAAGAAGATAAAGTATTCTTAGTCAGATAGTGATGAAGAATCAAAACAGAGTTTAGATAGTGATCTTGAGGTGGTTGAAGCTCTGCTAGTAAGGAAATATTCAAGAGGCAAAGGGAAATATAAAGGTAAGGTTCCTCTAATCTATTTTTCTTGTGAAGAAATTGGACATATTGGTACTAGGTGCCCAAATAAGTAGAACAAGGATGAGAAGAAAGGTCACAAGTGCAATGGCAAGAAAGACCTCAAATAATTCAAGGACAAAGGTAAGAAAACATGTTTCATGGCTAAGGATTCTAATGATTCTGATGATGAAGAAGAAGATGAAATTGTATACATTATTGTAAAGGATGAATCTGATAGTGATGAGGAAATGGCACTTATTTCTCATGTGATAAAAAATGATACATAGATTATAGATAGTGGTTGTTCTCATCACATGACTAGTGACAAGACTAAGTTTGAACATTTTGAAGACTATGATGGTGGCAGTGTGAGGTTTGGTAATAATGAACCTTGTTGCATAAAAGGAAAAGGAAGAATCTCACTAACCAAAGAACTTGTATTTGATAATACATATTGGGTAGAAGGACTCAAAAAAAATCTATTGAGTGTGGCACAACTACTCAATAATGGATTCAGAGTGGAATTCATGCATGGAAAAGAAAGACTATTGGATGGTAAAGAAAAGCTGATTGGATCGAGCACTCAAAGAAAAGGTAACTTGTTTTATCTTGAACTTGGTGAATGTTGAATGTTTTATTGCTCAAATTTAAGAAAGTTGGTTATGGCATAAGAGGTTGTGTCATGTGAACTTTGATAACTTGGTGAAAATAAGTAAATTTAGGAAAGTAAGAGGCATTCCTAACATAAAGAAACTTGAAGTTGGTCTATGCACGAATTGTCAAATTAGCAAGATGGAAAAGACTAGCTTTAAAAGTAAGAACTATTAGTCTGAAGAAGTTCTAGAAATTGTGCATACTGATTTGTGTGAATCTATTGGAATTGAAATTTGTACTAGTGAAAAGTTTTACATTCTTTTTGTTAATGATTACTCAAGAATGATGACTGTCATGTACCTAAGAGAGAAATCAAAAGCATTTGAGAAGTTCAAATGGTATTTGGCTAGAGTATAGAAGAAAATAGGCAAAAGACTGAAATGCTTAAGGTTAGACAGAGGTGGTGAGTTCATTTCACATGAGTTCAATAACTGTTGCATTGAATAGGGAATCAAGAGGTAGGTTTCAACACCTGGAACTCCTGAACACAATGGAATAGATGAAATAAGGAATAGATCTATCATGGTCTGTGCAAGAACCTTAATGATTGAAAAAAGAATTGCTATCAAATACTAGAAGGAAGCTATTAGCATTATAGTTTATACCTTGAACCGAGTACAACTGAAGAAGGACTCATTCAAAACCCCCTATGAGTTATGGTATGGCTACAAACCCAATGTTAGTTACCTAAAAGTATTTTGAAGCAAATGTTACATTTTGAAAGAATCTACAAACAAAAATTTTTATGTGAAGGATGATGAAGGTATATTTTTGGGATATTCTTGCAAGAGTAAAGCATATAGATGTTTGAATTTGTCTACTCACAAAGTCATAGAAATTGCACATGTGAAAGTTGATGAGTTTGCAAAAAGAACTGAAGAAGAAAGAAAAATGGAACTAGAAGACTACAAGAGATTTGTTTTCATTGAACCTGTTACAATGCCAAATATACCTATCAATCATAAATCTTCTACTCTAGAATCTTCTATAACTGAGTTGCAAGAAGTTCAAACTGAGTCAATGCCTATTGAGTTGCAAGGACCTGAGTTGCAAATAGAAGCTACCAAATCAGCAACTACCAAGCCTGAGCAACTAGAACCAGAAGTTGAAACACAAAAGAATAACAATGCAAGTCATTCAAAAGGAAAGGAGCCTATGCTAGCCAAGTATGTTAGGAGACATCATGCACTAGATCAAATCATTAGAGATAAATCTAAATGAACTATGACAAGAAGTAAGTTAAAAGGTACTTGTTTACTTGCTGAATTTGATCCTAGAAGTGTTAAAGATGCATTAGAAAATGAAAGTCAGATTGAGGCTATGAATGAAGAGATAGAGCAAATAGAGAAAAAAAAAACATGGACTCTTGTACCCAGGCCTAAAGATAAAAATGTGATTGGAACTAAGTGGGTATTCAGAAATAAGCTAAATGAAGATGGTAAGGTGTCAATAAACAAAGCTAGACTGGTATGCAAAGGATAATCTCAAGAAGAAGGTATAGACTATGGAGAAACTTTTTCTCCTGTTGCAAGATTGGAAGGTGCCAGAACCTTACTTGCATATGTTGCACACAAAGGATTCAATGTTTATCAAATGGATGTCAAGTCAGCATTTCTCAATGGTATACTCGATGAAGAGGTTTACATTGAACAACCTAAAGGTTTTGCTGATCCCGATAAGAAGGACATGGTCTGCAAATTACATAAAGCATTGTATGGTCTAAAGAAAACCCCTAGAGCATGGTATGAAAGATTACATAACTATCTTATTCAAATTGACTTTCAAAGAACTAATGATAATAGTAGCTTGTATATCAAGGAAGGACCATATAATAAGATTGTTTTGGAAAAAATATTTATAGATGATACTTAGTTCATAGGAAATGATGATCTTTGCAAAGAATTTTTAGAGCAAATGAACAAGGAATTTGAAATGTCAATGTTTGGTGAGATCAAATTCTTTGTTGGTCTTCAAATTCAACAGAATAAGAATGGTATTTACATCACTCAATCAAAATACATCAAGGAGATACTAAAAAAGTTTGGTATGAAAGACTACAAACCAGTTGGGACTTCTATGTGTACTAGATTGAAACTTACCAAGGATGATGAATCAAAGGAAGTGGATCAAACATTGTATAGACCTATGATTATGGTATAAACTTGGAGAAAATTTGGATTTAAAAGTATTTATTGATGCAGATTGGGTAGGTAATATTGATGGCATAAAAAGTACAAGTGGAGGAGCTTTCTTTCCTTGAAAGAGGTTGGTTTCTTGGACAAGTAAAAAGCAAAATTGGACATCCCAGTCCATAGCAGAGGTAGAATATGTTGCAACAGTAGTAAACTATTCAAACATTGTTTGGTTTAAACAATTATTGGAAGGCATGAAGGTAGAGATTAAAGAACTAGTTGTCATGTTTTGTGACAATACAAGCGCAATTAATATATCTAAAAATCTATTGATGCATTAAAAAATCAAGCATATTTCTATAAAGTATCACTTTGTTAGAGAATTGGTGTAGGATAAGGAGATCAAATTGGAATATGTCCATACAAAGGAACACATTTCTGACATATTCACAAATCCTCTACCTAAGGATGCATTTTTGTATATAAGAGGTAAGTTAGGGGTCATTCCCCTATCAGAAGCTCACTAAAATATAGTTTTAGTGATGCATCAACATGAACATAATTGAAGATCTATCAGTTGATGCAACAAAGTATTAAAGACATTGCATATGAATTAGTACTTAAGGTACATTGAGTTTTACTTGAGTTGTGTTGTCTTTGGCATGTGTTGTCAAAGAGGGAGAGTTTACTATCATATCTTTCTGAAATTTGCAAGAAAAAGAGAATTTATGCAACAGGGAGAGATTACTATGAAAGAGTGAGATTACTATATTTGAGGAGTTTTATGAAATGAAATGTAAGAAGGTGAAGTATTTTGTCAGAAAAGACTTATTCTCAAATTTCATTCTACTATGACATGTTGTGGTGCCATCAATGCCAATGAGGGAGATTGTTGGATACAATTGTTCAATTGTGTATTGTCTTTGATGTTACACAAATTTCATATCAGTTATTAGTTAGAGTCTACTAAGCTTAGAAGGTTAGAAAAGAAGGTTTACAATGTCTACCAAGTGTTCTTAGGCTTTACCTTGTACAGATAGTTGTTACTGAGCTTTCAAGCTTAAGCAAGGCAATTTAGTGTCTACTGAGCTTACTCAGTCATCAAAGAGAAATATGGCAGAGACAGTTCTTACCAAGCTCTCATAGTTAGCAAAAGAAATTTAGTTCTTATCGAGTTCACTCAACAGCCAAAGGATTTTGTAGTGTTAACCAAGTTGAGATGGTTAACTCAGGAAATTGTTTTTAGAGCAGTATTTACCGAGTAGGGTCTGCCAATGAAGGATTTCATTATTTTGTGAAATAAAGTTTATTTGTTTAATGTAATATTTGTAACTGACTGATGTATGGTTTATTGGTAAATGTAACTTGTGAATGAGCTGACTTGATAATTTGAATGGTATATATAAGAGGTCAAGTTGTAAATTCTAAGTGTGTGTGATGGATTTGATGTGATATGAATGTGAAGGAGGACTGATTATTGTGAGAGAAATTTTTGAAGGATGATCAAAGATCATTGAGGAGCAGCAAAGCTATATTTTATCAAGGAGGATCTAATGGTGCATAATGGAGATTTGTACTTAACAAATTTAGTTGCATCTTAATCAAGTCAATTCATTGTTACTTTCTAACTATTGTAGTAGTGATTCCAAAATCTCTTAATAGAGTTGGTTTAGCAACCATTTTGTAAATCTTCTAACAAGGTGACAATTCAATTGAATTGTTCTAAAAACCTCTAGCAAGGACACTCCTAATAGTGTGATTAAATCCTCTAATAGGGTCACACCTAATAGCATGTTTTGTAACCTTTAACAGGGTTGGCTCCTAACAAGGCTCACTTCAGAAGAGTGAAAATTGGTAGCTAGTTACTTGGTGGTTTTTCCCATATTGGGTTTCCATGTTAAATCTAGTGTATCTTGTGTTCATGTTATTTACTTTTGAATGCATGTTAATAATTGTGAATCCTTAAAGATCCATAACAAGTTAATCTACTAAGTTACAACATTTTTGTGAATGTTTATCGAGTGACAGAAACAAGTAACTTGTTTGACATTTAAGGGATCTGTGGATTTTTTTTTGTGGTAACTGATTCACCCCCGCCCCCCTCAGTTACTCCATCTATAATTCCAACATATATAAGTGAGATTCTAGGGCTAGAGAAGGGTTTGATTTCTAATGCATTTTTAGTTTTATACTTAGGATGTTTTCAATCCAGTGTTTGCGCAATCTTTATGATGTATCTTCTCTGCAAATTTTTTGAGAATACATTAATGTGTAGTGATCTTTGTGTTTCTTTTTGAGGTCATTCTGAGTTTACTACAATTGTATAAAATTTTCAAGGAAAATTAATACAAATTTTGAGCTGTCCCCATATAAGTTCTTATTGAATTTTGTCTCCTTTGTTGTTACCTAGTTATTGTGAGATTGTACGAGTAAATCTTGTTCAATTGAATGCAATTCATTTATGTTGTATGTCAATTCATTACAACTATTAATTCAATGAATTAAATAAAGGCTTTGATGAATTTGATGGGATTTCTATGGTAATAGAAAGGATGTCTGTAAGTATGAGTTCTAGTAAGAATTGTTGATAATATTTGTTTTAATGCAACAATTTAGATTTTTAATTGGTGTAGACTCTGAATCGCAATGGAATAGGAACTAATCAAATTAATTCAGTCTAGAGATAGATATACGATGAAGAAGTATCAAATCTAAAATCACAATAAGCTTTATTTTATTTTTCTTTAAGATTTTCAAAGGTGGTTAGCACTCATGGAATGTTTTAGCCTTAGCCACTATTGTTGGGAATACTTGCAAATCTATAGAAGAATTATGACCAAATCTGCTATATGGGATGTGTCCTATCCAAAATTTTAAAATCATGTGTGTGTTTGAGGATATAAGATGAGAATCATAATGAAACTAAAATAATTCTCATATAGTAGCATCTAGCCTGAATCATCCTCTGGGTATACCCACCCTGGTTTCGCAGAGCCTAAAGAGTAGAAAACCATCATTGGTTTTGTTAAAGTTGGGTCCAAATGGTTTACACATGTAATTGTTAATAGGAATTGGCTAATCGTTAGGTTGTGTGAGTAATATCAGTTTGGTATTGAGCATTTTTTTGTTTAGTAGTTTTAAAACACCAACAAAATGGTGACTCTACTAGGGAGTTGTACAACACAAGTGTAAAATGTACTATAGTTTCTTTGGTCCTATTGTGGACATGTGTGTTAGATCTTTAGTATTTCACATAGTTTTAATGGGTGTATTTTAGTGACAAACCTTGAAAATTTAAAAAGAGAGAAAAGAAAACCAATTCCACAATGATGCACTGACACTTCTAGCTTTTCCAAGTGTCTTATCTACCAAGCAAGAGTTGCAGTCTTATCATCTTAAGTGATTGGTCCATCTATGTTAGATATTTCCATATTAATTTGTGTCTTTTCTTTGAAGTCAAGACTAATTGTAATTGTGTATTTTCCCAAGAAAAGTGTGGTGACTCAGTTAAGGTTTTGAAGCTAGTGCTTATTTGATAAATACTAAAATGGCCAATAAAAGAAAAAAAACAAGAGCTTACACAAGAGCCAATCCTGATGTACCAATGTATACTGATTTGCCTAAAGGTGGTAGGAAGAACCTAAATAAAAAAAGGGTAGACCCAAACCCCACCTAGAAACCCACAGGTAGTGTATCAGTTAGCTCTCAGTATCAACCAGTGGTAGGGAGAGAGTCTTCTTCACTTAGCTCTAAATCAAAAACCATGAGGCTCTTAGGAGGGATATTCAGTACCCTAGTAACAGATGATAGAACATATGAAGATAAGGATATGTCATAGGTAGGGAATGTATCCCCTAGACTAGATCTGATAACCTAGATGAATCATAGGCTAGGACTCAAAAGTTCATTTGGAGATCCTTTTAATCCCAAGGTAGTCCCATACATGGAACCTAATCTCATAGACTTGGATGATCTAATTGATTCAAAAGCCACTTTTGCAAATCCTAAAGAAGTGTGGTCAGAAATATGAGTTTTGAAGAAATGGATTGTTGAGGAAGAAGATAAGTGTATTCACCTAGAAAAAGAAAAAGAAAAAGAGCAAGCCACCTTATATGCTATAGTGGAAAGAGATAATCTACTTAGAAGGATGGCTACCTTAAAAGAAAAAAATAAGAAGTTAGAAGAAAGAATGTCAATCCTTCATACTGATGTCTTTGGAGATGTAGATAGTCTAAGAACTAAAGTTCAAGAACAAGAAAAAATCTTGAGTCAAAAGAAATAACAAGTCATTACTCAAGTCCAAGCTTATAAACCTGTCCAAGTAGATCCTGTAGAACCTATCGTGAAAGTTGTAGATAAAGGAAAGGGAAAAGCTATAGGAATCCAAATAAATGAACCTCAAACTCTACCAAGAAAATCCTCAAAACCTTCCATGTCAAAATTAGATCTAGATCCGGAGAAGGCTAGGAAGGAGAAGGAATACCTTGCAAAAGAACTTGAGAAGGAGGAGAATGAAGCTCAAGCTGTAGAAACTAGGAGAAAAATCCAGTTCATTAAGTCTAATTCTGCATTAGCCTCATGGCCAAATTTTTCCACCCTAGCTTTAGCTTCTATACTGGCTTGTGGACTAGTAGTTTCAATTCAGGGAATATCTCAATCTACCCTTGCCTCATCATCCACCATTAATACTCAAGCCCCTATTGTCCAACCTCAATAATCTCAAAGTGTTCCTCTTAACCAAGCCAATGTAGCAAGCACTTCAAATGTTCTTGATTTTTAGAAGAAACCTATATATATGGAAAAATATAGACAAATATCATTTGTAGGTATCCCTGGTGCTCCTCATCCCATATCTTTTGATCTAAGAGATAAATTTGTTAAGCTCTCTAGAAATAATGTTGTTATTGGTGAAGAGCATTTGAGAATTTTCACAGATATGTTAAATGGTTATGAATTTGAACATAAGGATGTGGTAATCAAGTTATTTGTTCATTCACTAATTGAGGATGCTAGGGATTGGTTCAGAAGGTTACATGATGATAGCATTAGTTAATGGAGTGACTTGGAGAAGTTATTCAAAGAACAATATGGAGACAACACTAATGTTGGATTTATGTTAAATGAACTCAATAACATCAAAAAGAACCCTAACAAATACATATTTGATTTTAATGTGAGATTCTAGAAAGGTATGTACAAATTGTTTCAAGTTATGAGGTTGAATGAGGATGTTTGTCTTACAACATATTTGAATGCTTTTGATAGCAAAAATGCCTATCAGTTGAGGTATAAGGATCCTAAAACTTTAAGGGATGCCTACAAGGTTGTAGTAAATATTGAGAATAATAGGAAGGCATCAGGCAAGCTTGGTAGGAGAGATTATCCAAAGTTGTTCAATCCCAAGAATAACAACAAAAGGGAGGTTGATAAAACTCCTGCAGGAAAGAAGCTAGAAGAACCCATAATAGGTTAGGTGTTGGAACTATTAAAAAAGATGAATCCTTCTAGTTCCAATGCCCAGAAACCAAATGTTGTTGATAAAACCCTTGTGAATAATAGCAATTTTACTAGACAACCTAGAATGTAGAATTACCCTTACACTACCCAATGGAAGGATGGCAAGCCAATCCCTAACTAGACCCAAAATGTAAAAGATAAGGGTACACCAGATCGTTTGCAAAGAAGTTTAGTAAATATGAATGATAATGTGCCATGGTGTGTTATTTTTAAATCACCTCATTCTACACAATATTGTACAGTTTCTTAGTCATTTTCTTCTGATCATAGTGTACAAACTAAGGACAAGGAAGAAGAAAATGCCATGATGATGTAAGTTGTAATATGGTGAGCATATGCAATGATTGTGTGGATTTTGATTTTGAAGAAATAGAAAGTGATCTAGAGAATAACAAAATTTCTTATCAGTTACATCATCAACAAGTCTTTTCAGATAATGAAGGGTATGATGAAGATCAAGTATGTGTTACATCTTCTGAAGTTGATCATGTGAATTTGATAATGCCCTCTAAAGAGGAAATTGATAGGATCACTGCAGAGATGATCTCACAAGTAAATAGTAACTACAATTTGAGAAACCAAATAGTTAACAATGATGTTGGGAAGCCTTGTGGTATATTAATAAAAAATATTACAGATAAGATGAAAGATGAAGATAAGAAGGCTAATGTAGAGACAATCAAGATTAAAGACATCAAAACCAAGAAGTGGGAACCCAATAAGAAAGTGTAATTCCAAGAAAATGAGATAGCAAAAGAAATTGTGCAAGAAAAGGGATCAGGATCTGACACTACCTAGCAAATAGCAGTTCCTGCTACTTAGAAATTTTCTACTCTAGGTATGACTGTGAAACCCACTTTATCTAATCCTATTGACATGATATCCATGTTATCACAAATTATTGTAAAAGTACCCTTTTCTGAACTATTTAGAATTGAAGAACATAAGACCAAAGCCTTTTCATGGTTGGGAGGGATAGGAAATAATACTAATGATGTAGAACAAAATTTCATTCAGCAGACCCCCTTAGTAATAGAAGATAGTGGTATTGTGTCCCAAATTTCCCAAATGTTCTTGGATGATTCATTAGTAGCATACGTAGAATATATTGACCCATTTTTTCTCAGCTTTATTATAAAAGGAAAGACCCTAAAAAATTGCATGATAGATTCAGGAGCTTCTAACACCATCATGCCTTTCAAAGTAATGGTAGCCTTAGGATTGAAATTAGATACTAAGCAAGGTAGATGCAAAGGTATGGATTCTAGAGAAGTCTCAGTCATAGGTACTATAAATGTTTTACCATTTAAGTTAGCTGCATACACTAAGGTAGAGTTGACCATGTCAATCCTTGTAGTTGATATTCCTCCACATTATGGAATGTTTCTTTGTAGAAAATGGAGTGCTACTATGGGAGGTAGCCTACAATGTGACTTAACCCTGTTAAAGTAGATAGAGAGCCAAGGGTTAGTCATATTTTGCAGGAGGACATTGACAAAGATGCTACTTTCTTTTTAGATACTAGTGTGAATGCATTCAAAGCTAAGTTAATTATCCAAGAAGTTGAGAAGTTACTTGTTGTGATTGAACATGAAGTTGAGTGTTGTATGGACTCACCTATATTATGGAAAATGTTCTTTGATGGGGCTAGTTCAAAAGAAGGTGCCAAGGAAGGGGTATTTTTTTTTCTCCAAAGAAAAACACTTTTAGATATTCCTTTACCTTAAAATTTTCATGCACTAATAACATAGCTGAGTATGAAGCCTTGTTGTTAGGGTTGAAAGTTGCTATCCACCATTAGATCAAGAAGTTGCATGTTATAGGTGATTCTAAACTGATTATCTCATAGATAAGTGGAACATATGCTTCTAAGAATAGGAGGTTGAAATAGTATAGAAATGCTATTTGGGATCAGATTGAATTTTTTTATGCATTTGGTATATCATGGAGAGATAGAACTCAGAATAATATGGATGACTTATTAGAAAATGTAGCAATTAAACCACAGGAGATATCATTTGCAAGAATCTCACATATTGAAGCTTGAAATAGGCGATCAATACTTGACAATATTGAACATTGGCAAGTCTTTGAAGATTACAAAGACATTGTGAATTTCTTTCTAAATGAAGCTAAACATCATGGCCAAGAGTTGGACTATAGTGATTAGTTCAAACCATAGATGGGAAGGAAATAATTTTTGGTCAAGATGTTATACAATTGAAAACCAATAAAGTACCTAAAGTCTTGGTTGTTTTAGAAAACTTGTTTGATAACCAAGATAGGGTAAGGTTTGGGGCCAAGGATTATAAACCTCAAGAGCTAGAAGAGATAAATCTAGGTACCACTGAGGCCCCTAAGAAAGTTTATTGGTCAAAATTTGTCAAATAAGATTAGAAATCCTTTGATTGACTTATTGAGAAAATATAGACATGTCTTTACTTGGTCATATGATGACCTAAAAGCCTATAGAGAAGATCTTTTTCAACATTTTATACCTTTGAAGGAAAATGTAAAACCTTTTAGGCAGAAATAGAGACCAGTTAATCCCATTCTAGCCCCTAAAATGGAAGAGGAATTAATGATGTTAAGGGATGGGGGAATAATTAAACCTATCAGACATTCCACTTGGGTCTCAAATCTAGTACCTGTTAGGAAAAAGAATGGAGATATCAGACTGTGTGTAGACTTTAGAAACTTGAACATTGCTTCCCTAAAAGATAATTATGGGTTACAAAACATGGAAGCTATGTTGCAATAGGTAGCTAGGTCTACACTTATGTCTATGATGGATGGGTTCTCAGGATATAATCAGGTCCTGGTAAAAGAAGAAGAGCAATTTAAGACAACATTTACAACTCCTTGGGGAACTTATGTGTATGTTAGAATGCCTTTTGGATTGATTAATGCCAGTGCCACTTTTCAAAGAGCCATGGATGTGGCTTTTCATGAATACATCAATAAGTTCATGGTTGTATACCAAGATGACCTCACAGCTTATTCTAAGAGGGTTGAATACCATTGTAGGCACTTGCAAAAGATATTTATCAAAGCTCTAGAATATGGAGTATCAGTAAACCCTAAGAAATGTACATTTGAGGTAAGTAAGGGAAAATTGTTGGGACATATAGTATCCAAGCATGGAGTAAAGATAGATCCTAAAAGAGTAGCAGTCATTGATAAGGTTCCTAAGCCAAAGAATCTGAAAGGAATCCAATCTTTCTTTGGGAAAGTTAACTTTCTAAGGAGATTTGTTACAAACTTTGCTGAGATCAGTAGACCTATTTCAAAAATGCTCAAGAAAGGAGCTACTATCAACTAGGATGGTGAACCTTCACAGGCATTTCATGATATTAAAACTGCTATAAAGAATGCTCTAGTCCTTAGGACTCCAAATTATATGAAACTAATGCATATATTATCTTTTGCATATTTCCATACTGTAGCTATAGGTTTGTTGCAAAAGAATGAAGAAGGATATGATCAACCAATTGCTTTCTTTAATAAGTCACTACAACCTGCTGAATTAAAATATGAGATAAACAAGAAACAAGTATATGCTTTAGTAAAGATTGTTAAGGATTTTAGATGTTATTTGGTAGGTGCTATTGTAATTGTATTTATACCCAGTGTAGTTGTAAAGGACATTTTTTCTCAATAAGAAGTGTCAGGTAGAAGGTGCAGGTGGATCAATAAGATCCAAGAATTTAACATTGAAATAAAGATAACTAAACTAGTAAGAGGTCAAGGTTTGGCTAAGCTTATGACTCAGTCTAATGTGGATGCTAATCGAATAAATATGGCAACAAATGACCTTGGATCTGACATATGTGAAGGTGGAGGTGGATCAATAGGATCCAAGAATTTAACATTGAAATACAGATAACTAAACTGGTAAGAGCTCAAGGTTTGGCTAAGCTTATGACTCACTCTAATGTGGATGCTAATTAGATAAGTATGGCAACAAATGACCTTAAATCTAACATATGTGACACAGATCACTGTGAGTGGTACACTAATGTTATCCATTATCTACAAC
Source organism: Cupressus sempervirens (assembly GCA_028749045.1). Taxonomy (NCBI): domain Eukaryota; kingdom Viridiplantae; phylum Streptophyta; class Pinopsida; order Cupressales; family Cupressaceae; genus Cupressus; species Cupressus sempervirens. Next base: position 1,006,252,349 of record CM053785.1, on the reverse strand, counting down.
ACATGGAAAATCCTTCCCATTTGATTGAAAATGAAAAGAGGAGTACCAAATTACAAGCTATTAGGCACATAATTGTCAACGAAAATTTATGGTGGAGAAATTTTGAAGGTGTATTACTAAAATTTGTTGAACAAGAAAAGGTAAAAGAAATCTTGATAGAAATGCATGCCAGAGTTTTTGGAGGGCATTATATGGCCAAGACTACTGCACACAAGGTGATGAGAGTTGGATTTTGGTGGCCATCCCTTTTTAAATATTCTCAAATCATGGTTAGGAAATCTGATGCATGTCAATGGTTTGCTAGAAAATTGAATTTCTTAGGTAATACTCCATTAAAGCCAATTTAGGTTCAAGCACCATTTTAGCAATGGGGTATGGATCTCATAGGTGAGATCTCTCCTAAATCTAGCACTGGCTATTCCTAGATTTTAGTTGCTACTGATTATTTCACAAAGTGGGTAGAAGCAATCCCTACAAGAAATGCAACTAGTAAAGTTGTCAACAATTTCTTGCTAAATAACATTAATCTAGGTTCAGTTGTCCTCAAAGAATTGTAATAGATAATGCAATGTACTTTAGGTCTAAGGAAATCATAAAATTTTGTGACAAATATGGAATTACTAGATTAACATCCTCCCCGTATCATCTACAAGGAAATAGGCAAGCTGAATCCACAAATAAAAGCTTATTAAAAGTTATAAAGGGGACCTTGGATGATAACAAGAAGGTTTGGGATTCTAAGTTGTAGTTAGCAATATGGGCTGATAGGGTGACTATGAAGAAAGCTATTGCAGTAGCCCCATTTGATATGGTATATGGAATTCATGTAAGGTTGCCTCAAAACAATCTAATGAGCTTGTATAACTACATTAAAATGTATGATGAGGATATTATTGATGACATGCAAGAAAGGATGAATGAGCTAGTAGGATTAGCAGAAACCAAGAGAGAAGCATCCCTTAGGAACCAAAAGTTGTAATTACAATTCAAGACATTATATGACAAGAGGATAGTAAGCAAAAATTTTGAAGATGGAGATATAGTCCTTATGTGGGATGCAATAATTGAGGAAAAAGGAAATCATGGTAAGTTTGATCCTATCCGGTTAGGTCCCTATTTGATTAAAAAAACATGGGGAGAAGACTCTTATGTTCTCAAAGATTTGTCAGACAACATTCTTGAACTACCAATTCATGGATAGTTCTTGAAGAGGTATTTTTCTTGAAAAAATAATTGTTTCTTCCATGAGTAGTAGTCTAGGGTTTTTCTATATATTTGTAAATCCTTTGGTCTTTGTGTAGCTTATTGTACATAGTTTTTTTCTGTGTTTGTTGCTCTCTTAAAGTTGTCAATTTTTAAGACTCAAGTGTATGGTCTACTCTACCATAGATTCTAAATTCTTGTATAGACTCGAGTAGTCTATCATCCCTAGACAGAGCCACTATTGGTCTTATTTTTGCAAGATAAAATTTCCCCAATCTAGGTACAAAATATCATAATTGAATCCATTAATGGAGAATAGGGTTTTTGGTCTTTAGTCCTACAAATTTGTTAACTTTTTAAAATATTTTTTTAAACCCTAGGTTTCATTCCTTTTAAATTTTTTGAGTGCAAAACCTTTTTTAAAAAATGCAAATGTTATGTGTTTAGTTCAAATCTTTCACACCCCCAAGTGACCTTTTTCCCTTCTATTCACACCATCTAATCCTTGTAAGATCTATAGTAGTTGCATTGTCACTATCGAAAGATGCAAGTGTTTTACCCTACACAACATAGTGACTATCGCAAAATTGAGAGGCGGTGTTGTGAAATGGAGGAGCGGTGACCGGAAAGTGTTTTGCTTTAGAAATATTTAATCACATGTTTTTGTATCAGAGATGTCAAAACTGAAAAACAAACCAAAAAAATGAAGTACAAAAAGTGTCAACATAATTCATTTTATCCGATAGGTCACTATGTCACTGTCAGACTAAGTTCAAGCCTTGTCGTTAGCGACATGGTGCCTCAATAGAAAGTAAACATGGCGACAATTTTTAAAATTCCTAGTGACCATAAACTTCCCAAGTGGCATGGTGGACATGCAATTTTATTGTTCTTTCAAAAGCACTAATTAGGATAATTATGATTTGATAGGTGTTAATCTTTCCAACACTAGAGGTCGCTATGTCATGATCAGAAAATGAACTAGCTTCACTGTTAGCAACATAGTACCCAACCATAAAATGATAGTGAAGCAATAGTTTTGAAGAGTGGGTCCCAGGCATTTGCTTTGTCAGATATGAGTCACACAACCTTTGTACATAGTGGCACCAAGTTGGATATGTGTCATGCATCAAAAAAAATGAGGACACCAGAGGTTTCTATGTCACAATCGGAAAATTAACTAGTCTTGCCATTAGTGACATAGCACCTGGCTAGAAAATGAGTATGTGGTGGGACCTAAGCCATGAGGTGATATAAAAAGGATTAAAGTATTAATTTATGATCCAACTAGATAGTACATTCTCATGTCAGCAGTAACTTGAACCCACGCTCCAGTCAAAGACCAAGTGAAAAATTATGATTGTTAGAGTAAAACAAGATCAACAATAGTTGCCTTGTTATAAAAAGATGCCCACTATTTACTCTATGAGACATAGTGACTAGGGACCCACCATAATGTATGCACATCATGTAGTTTCCTCACCATCAGATCAAGCCGTAATCTATGGCTATTGTTGTGTCACTATGATGAGTTGCTAAAATTTTATGTATATTGACATAATGAACAAGGAGGGACCCACCACTCTAGTAATAAAAATATAGTAAAACACCTACCATCAAATTAAGATCAGATCAAGGGTTGTTGCTTCCTTGCTATGGCAACATGCTCACTCTTTATGTATAGCGAGGTAGTGACTCAATGACACATGTCCTCAAAAGTTAGTGGGTCTAGTTTGAAGTGCCAACAATGAAGGAAAGATACACATGGAAAAATGTCATTGGATTGATTACCAACATGTCAAGATGAATGTGAGTCATCTTTGGTTGCATCCCTGGATCATAGGATTTTTCAAAGATCAACATCATGAATTTGAATGTAGAAGGCAGTGCCACTCTATGCATTTATGAGAAACGAAAGCTTCACATGTGAGAAAAATAAGTATAATATAGGAGATTTCACTAGCTCCATCTCATGCAAATAAAGATTTCAAGTTTTTTCCGAGAAAAAGCCATTATTGAGAATATTGTGTTGAGCTTGACAAAGGGCATGAAGCAGTGTCCCATTGTTCATGAGCTATTGCAGAATTACAAAGAACAAGATACACTATAACCTTTGTAGCATTTCAATTTCTATGAATTATAGTCAAGATGTCTCCAAAGAAGGTGTTTTCTAGGAAAGAGAATTATTTTGATAGAAACATCCATGATGACCTACTAGAATTGCTTCCAGAATCCACCATTGAAATTGTACAAGTAAAAAAACTAACTTCATTAAAGCATAGGTTGAGAGTTGGAGATGGGTTAATTGATAAGATTTCGGGATGCTAACACTTCTTAGACTGCTTTGGATTTGTTTAAGAAATGGTTTTCAGAAAGGAACTTGTTTGCCCCACATGCCAATATCTAGAATTATGATTTAGGGATATTGGTGGTTCCTAGTGTCTTTATGGATTATGACCTCCTTGACGCCATGGCAAACAACTATGACTAGGCCATTAGGGTGGTGAGAAGAACTAATGGTGAAATCCAGATCACAATCAGCCTAGAGGAAATTAGGGAAGTATTTGGTTTAGGGCCTCTCACTAACTACCATGTGCCAATTCATTTAAAAGGATTAGAAAAAGAATACATGTAAAAGAAGGATGTTGTTAGACAAGGTGGACAAATGGCACATATAGGTAAGATTGGAACTCTACAAGCAATAAAAATGGCTTCCAAGGAACCTTTCAAAAGGGCGTACTTCAATGCCAGGGCTGTAGAGGCATATAGGACTCTGTGTAGAGTTTTTGGAAAGATGAATAGGAGTTTATGCCTCTATATTTTATGTACATGATTACTTAGATTTCCTCTTTTGGTGTGGACATAATTTTTTATTTTTCTACTTATTTAGCTAAAGAAATTCATAACGGCCTGTTGGGATTAAGAATGGAAAGGTGGAAAAGATTTTTGGTCACTATTCTTTGATAATGCACATGTTTCTATTCAAAGGAGTAATATATTTTGGAAAAGAGATGAAGTTAAATAGGGAACAAGATGGGGAAGCACTACCAATCAAATTATGGAGTGCAGATATGACTTGGGAAGTAGAGAAAGACAGTTTTGTCAGATTTGATAGATATTTTTCTTCAAAACTAAGATGTTTATTATTGAGTAACAATCCTAGAATACCCAAGGCATTGGTAGGTCTTATTAGGCCGCTAGAAAATACTATTGGTTTGAAGGTTTGACATAATTGGGGAGACATCATTCTGTATTTAGTTTCAACTATCATCAGAATTTATGGTTTCAGAGGCACTCCCAATGTGTTACCTTACCAAGTGCCTTTAAAAGTAGAAGCAACTAAATTTTTGTGGTAGTTGGCAGGATTGGAGGAAACTTATTTGTTGTAAAGGGGTAGGGACTCAATATTCCTCACTTGTGTTGTAGCTCACAAATTTGTAATCACAAAAGGGGGTTGGCTTTCTCTACACAAGGTTTTGGATCCATATAAGATGGTTTTTTCCCACCCTCATTTTTGTGACACTAAGGGATTTTATCATTTGGATTTTAGACATAGAATTAAGCTTGGTAAAATTGAGCATGAATTCTATTTTCCTAAGGATATAATAAGAAATGAATACTCCCTGTGAGAGTAGGAGACTAAGAAGGAAACATGGAGTTTTTTTTCAAAATTTTTGGATTTCGTTCATTGTTTTGATAGAGATTATAGCCCTTTAAGTAATGTTGTTACCATTATGAATAAAACAAATAAGCTTATGCTCACTTTTCCAAAAACAATGGAAACCATGAATGAGAAAAAGAAAGTTCTTATTAATTCTTTCCCTGATAAGGCCAGGGAAGTAATGAGGAAAATTGGATTTACTCCCAACATAGGGGTAGGTCAATTGACTATCCAGAAGAGGCTAGGCTATACTATCATTCAAAATAAAAAGGCCACTATGGACAAAGCTAAACAAATAATTGGGTCCACTAGTGTAGTTTGGCAAGAGAGGCCCCTTGAGCCCTCCCCTAAGAGGAGAAAAATAATAAGGGAGGAGGATCCTCATGTTGAGGAGTATTCACCTTCACAAACCCCTATGAGGATTGAGGAAGAATATCTCACTAGGGAGAAAATTGAACAATTGGGATTCCAAGGGGGAGTTTTTGTCACCCAATCTAAAATAAATGAAGGAAACCCCCATGAGCCTCCTATGCCAAGTTTTGAGTTGACAGTTGTAGATTATAAAGGAAGGGAACTAGACCCTATTTTAGAGCAAGCAAGTGAACAATTTTTGTCAGATGATAATTTTGTTAAATCTAGAGCCTTTTACCAATTTGCATGGAGAACCAACATGGGTAAGTTCGAAGAAAGATGCATTAAGTTAAGAATAGAGCATCTTGAGCTAGAAGAGGTAGCCTTGCAAAATCAAATAAAAGAAGAGATGATGCAAGAATTTCAAAACATAACCCCTAAAGAGGGGAGACAAAAGGTAGAGGCCTCAAATATTTTATTGTTACCCAATTGGGATATTGCTGATGCCTTAATTTTTAATTCTATTTCAAATAAGTTGGATTTGCAAGACCCAAACAAGAAGGAATTCATAGGGACTACATTCAGTGAAGACTAGGATACTCTGGTTATATGGTCTTTAAGAAAGGGATCAAGAGCCACAACATCACAACCAAATGAGTCTTGATTGATGGGAAATATTGTTGTAAGAAGAGTAGCTGATACTTGTCATATGCAGGCTGCACATTGGGGTGTAGATACATCTCATTTTGTATTGGCCACTACTAAAAAGGAAGAAAAGGCCATGTTTGAACTATAGAGCAAATATGAGAGTGTTTTGGAAGCCTACAATAAAGAAGTTCAAAAGAGGATTGAACTTGAAAATAAAGTAATGGGGAGGTCTACAAGACCAAGAATAACATATTCCCATCCTCTAGTGGAACCTTTTAAGTCCACTCCTCTCATAGAGATGCTAGATACCCCACAAAGGCCACATTATTATACTACTAAAGATTTTGAAGAAGAAAAGAGAAAACTATGGGGCTTACATGTAGAACTAAATGTACAGTAAGAAGATAAATTGAGAAAAGCTCTCACATATTTGGGTGATAAAATTGAGTGGGCACTATTTTATGATCAGCTAACAAGGAAATAAACATATGGGATGAATTGAAAGCCCATGATGAGGCTCTAAAGCCTATCATGAATAAATGGGTAAAAAGGAGGAAAGAAGTGACATTTTTATGTTATTTTGTCATAAAATTTTCACATGATCAAATTGAAAAGGCTTATGATATTGTTACTAATCTTCCAGAATTTGATAATAAGATAATTCACCTACAAAGTAGAATAGTAGGCTACTTAAGTATAAATGTTAGAAATTTGATTTATTCCCTCGTGCCCTGGATAGAAAAAATAAGTTAACAAATAAAGATGAAGGGGCTAAGGAATTAGATGATTTTTTTTTTTTGAGAATGAATAAAATCAGCAATAAGAGAGGGCATGCATAGTGGGCTACGACAAAGAGGAAATGGTGAAAGCCTAGATATTCTTTGATTCTTTAAAATATGAATTTATTGATATTGATAGAGAAGCTAAATATGTTATCAAAAAGAAATAGGACATTCTGCATTTTGATTGGCTAGATGATACACTTTATGACAAGTGGATGGAAAATATTGCTTCTAGTGAACAATTAGAGGAAGTTGAAACTAATGATGAAGAGATACATGAAGATGAATTAAAAATCATGAATTCACTTCCATCAGCACTTGGAAATGAAGAAGACAAAATAGAGCAGCCACTCTCAACAATTGAAATAAATCAACTAGTTATGACTGCTAATTAGGAACAAAGCCAAGTGGATGACACAGTAGGACATGTAGGGTAGAACATGTTGGAAATGATTGAAAATATCATGAATGAAGAATAGTAGAACTGGTAAAGAATGTTTTCAATCATTGTTTTGTCATTGATGTCAAACTTGCTACTTGTAGGAATGATAATTGCTTTAGTGATCTAAATACTATCAAATAGTTGATTGACAAGGAGGAGGAAACCAATAAAATGCAACTAGAGCACCTAGAGAAAGGTTGAAGTTATGATGTTGTAATGAAGTATAAGGATTAGCTAAGCCATTGATGAAATATTGTATTGATGACATACTCTAAGACACAAGGAATGGACACACTAAGACACATCAAAGATGTAAGGTTTAACTAGGTCATTTGTAGAACCTGACTGAGTTCATTTGTGACTGTCATGCAAACAAGTTGAAGCTGAGAAATTTTAACTTCAATGTGTGTCGAGAAATTCTTCAGGTGCTGAGTAACATAGAAGGTGTCGAGCAATCCTTCGGGTGTCGAGTAACACTAAATGTAATAGAAGCTAAGTATTTCTAGAAAACAATAGAAGCCAAGCAATACAAGAAAGCTTCACATGCTGAGAAAAGAAAAAGCTATAGAGGATGCCAAGAAATCTAGAGCTAAATAGTGTCAAGAATTAGTAAATAGCAGTAGAAGCTGAGCAACCCAGTTAATGTCAAGCATCAATAAACCAATGATGCCAAGTTGTTGCACTATTTGTTAAGTCAAAAGATTCATCAGATCTGTAATGATAAGTTTGTTACATTGAATTTTGTGAATTAATTGGATGATAAGGATGATGAGTAGATGTCATAAAATTTTATGTAAACCATGCAAACAAATTCAAGGGAAATACTGATGGACTTATCATGAAGTTTTTGGAAGAAATAATTTGGAGGGAAAATAATATCGTTCTCTCAGATCAAATCAAATTGATGAGCAGGAAGATTTTAGCGAGAAATGAAGAAAAAAACTTCTTTATAAGGAGCTATAGGTCAAAGATCAAGAGAGAAGAGGGAGTTGGTCATAAGTGTGGTCGTGTGAAGAAGCCAAGAGAAGGCTAGTGTGAAGTGTCAAGAAGAGGACACAGTGAGGAGCAAGCACAGAGCATCAAGACTTTGAGTTGATCAAGTGACCATAGAAGTGCATTTTCATAACAAGTGGAAGAAATCAAGGAGATAGATCTTGAAGGGTGAACAAGCTGTCAGCACTGCAAGGAAGAAAAGCCAAGCAAAGAAAAGAACTAAAGAGTGATCTAAAATCTGCAAGGTTAGAGTTGCAATATTTATCAGGTCAAAACCTTTCTAATACTTTCTTACCATTATAATAGACATTGAAATCCTACATTGCTAGGTTCGCTTAATAGCAATGTAGATAAGCCTTAGGAAAAGGATAGAAGATCCCCAGGAGAAGGATAAGAGATCCTTAGGAGAAGGATAGGAGATCCTTAGAGAGGGATATAAGATTCTTTTCAGTATGTGACTATAAATCCCATGGACTTGGGTGGGCCTAATAGCTCTATCTAAATCCTTTAACAAGGTGGCATTCTAAATTGAATGTTCTTAAGTCCTCTAACAGGGCACACTCCTAATAGGGTGTAGAAATCCTTTAATAGGGTCACATCTGATAGTGTGTAAAGCCTTTAACATGGCAAACCATCAAAAGTGGTTGAAATCTATTGCGCAGTAATTTTGTGGGTATCATCCCCACCCTAGTTTTACCTTCTTATTCTTGGAGGGTTTCTGGGTCACCAAAATTCTTTGTGTTATGTGGTGATGCATGTTTACTTTTCATGATTGTTTAATGTTCAAATGCATGCATGATAATTTCAATTATATGCCATTAAGGATTTGACAAGAAAGTAAAAAGGCTAGAAAGAAAAAGTTGTATTGGACATTATTGGACCTTGAATAACTGATTCACCCCCCCTCTTAGCTATTCTAAAAGAATTCTAACAATTGGTATCAGAGCCCACTGCTTATTTGTTTCAAGGTACTAGCAACTAGAAAATCAAAATGTCCAAGAGAGAAGTTCCCAAGCTAAACAAAGACAACTTTGTTGCATGGTAAAGTCTAATGAAGCTACATCTTGGATCAATAGGTGACTATGCAAAGACCTCAATCATAGTTGATCATGTAGACCCTACAGGACCCCTCACTACAGAAGACATGAGCACGAAGAAGGAACACAATCAAGTGATGTTAGATATTGCTTCAGAACTAAGGTATGCCAAGTATGATGACATCAAAGAATGTGATACTACACATCAGATGTGGAAAAAATTATCAAACATCTATGGAGGAGATGATAATGTCAATAGATCCAAAATAGAGAGCCTAAGAGGAAAGTTTGATGACATGAAAATGGAAGAAGGAGAGAATGCTGCTCAATATGGTGCAAAAATGAAAGAAGTGGTAAGTTCCATAAGAAGCCTAGGAGGATAGTTATTAGAAGAAATAGTATGTAGCAAATACTTGAGAGAACTTTGCTTCCTATCTATGCTATAAGAGTATCAGCCATCCAAGAGCTAAGGTGTGTACTAGGCAACACATTGTCATTTGAAGGAATAATTGGAAGACTCACTGCCTTTGATCTATCCAACTTTGACATCTACAAGCCAGAAAACTTTGAATCTGCATTCAAAGCCAAGATGACAATAAAAGACAACAAGGAGGTGCAAACAAAGAAAAAGTGTCGAAAAGGGAAATATGTATCTAGTGACAGTAGCACTATTGGAAATGATGTAGACCAATTGGAGGCATTATTAGCAAGAAGATTTCATAGAGGAAGAGACAAATTCAAAGGTACGATGCCAATCATTTGTTTCAATTGTAATGAAGTTGGTCACATTGCAGCCAGATGCACACAAAAGAAAAATTTCAAGGATGGAGGCAACTTCAAGAACAAGAAAGAGGACAACAAGGATTACAGAGGTAAAGGCAAAGATGCTACATTGTTGAAGAAGACTCTAACAAGAATCATGATGAAGTAGTGTATGTGGCTATGAAAGAAGAATCAGATGAAGATGAAGCAACTACCCCAGTAACCTGCATGAACAAGAATAACAAATGGATCATAGACAATAGATGCTCTCATCACATGACTAGAGATAAAAGTAAGTTCATTACCTTAATCAAAATGAATGAAATAGTGTTAGATTTGGTAACAATACACCATGTTAGATCAAAGGGAAAGGTAGTATCATGCTTACTGAAAAGATATCATGTGATAATGCATACTATGTTGAAGGCCTGAGTTATAACTTGTTAAGTGTTTCACAGTTAGGAAACATGGGATGTAAGGTTGACTTTGAAAATGGAATTTACAAGATCTATGATTCTAAAGGAAGTCTAATAGGAAAAGGTGACCAGACTAGGAGTAATTTGTTCTCCCTAGACATGGAAGATGCTTCTTGTCTCATTGTTCAAACTGATGATGTATGGTTATGGCACAAGAGGCTATGTCATGTAAATTTTGTCAATCTGATAAGCATCAACAAAATGAAGAAAGTTAGAGGTCTACCAAAGTTAAAGAAGCCTGATAATACCATGTACAAACAATGCCAACTAGGGAAGATGACCAAGTCAACTTTCAAAAGCAAGACTTATACTTCTAATGAAGTATTAGAGCTAGTTCAAACTGACTTGTGTGGTCCTATTGAAGTATAAAGCCACAAAGGTGATAGATACATGATGTTATTTGTGGATGACTATTCAAGGATGATGACAGTCATGTTTCTAAAACAAAAATCAGATGCATTCCAAATGTTTAAATGGTACTTGGCTAGAGTTGAGAAAGAGACTGGAAAGAGCCTAAAATGTCTTAGATCTAATAGAGGAGGTGAATTCACATCAAGAGAATTTGAAGAATTCTACAATGAAAGAGGAATCAAAAGGAAGACATTAGCACCTAGGACTCCACCTCAGAATGGTATAGTAGAAAGAATGAATAGATTAGTCATTGGCTATGCCAAAACCTTAATGATGGAGAAAAATATTGCACTCAAGTACTAGAGAGAATCTGTAAGTACTGTAGTCTACACACTCAACAGAGTTCAAGTCAAGAAAGGTACAAATGCAACATCTTTTGAATTATTGTATGGGCATTCTCCTAATGTAAAACATTTCAAAATATTTGGATGCAAATGCTTTATATATAAAGAGTATAGAAATGGAAAGTTTGATGCAAAGAGTGAGGAAGACACATTTCTTTGTTATTCTACTAGAAGGAAAGCTTATAAGTGCTTGAATGTTAATACTAACAAAGTATTAGAAAGAAAAAATGTGAAATTTGATGAGCTTGTAGAAGTTCAAAGTGTTGAGAACACCAAGAAAGTAGAAGAATACAAGACCTTTCTATACTTTTATGAAGGTATACCTAATAATGGTGAAGTTGCAACTCAGAATGACAATCAACAACAAAATCCAATATCTACTGAGTCATAGACAGTGAATGCCGAGTAGCAAACACATTTAGAAGCCGAGCTCTAGAATATAGAGAATGTTCATTTAGATTCTGAGAACTATCAACATGAAGGAAATGAAGAAATATCTAATGAAGATACACATGAAGATTCAGATTTTGAAAGAGACAACATGCAAACAAGCAAGGAACCAGTATTGGCAAAGTATGTAAGAAGACATCATCCTGCAGATCAAATTATTGGAAACAAAGAGGCAGGACCAATGACAAGGAATAGACTCAGAAGTGAGACATGTCTGCTCAGAAAAATAGAACCAAAAATAGTAAGTGAAGCCTTAAAAGATGATGACTGGTATAATGCTATGAAAGAAGAAATAGAATAAATTGAAAAGAAAAAGACATGGACCTTAGTCTCAAGACCAGCTAACAAGAATGTAATTGGAACCAAGTGGGTGTTTAGAAATAAGTTAGATGAGAATGGTGAAATCACAAAGAACAAGGCAAGACTAGTTTGTAAAGGGTGTGCACATGAAGAAGGACTAGACTATGGAGAAACTTTTGCTCCAGTTGCCAGAATGGAAGGAGTAAGGACCTTATTGGCATATGTAGCCTTCAAAGGATTTAAAGTCTATCAAATGGATGTTAAGTCCACATTTTTGAATGGTATACTTGAAGAGTAAGTCTACATAGAGCAACCAGAAGGATTTGTTGATGAAAATAACAAAAACAAGGTATGCAAATTGTATAAGGCTCTATATGGATTAAAGCAAGCCCCTAGAGCTTGGTATGAGAGACTTCACAAGTATCGAGTGCAAATAGAATTTGAAAGAGCTGATGATAACAACAATCTATACATCAAATTAGAAGAAGGTAAGGATATCCTTGTATCTAAAATCTTTGTGGATGACATAATTTTTGGAGGAAAGGAAGTGCTTTGCAAAAGTTCTGCTGACAAAATGAAACATGAGTTTGAAATGTCTATGTTTGGATAAATCAAGTTCTTTGTTGGATTGCAAGTACATCAACTAAAACATGGTATATTCTTGACACAATCAAAGTACATCAAAGAGATGCTCAGGATGTTTGGATTGGAAGACTCCAAACTTGTCAACACACCAATGGCAATAGGACATAAGCTATCTAAAAATGATGAATTAGCTAAAGTCAATCAAACAATGTACAGGTCCATGATTGGAAAACTACAAAATGTTGTACATAGCAAACTAGACATAACATTAGCAGTTGGAATAGTGGCTAGGTTCTTTGCTAATCCTAGAGAAACCCATCTCATGGAAGTAAAAGGGATAATGAGGTATCTCAAAGGAACTAATGATTTTGGCCTATACTACAAAAAGAATGAGAAGTTTGAGCTCAATGCATACATAGACATAGATTGGGGAGGCAACATTGATGACAAGAAAAGCACAAGTGGAGGAGCATTATTCTTAGGTAAAAGGCTAGTTACTTGAACTAGCAAGAAACAAACATGCACATCTCAGTCCATTGCAGAAGTAGAAAATGTGGCAGTAGCAATCAATTGCACAAACATTGTGTGGCTCAAACATCTATTGAAAGGAATTGAAAGAGGAGGTAACCAAACCTCTGATACTGTATTGTGATAATAAAAGTCCTATAAACATATCCAAGAATCTAGTAATGCATGCAAAAACCAAGCATATTGCAATCAAGTATCACTATGTCAAAGAATTGGTGGAAGACAAACAAGTAAAGATGGAGTACATTCACACAAAGGAACAAATTATAGATATATTCATCAAACCATTGCCCAAGGATACTTATGAATCTCTTAGAGACAAGTTGGGGGTAAAGCCCCTAACTCAAGTAGGCTAAAGCAACAAAGAAGTTGCCCTACATCAACAGGAGTAGATCATTGAAATATCAGAAGAATGATGCAGAGGATGACAACAGGAACAAAAATTCCAGATTAGTCACAAGCATGGTGACAGAGGAAAAAGACATAAGATGCAAAGCTTACACCAAGCATGTTGAAGATGCTACACCTTTGGAATTTATGTCAAAGAGGGAGATTTATGAGAAATAGATCAATAAAAGATAAGAGGGAGATGAAAAGATAGATGAAAGAGAGAGATTCAAAAGAGACAAGAAACTGATTAGCAAGTAGTTATGAAGGATCAAGAATACAGAGTAAGGATGCAGTAGTCAAGAGGGAGAAGTAGAACAAAGGATTCAGCTTGTATCAGCAAAAGAGGGAGACATGATACAAAAAGGAAGATATGTAATGACAACAAGTTTTCTTTTTGGTATATAATTTTGGTGGTAACTAACTTGATCAGCTCAATCAATTGATCAGTTTAGTTTTCCATCAATGCCAAAGAGGGAGATTGTTGGAAATGATTGAAAAGATCATGAATGAAGAATATTGGAACTAGTAAAGAATTCTTTCAATCATTGTTTTGTCATTGATGTCAAACTTGCTACTTTTGGGAATGAAAATTTTGTTAGTGATCTAAATACTATTGATTGGTTGATTGACAAGGAGGAGGCAATCAATAAGATGTAACTAGAGCACCTAGAGAAAGGTTGAAGTTATGATGTTGTAATGAAGTATAAAGATCATAAGCCATTGATTAAATAGTGTATTGATGACATACTCTAAGACATAGGGAATGATCTTTGTGTTTCTTTCTGAGGTCATTCTGAGTTGACTACAATTGTATACAATTTTCAAATAAAATTAATACAAATTTTGAGTTGTCCGCATATCAGTTCTCGTTGAATTTTGTCTCCTTCGCTATTACCTGGTTATTGTGAGATTGTATGAGTAAAGATTGTTCAATCAAATGTAATTCATTTAGGTTGTATGTCAATTCATTACAGCTATTAATTCAATGAATTAAATAAAGGCTTTGATGAATTTGATGGGATTGCTATGGTAATAGAAAGGATGTCTGTAAGTATGAATTCAGGAAAGAATTGTTGATAATATTTATTGTAATGCAACAAATTAGATCTTTAAATTGGTGTAGACTCTGAATCCCAATGGAATAGGCACTAATCAAATTAATTCAGTTTGCAAATAGGTATACAATGAAGAAGCATCAAATCTAAAATCACAATCAGCGTTATTTTATTTTTCTTGAAGATTTTCAAAGGTGGTTAGAACTTGTTTGCATTTAATGTTTTAGCCTTAGTTAGCCACTATTGCTGGGAATACTTGCAAATCTATAGAAGGATTATGACCAAATCTGCTATATGGGATGTGTATTATCCAAAATGTCAAAATCATGTATGTGTCTGAGGATATAAGATGAGAATCAGAATGAAACTAAAATAATTCTCATATAGTAGCATCCAACTCGAATCATCCCCTAAGTATACCTACCCTAGTTTTGTAGAGCTTAAAGAGTAGAAAACCATCCTTGGTTTTGTTAAAGTTGGGTCACAATGATTTACACATGTAATTGTTAATAGGAATTGGCTAATCCTTAGGTTTTGTGAGTAATATCAATTTGGTATTGAGAATTTTGTTGTTCAGTAGTATTAAAACACCAATAGAGTCAGCCCTATTAAAAGTTACAAAACAGATGGTTAAGTGTTGTATGGACCCTAAAATGGTTACCTAGACTATGGCCCCCCATTATTCAATTTATCAAATTTCATCAATCAATGGTTTGTAATATTTTATTAAATCAATTCAAATCAATTTCTTTGATCAAATTGTAATTAATTCAATTATTTCAACATTTCCTAAGGTTTGTTCATTTTATCCTAAGTCTTATTTAACTGTATCCTAAGTCTTATTTAACTAGAACTCACATGTTTTCTTAAAAGAGAGATAAACCCCTCTTTTAATTTAATTAAATATTTTCTATTTAATTAAAATAACTTTCTCCCTTTTAATTAAGTGAATTCCCACTTGAAAAAAGGAACTAAAATAAATAATAATTAAATAAATTCTTTTTCTCTACACTTGAATGTACATAACTCTAAATGGGATTCCTCTTTTTCCTCTTTCCACTTTCTTCTCAAATACTCCTCTTTTCTCATTGGTGGAATTTTGTCTCATATGGATCAAACTCTATTATCCCATATTGGTTGTGATAAGCCTCCCACCTCCACATTTTCCTTTATAAGGAGCCCTCTCCTTCTCATTTTCATATACAAAAAGATATAGAGAAATATAGAGAGACATAATGAAAAGTATAGAGAGAGATATACAAAAAATAGTTTGTTGTTATTGTATTGTTATGCTATAGGTTTAGAGAATGATTTTGAAGGAGTTTGAACCTTAGGGTTATGACATTGGAACTTTATTGCAACTTCTCTCTTCTTGTCTTATTCTCTCTTGCATCCATGACTTCCATCTTGAGGTTTCATACTTGCATTTTTATATTATCTTAGAGTCATATTTGTTTTCATAGATTAATATTGTATTGCTATTTCCTTTCATAGATTAGATTTCCTTTCTTGCATTTCTTATATTATTATCATTTAGATTAGTTTGCATCTTCATTTGCATTCATATTTTGATATTTGAATCTCTCATTTTACGATGTACTTGCATGGGCACAAAATAGGTCAAACTAAGGGCCTCCCTTACAAACCCTTGCACTCCATGAATAGAGAGCTATGAGTCACCATTTGAGATCTCATTATTGAATAATCTTGGATATAATGACTCATAAAAGTGTGTCAACATTTTAGAACACACATTTTTTGTACCCACCATAGGACAACCCACCTTTACTTGCTAGTTTTAGATATTTTTTGAGCTCACCCTCTTATGCAGATTTGTTTGGAGATTAAAAAAACCCTAGATCTTAAAGATTTGATCATATCTCCCAAATGGCTCGGTGTTTTGGTCTCAATTTTTTTTGCAAGTTGGCAACATCAAAGAAGCTCTAGCGAAATTGTCATATTTTTCTAAGACATTTTCTATTTTTTCTATTTTTTCTATTTTTTTTTGGAAAATTCTTTTAGGGTATAAGTTAGCAAATTTTTCAAAAAAATTTACATTTTTAGAAAGGTCTCTAAATATGGTTGGTTCTTTGTATTTTGATTTTAGAGAACATATTAACGGTCAATAATTTGATTTGCAAAAACTGGTCTATTTGACAAAATGAGTCCCTAGGACACAAATGATAATATTGTTTTGAAATTTTAACATTTTTGGAAATGTCTTTGTTTTTTAATAGGTGTCTCTTTTCTACATTTAGGGTTTTGGGTATGAATTCGTGGTATATAGGTCCAATCTTGTTGCCTAGGTTAAAAAACATGATTAACTTGCACTTTACTCGCACAAATGCATGATATGAATTTTTATTTTTTATGTAACAAAATAATTCAATATATTTTTGTGTGAATTTTCCTATTTCTTCATGATTTCATGCACTTGATTGAATTTTGTGAAGGTAACTGGGAGGTCTAAAGAGCAAAAAATGAAAAAAAATTGGAAAGCATGAATTCAAGGTGCACACAATCCAAACCTTCTCATTTGAATTATTAAAAGTGATCATTGTGTTCGTTTTCATTGTAAAATAATTTTCTTTCTTTTGTCAAATTGTTTGGTGTGTCTTCCCAACATTGATAAAAGGGCTTGAAAAGAATCATTCGCATTTGGATTTGAGCTTAAAATAAAAATCCCCTTTTGTCTTTTAATCCCCAAGATTTTCTTATTGATGTTTTCTTCTTGCATCCTTGTTAAGGAGTTTGAGGGAAACCTAAATAAGGGATCTTCACTTTTGTTTATTTAGGGCACCTACCTAGAGAAGTGATCACTCTAGGGTATAACCTCAACTCTCATGTTTTGATGGAGTATAAATAGCATGACTTGAATCTAAAGATAAGTCTATTAGAAGCAGAAGTATTGTCAATATTGGCTAAGCCCTAAAGAACTTTATACCTTTGGGAAGTAAAGGTGGAGATTGGGTTAATATTTCCTCCTAGATATTTGACAATATTCTCTTTCATTTATAGATTTGGGCCTCACATACTGTTGGTGTCTGAAACTAATGACCAACAAAATGCTCAATACTAGAGTGATAATACTCACATAACCTAAGGATTAGCCAATTCCTATTAACAATTACATGTGCAAACCACTTGGACCCAAATTCAACATAACCAAGGATGGTTTTCTACTCTTTAGGCTCTACAAAACCAAGGTGGGTATACCTAGGGATGATTCTAATCCAAACTATTATATGAAAATTATCTTAGTTTCATTCTAATTCTCATCTTCTATCTTTAGGTACATACACAGTTTACCAAATTCTTTAAAGATTCCAAGTTCATATGCATCCCTCATAAGCAGATCTAGTCATAATTCTCCTAGGGTTTACAAATATTTTTGGAAATAGCAGCTACCTAAAAATCATAAACTAGATATAAATGAGTGGTGACCAGCATTATAACCTTGAACAAAATGGAATGAAAATGATTTTGAATTTATAATTATTTTGACATGTAGAAGTAGAATTTACTCTCAACCATTTCTAATTTGTGTTACAGTACCTTATCCATGGGAGCAAAGAGTCAACTATTGGTAGGAGATCTTGTTCAATTAACTTGTAATTGAATTTATCAACTACAATCACCTATTTCTATTCTTATGAAATATCCTTTTCATAAACTCGTGAATTCTACTGATTCACTGAAGCATTTACATAATCCATTGAATTAAAAGCTACAATATAACCAACATACAACCCATCCAGATTGCATTCAATAAATTAAACCTTATTCAAATGATCTCAAAATTAACGAATTCATGAAATGGAGACATAAATTGGTAACACAGATCTAGTGTAAATACCCTTTTGCATTATCCTTTTAGATGACTAATACAATAACCAATAGAAACTCAATGAAAAGTCCAAAATATTGTATTGATTCTATCATTTCTTTATATCATCAGAGAGTACATAATTGGAAGTAAACTCAAAAACAACTACACATGACTGGACTGACTGTACTTTCCTTGAAAAATGAAAAATATACAAGCATTCAAACCATCACAATGCCTTGAAAACTCATTTATATAGGCATGAGTTGCAACAAGAAAATGGAAATTGTGATTGATAGGTGTCCTTTTACAACAAGAAGTACAACAACCTTTTTCGAAAAATCCTTAACACCTTAATTCAAAATGAAACAACAAAAACAGTTGTAGATGACAGCTAGAGCATCAAATCTTCAATTTTGTCTTTTTTTCTAACTACCCCCTATTGGTAAAGCCTTTATTTCTATGATTTCTTCCCATACAATGACTTCTCTTTTGGTGGGCCACTCACATGTTTTGGTTGTTGCTAATTCTCCAACAAACTTTTGCTACCTGGCATCAATAATCACTTTCCCCTTTGTGATAAATATATTCATCTCGGTTTCAATTTTGAATACAGTATCAACAAGTTCATAAAAAGAAATTTCATCAATATCACCCTCAAAAATAGATGCCACCTGTGGCAAGTCTACAATATGGTCAAAATAATTAGACCATTCAGTTGAATCCTTTACTTTGTTGTTAGAATCAAGGACATAAATAATTAAAGAATAAAAACCATTGGTAAGCACTTTCATCTTATTTTGGATTGCTGCCAATTTTCCTATGAAGAACTGTAGTAAATCCTTTACTGTGTCCATGGCTTCTTTAATAGCAATAACCTTATCAAGAAAGTATGACTTAGAATTGGTATTAACCTATCAAAGAATTGCATGTAGGGTCCCCATTGTTGGAAAATTGGATCAAGCCACCCTACTACTTCCTTGCACATCTATTCTGTAGATTGTAAATTGATGAATGCATTATATGCATCTTGAGAGATTCTCTTCAAGATGCTTATCTTGTGACTTAGCATGTTCATCATTATACCCTTCTTTGTTGCATTATTAGACTGGGGAACCTCTATTTCCACACTCACCATAGGCACTGGCGCTATTGTTGGATTGTCTTATTGGAAAGAATGCTTCTGAGAGGAGGGGGGATGGGGTGAATTAGAAGAACTAGCCTTTTAACTATTTCAAATCCTTAATAACATATTTTTGGAATAAACGTGCATGCATATAAATATTAAGCAATCATAAGAAACCAATATGCATCACCACATTACAATTAAGTTTTGGTAACCCAAAAACCCTCCAGAAATAAGAAGGTAAAACTGGGGTGGGGATGATACCCACAAAATCACTGCAGTAATAATGTTTAACCACTTCTTATGGTCTACCCTGTTAAAGGCCTTCCTTGTCAAAGGCTTTACACTGTATCAATAGTGACCTAGTTAAAGGATTTACAAACACTTTTACATGAAGTGTCACCCTGTCAAAGGATTTAGTCACCTAGTTAAAGGATCTATAAAATAGCTGCTAAGCTAACCTATCATCATAGGATTTTCTCTCTAATACAATGGTTAAAGAGTATTAGGTATGATAAACCTAATGGCTTACAATCCTTCGATTGCTGAATACAGGAACTTGATTTGTTCTCTCTGATCTTGATCCTCTGTGTTCTGATTCTCTTCTCTCTGATATTAGACTTCCTTATAAATTTTTTCCTTCTTCTTTTTTATGCTCTCACTGCTCAATCTAATTTTTTCTTCCTTATAAAGACACTTGAAGACTTAGGGTTAGGTATGGATCTACGATCCATTTTTAATCTCTAATTTTTTCTTATTCCTTGCACATCTCTTATTGGTTCCATGCCTTCTCCATTTTTCTTATTAACTGCATGTAGATTTCATAGGAAATATAAATGATTTGATCTTATCACTTAAATCTTCCAATATTTGTCTTATGTTGGCTATGAAAATAGTTTACATCTGAGTTTGTGAAGTTTCAAACTCATATGCTGATTTTGAGTTACTCAACACTTACTGCTTCCTGATGCTCGACATCTACTGTAACTTAGCTTCTGTATATGCTCCTATCTTACTCGGCATCCTTTAAGGCTTGGAACCTAAATAATGCTCAGTACTTAGATCATGCTTAGCACCTATACTTACTTGGCACCCGATCTTCACTCGGCACTTGAAGACTATTCGGCACCTGAAGATCATACTCAACACTTGTTGAATTTCTTCACTTGGCACATGCTGTGGCTCGGCATACATAGTGTACTTGGCTTCAATGTGAAAGGTGGTTAAGTATGTTGACACTCAAGTGTCAAAACCATTTTTAGACTAACAATCTCCCCCTTTGACATGAGTGTCAAAAACACTTAACTAAGCAATATTTATCTGATGTTATGAGTACGCTTTCTGATATGCTTGATATGTATACAGAGGTTTATCAAAAATGTGTAACTTAATCAAAAATGTGACTCCCCCTGAGTTGATCGTGCCAATGTCTTGTTCCATTATGCTTAATGTTCTCTTTAATATATCTTCAACATATTATCTCCCCCTTAGAGTGTTATCTCCCCCTTTTTGATACTTATGTCAAAGGGTCCTAAATAGTAATGCCATGTTTGGCCAAAAATGTCTTGTTTACCTCAAGGAGTATTTGGAGAGCTGCATCCCAATTATTTAAGGCAATATCCAATGACTTTTGTTGGATTGCAAGCTCTATTGCGAGATCAACCAGTCCTTCATGTGTAGAAATATTAGGATCCTTCTTTAGGACTATTTCTGCATACATTTGCTCCTTGTGTAATACTTCTAAGTGAGGAGTAATGGAGGCTTGTATTTGCATCAACTTTTCTTTGATAGTGGCCTCTTCTGCTAATAATGCAGCTAATTCCCTCTGAGTGTGTAATGTATGAGCAAATTTCTTTTCACTCTATGCAGGATCTGAGGGTAGTTGCATGCTGGAGAGTTTTAATTTACTCTCAAGGTTCAAAATTTTTTGATTTATTTCATGTGTGAACCTAGAAAAATCACACAATTTTCTGTAAAGGTAAAATATGTTCCCTAATACACTTTTTACATTTTCCAATTTCTTGGCTAGGTCAACCTATCCCAAAATTATGTTATTAGCTATTTTCTAGTTGACTTTACCTAAAAACTTCTTTTCTGACCATTCCAATAGTTTTGCATTAGTATCATGGTCTTCATTATTTACTTGGTCAACTATATCACATAATTGCTCAACTATTGACCTATTTGCATTTGGAGGTTGAAGACTAAAAGCATCCATGAATATATCTTTTATTTCATTCAGTGTCTGCTTGTATTTGTAGTCTTTTTTCATTTCTTCTTGTCTCCTCCTCTTATCCAATGCACTCTATATTTCATTCATCTTTTCCTCATTTAGAGTGCTTGAATCATAATAGGGTATTTTGTTTTCTTCATCAAGCTCAGGAATACCATAATGTATGGTCCTAGATACCCTTGTAGAACTTGGTGTATTGGCATATAAAATTATCTTTTTAGTACTCTGCTCATGACTAGGTTTTGTGGGAGTAGCTATTTTTGGTAATTCAACCAAAGTTTGTATTGAAGACTCCTCTTTATTTTAGGTTTTGTCCTTCTCCTCTTCTTCTTTCTTGTCTTCTTCTTGTTGTGTTACTATTGTTGGAGGTGTACTCACTATCTGAGCTATTGTCCCTATGATTACCTCTGTTGCTGCAATCGGCTCCTGATGAGTTTGAGTGACTAATCTTGGTGATGATGGAGGTGGTAGAAATGTAACCCTAGTAGTTTGAATGATTTGAGGTGGATGTTGTGATGGCATCTTGACCTCTTTGAGTTTTTCTACTGACTTTTGAAGATTATCCACACTGACCGATATGGGATCTGTACACAATTGTGCTTGCAGATTTGTTTGGTCAAGGATCTTAGTAAGATCTACTACAATTAATGGATTGATGTTTTGACATGTAGTATCAACAACATCCTTAATCTTTATGATTTTTGCAGGTGTGGTAGGTGAGTGAGAAGAGCTAGGAGGTGAGAGATGTGTGCTTTGCACATTTTTTTTTTTCATCAGTTCCTTTGTCTTCATCTTTTCTTTCCTCCTCTCTTTCTTTCTTATTTTCCTCTTCTTCAACCTTCTTCTCCTCTTCAGGTTTCTCTTCTCTCCTCTTCCTTCTTTCTTCAGGTTTGGCAGTAGCTTCTTCTTTGTATATTTCTTCAAGAACATCTTCAAATGTTTTGTACAAGTTTTTCCATACTCTTGTTGTTCTCTGCACAACTTCATCAATTTTGTTTTGTAGGATGGAGAATGCCCTATATTTGGGTGTAAACCTTTTGTTATGTCATTTGACTACTTGAGTTACCTATTCTTTTGTCAAATCAAGCAATAAGTTTGCTAGGGTTGATTCCCTCTTCTCTTTCTCCATCATTAGACAAAAATTCCATTTGTCTTCTATAATTTTAGACAATTCCTTTGGCAATTGTCCATCTAGTTCAAGAGGTGTATACTTGAACTATGCCATAAATGCATAGACTGATTCTTCTATGCTATTTTGTTCCTCTTTACTGAACTTATTGTAATCAATCTTTTTCATTTCATTTATGTCTCCATTCCTAATCTTCTTACATAATATATCAATTGAAGATTTAGGAGGACTTACCTCTTCAATCTGATCTTCTTCATTAGTATCAGGTTGGGCCACATATCTTTTCCTTTTCTTTGGCTCTTCTTGTGCCTTTGTGTTTTTCTTCTTTGTGGCTTCCTCTTTAGCCTTCTGGGTAGAGGCCCTTATTGTAGCTCTGGTTGTTGGCTTCTTTGGTGTTTGCACAACAACTTTCTTTGGTGGGGGCTGAGAAGCAGGAGAGGTCTTTGTTTTCCTTTTAATGACTCTGCCTCTAATGGGTGCTTCCTTGGTTTTTGTTTCCTCAACACTCTCATCTTTTTCTTGTCCTTATCTTTGAGGTAGTTCAAGTGGCTCTTGTTCTGGCTCACCTTCTTCTCCTCCTTCACTAATCTCTTCTTCTTCACCTGCTGCACTTGAATCTTCAACACCAAATTTCTTCTTTATCTATTTTACCAACTTGTCCTTTTTCTTTACTGCTGAGTCTATCTTGAGTTCTGTAACAAATCTTGATTTTACAGTGTCATATGTCCCAAATGCCTTGGCAGATTTATCCATTTCTTCTGCAAGTAAAGCTGTGATGGCTGCAGAAGCTTGTTCAACATTAAGCTCATATCCTAATGGTCTAAGCCATCTTGTCCTTGGAAGGACTACTTGAATGTAGGTGTAATCAATATCAACAAGAAAACATATGTCATTTATATGCTTTTCTACCAGTGAGACTGGTATCCTCATTCTATTCTTCATTGCATTTTTGAAATCTTCAAAATACATAGACATTTGATCGTCAAAGCTATCTCTCATTTGTACAATGAAATCATTAATTTGATCAACAATGGTTTTATTTTGACTTTAGTTGACTTTTCCAAATGAAGGAAATTCCTTCATTACATAGAAGAACATACAAACCAACACTGAACCAAATTTTCACTATGCTCCCTTGGATTTTCTAATAGCTCTAAGATTTTCATTAATTTGTTGCAACAAGAGCTCTGCAAGATCATAAGTGTGATCTTTCTTTTCAAGTTTATGTACCACATCTACTTCTATGTAGGGTACACTATTTAACCTGTTGGATTGGTAAAACTTATGTGATATGATCCTTATAGAAAAATCTAAAAGGGGATCAGTTATGGTGTCTATAGTCATGCCTCTATTGTTCCACTTTGCTCCTATGTTCTTCCTCTATTGTTCCACTTTGCTCCTATGTTCTTCTCAATTGTTTCCTTCTTTTCGCTTCTCAAGGTTTTTGGCCGATCTAGGGTTGGAAAGCTAGTAACCCTATGAACCATCTTCTTGGTAATCTTGACTTTCCCTTGTTCTAACTAGAATGATCCATCATGGATTTTTCTGTGTATAATGTGTATCCACTCATTTTTGAATACTATTGGAAAGACTAGGGCTTTGGTTAAACCCTTCTTTTCTATGACAAAAAACTCATCTTTCAGAATACCATTATCACAGATTTTGTCATAGGTATTAAAGATTTCCAAATCTCCTATGGACCCTATTTTATAATTATAGAATTTTCACACATCCTGAACCATAACAACTTTTTTAGGGATGGAAAATAGGGCACCAGCGGGATCATTTTTGTATGCAACCTCTAGTATTGGTCTAAACTCAGGTTGCTTTACTTTGTTGCTGACAAGTTGAATTTCATGACTCATTTTCTCTTGGGTCATTTTTGAGCTTGTTTCCATTTATATCCGAACTAGGGTTTTAACAATTTAAAGCAAAAACTTTTCAAACTGTAAAACTCGGAACTTGAAGGAAATAACTGGATAGATACTTTGATCACTTGTGTAGATGTTGAATTTTTGCAAATCACTAGTTGAAAGCTTGAAAATCACTTAGACATGCTCCAAATAATCGCTCTTCATTTGAATGGCTCAATAATGAATCAATTTTTACTTTTAAACAACAAAAGAAACTTTTGCATTTAATGCATTTTGGTACCTACACCTGTCACTCGGCTTCCAAATGTTTTTCAACTTAGCATCTATTCGGAAACTATGCTTACACAGCATCTACTAACTTTGCTGATTAACTTGGCATCCAAAGCAGTTTTACGCAACATTCAAAGATGACTCGGCATCATTGTTTGAATTTTAGTCTTAGCATCTTATCTTATGCTGAATTCTTCTTTTCAGTGCTTCTTTGTCTTGGGACTAATGTATGATATATCTTTGTATATTAGTCCCATATATCTCCCTTATGCTTAGTTTGATGAAGTGTGATCACTTGACCCATTAGGTGAAGTTATTCCTTTGCTTGATGTAATGCACTCATCTTTCTTCTTCCAAGTCTTATTCATTTGTCCTCTTATGACATCAATCTTTTCTTTTCCTTTGTTGGCTTCAGTATTTGGTGCTTTGGACCTTGTAGGATAGTTCTTGCTGGTAGGACCAATTTTCAAGCAACTGAAACATGTAGTTTGGCTCAACCATCTTTTATAGTTTCCTTTGAAATGTGTTCTTATGAAATTCTGGAGTGTATGTCCATATTCTTGACAATAGTGACAATTGTACCAGGTGTTATAATCCCAATGGTAGTGGCTTTCATTCCCTTTTGCTAGTTGATTTTATGTCCACATGGGTTTTGATCTGCATTCAAATGCCCTATGTCCATATTTCTTGCAGTTATGACAATTTCCATCAAATCTTTGTGTTCTTGGGGTTTTGGATTTACAGTCTTGTGTCATATGTCCTTGCATTTTGCACTTGTGACAGTAACTCTTTCTTTTATTTGGTTGATTGATTCTTCTACTCCTGCAAATATTAGTAGTGTGTCCCCTTTTATTACAGTAATGACAAGTGGGTTTAGAATCCTTACCTTTGTCACTTCTTTGCTTAACACTCTTTGATGATTCACCAACTTTAGTGCTGTTGTATCCAAGTCTTGATGTATCATGGGTTGATCTTGGGCATTTTAGCAACTATTAAAAGTACTTTATGGCTTCGCTTGACTTGTTGAGATTTTTTGCTATCTCCTTTTCTCTGTCTAGTTCATTCTGTAATTGTTCATTCTACATCTTTAGAGTAGAGATCTCGATATTTTTCATATTAAGTTCATGATGAAGGTTCATGATTTGAGCAAGTGTATCCATTTGCATGTTTGAAATCCTTGTTAATTTAGTACTCTTTTCTTCCAGTCTGTTTGCAAGATTTCTTTTGTCATCTTCCATCGTGACTCTGTCCTCAACTGCTCTTTTCTTTTGTTCAGTGATTTCACATAACATTATGGCTTGTGATTCATGTTCCATCTTGAGAGATCTTATCTCATTTCCTTGAGCTTCATTTTTCTCCATTAGTTTTGTTATTGCTGCATCAAATTCTTTAGTTTCTCCATTGGCAAACACTTGTGTGGTGTTAATCTCCTTGTAGTGTATGCCATTTTCAGCTATGGCTATCTCCTTTCTTCTTTTTAAAGATTTTCTTAATTCCACTCTAGCTTCCTCTACCTTTTGTAGAGTGAGATGCACATCTATCACCTGGTCTTGGGGGGGGGTGAATCAGAAGAACTAGCCTTTTAACTATTTCAAATCCCTAAACATATTTTTGGAATAAACATGCATGCATATAAATATTAAGCAATCATAAGAAACCAATATGCATCACCACATAACACTTAAGTTTTGGTAACCCAAAAACCCTCTAGAAATAAGAAGGTAAAATTTGGGTGGGGATGATACCCACAAAATCACTATAGTAATAATGTTTAACCACTTCTGATGGTCTACCCTGTTAAAGGCCTGCCTTGTCAAAGGCTTTACACTGTATCAATAGTGACCTGGTTGAAGGATTTACAAACACTTTTACATGAAGTGTCACCCTGTCAAAGGATTTAGTCACCTAGTTAAAGGATCTATAAAATAGCTGCTAAGCTAACCTATCATCATAGGATTTTCTCTCTAATACAATGGTTAAAGAGTATTAGGTATGATAAACCTAATGGCTTACAATCCTTCGATTGCTGAATATAGGCACTTGATCTATTCTCTCTAATCTTGATCCTTTGTGATCTAATTCTCTTCTCTCTGATATTAGAGTTTCTTATACATTTTTCCCTTCTTTTTGTTATGCTCTCACTACTCAATCTGATTTCATCTTCCTTATAAAGACACTCGAAGACTTAGGGTTAGGTATGGATCTACGATCCATATTTAATATTTTATTTTTGTTTATTCCTTGCACATCTCTTATTGGTTGCATGCCTTCTCCATTTTTCTTATTGGCTGAATGTAGATTGCATAGGAAATATAAATTATTTGATCTTATCACTTAAATCTTTCGAGATTTGTCTTATGTCAGCTATGAAAATGGTTTACATCTGATTTTGTGAAGTTTCAAACTCTTATGTTGATTCTGAGTTACTTGGCACTTATTGCTTCCTGATGCTCGACATGTACTATAACTCAAATTCTGTATATGCTCCTATCTTGCTCGGAATCCTTTAAGGCTCAGCACCTGAATAATGCTTGGTACTTAGATCATGCTCAGCACCTGTACTTACTTGGCACCTAATCTTCACTCGGCACTTGAAGATCATGCTTGGCACTTGTTGAATTTCTTGACTTAGCACATGTTGTGGCTCGGAATACATAGTGTACTCAGCTTCAATGTGAAAGGTGGTTAAGTGTGTTGACACTGAAGTGTCAAAACCATTTTTAGACTAACAACTATCACCCCTATAGGTATATCTTTTGTTTGGGCTTCTGCTTCTATAGTGTGCCTTTCCTTTTCCACTTGTCTAGGTGCATGTTCTGCCTCTATTGCAGCCTTGAGTTGGTCTTTTAGAGATACCACCTCTGCTTCTAGGGTTTGAATTCTCCCTTCCAACTCCTCTATCCTTTGCTTTTGCACAAAGCTTGTCTTGAGCTCTTCCTCATACATTTTTCTGACATCTAGACATTCATTGTACATGGCAGCTAGTCTATCCTCAATTTGATCTAACTTTGCCTCATTCATGAGTGCAAAGTTTTTGACTAGGCTAGAGATCTCTTTTTCGGTGGTATTGTCTAATGTCCACACAATCATGTTTCCTTATGTAGTCTCCTATATATTCATCATTTTAGGCTTCTTCGTATCAGGGGCAATAGTCCACACAACTAAGGTCTTATTTTCTATGTTGAATCTTGATCCTCTCTTCAGGCCCTCACTACTATTGGCTTCATAACTAATTTCTTTGTCTTGTCTTCTCATATGGTCCAAAACAAAGGCTTTCTCTATATCCCACCCTAGCACTAGATTCATGCCACTCCTATGAACCAATTCTTTGGCTTCTGTAGGGGTCATTGTCTCACTTTCTAGATCATAAGCCAATGGTTTATCAACTGATTCTCTATTCTTCTTAGGATCCTCTCCTAGCATGAGGCTCAATGTGAACTCATTTTGCTTTATTTTATACATAAAACTTTTAAACTCTGATGATTTAATGGAATCATTATCCTCCATAAAAAATTTAGATTGGATGAGTCTTTCATCCAACCTAGAAGCTACAATTTTTAAATCATTAGAGGGTCTTCCTACCTCTACTGCCCTTTGATGCAAGTAATTTTGACTAGTATCAACAATATATTGGTCATTTCTTGGCAGTACTTGCAGAGCCCTGCTCACCACCCTCTCTAGAATGTGAATTTTCTTTTGCCTCTTGTTTCCTTTTGGCACCCAAGTTGAAGATGATGGCTGCTCCTCCTCAACATCAACCTCCAATTGCACATCTAGCTCAGGGGATTCTCTTTTCACAGTGGCCTCCTCTCCCTCTAGCTCATTTGGCACTTGAGACATGATATAGTCAAAATTTTCTACCATCTTCCTCAAATTGCTAGAGTATGGAATTTCTAAATAGAAACCCTTAAAATTTGGGTTGGTTCTTTTTAGGGCTTCCTCCACCTTCCTTATTTCACCATATTTCCCTAGTAGCTAATCGGCTTCCCATGTTGCAACTATGTTAGCAATCAAATCTTCTATAGGGATTGGCTTGCTAGGAGGTAAAATGTAACCCATGATGGCTTTAACCTCATTTGTGATGTAGTTCTCTAGGTCATACATCCTATAAGGCCCAATGGAAAAGTTATACTGACCTAGGTATTCACTCAATTCTTCAAATGCATTCTTTCCAATCTCAAAATATTCTATCTTGAAACTTCTACAAACAGCTGTAGGTTTGTGTAGAGAAGGAGGGGTCATTTCTTTCTTCATTAATAGGAATTGCCAAAAGAATTCAATAATAGCTAACCTTGGGGGTAAATATTTGGGCAATATGTGAGGAGGTTGTGGGCATGCATACACTCTCATTAATGTGCACTCCTTAAACAAAAATATGTCCCCCCAATTATGATCCAATTTAGTTTTCTCATCCAAAAACTAGGGTCTAAGAAAAGTTTACAAAACATTTCGGGCCCTAAAGAAAGTATGGTCCAATTGCCTCATAATCATAGAATTGAAAAAATTAAAGAACAGAAGTGCATATGAATAATGGAAATTTATATCCCAGATATGAGTCCATAGTTGCACTGGTAACTCACCAAATTCATCATAAGTCTGAATGATGAAGTCCTGGCTGATGTAACCAATGCTGTAATACAAGATCAAGTGCATCAGAAATGAGTAATGATGAAACTTGAAATCCTTCAACTCTCCTTTCTTTGCATTAACAAGTTGATGGTGCATGTTGTCCATGATGAATGCCACATAATCATATTCTTTGTTGTGGAAAGGGTCTTGTATGTCACATGCCATCAGAAATAAGGAACCATAGACACAATCTTTTGCACCATTTTTTCTTAGAACTTTGTGTTGCCCATATACTGTATTCTTGAAATATTTTTTGAATTTTCTCAAAGGAAAGTAATCCTCTACCTTCTCTGGAATCAGCCCTACCTTTTCAACATTATAAGGGATATGGGGCAGCATCACATTGTTTACAAAATAAGTTTTATTCCTCCCAAATTTACCCTGCAAATCCTTGATGTCTATGGGCACATCCATTTGTCCCTCCAAACCAAAAGCTTCTATAAAAGATGTCTTTTAAAGAATGCATAAAAAACTCTTGTTATGCCTCTGGAATGTCCTAGTGATTGGATTATGGGGCTTGATTAGTACCTTTAACAAGTCCACATCAAAAAATACCTCTGGGAATATTAGCTTTGCCATGTTCCTTCTCTATGGGTTGCAAACTAGTATGTTTTCAGTTTTGTTTTGGTAGAAGTAAAAAAATAGATTAAAACCATTAGTCCTAGGGCATTTTACATCTCTAACTAGGAAGTAAGGGTCTTTAAAAATATGTTCATTCTCTAAAATTGCATTCGATGACCTTGGAAGAATTTTTAGCCAGTATTCTGCATGCTTATTTGGCTTTTTAACCCTTGATTTCTTTTCTACTTTTACAACACCCTTCTTCCTTTTACCTTCAACTGTGACCTCTACAACATCATCACCCTCATCTTCAACCTCTACTTCTTCTACAGGAACCTCCTTGACTTCCTTGTTAGCCATTTTCTCTACATATTATATTTTGAACTCTTGCAATAGTAACACAGAAATCTCAAAGCTATTGATACTTGGATAATTTTTTAGAAAAAGAATACAAATTCTTTGAAATTGCAATATTCTGAACATTCAATCAAATATTTATGATTTAATAATACAATCTACAAGCTTTCTTTTTTAATAAGTTCTGCATGCATGAGTTTTTAATACCACCTTCGTAGGCTGTTAGCAAGAAATATCAACCATGAAATTCAATCCTAATGTACTTTTTAGTGTTTTATTTTACTTGGCCATGGTGAATTTTTCCTTTTTTTTGAATTGGCATGACACCTCAGCCACTCTCTTTGCCAATTTTGGTCTTCCACTTACATGCTAAGTCAAAACCTTTCAATCTTGGTAACTTCAAAGATACACTTAGCAACCCTTTACGTAAAACTTTAGAATGCTGCAAGCATAGAAATGCTAGAGTTTCTTAAGTATTGCATTGAAATTCCTTTTATGCTCTTATGCAACCCTTTGTATTGTAGAATCTCAAGCCTTCTTATCAGATCCTTATGTGCTCTAGCTTCAACACTCTCCTCATACTAGCATACAGACCTTGTTACAACTTTCACTTTACCCTTTATGCTCATATGCAAACATACCAAACATTGTAAGAGCATAAAAGAAGGAACTTAGGTGCTTTGTAAACCCTTTCAAAAATTTGAAAATAACCTAGGGTTTTTTATATAATTTGGGCATTTTAATGAGTATCTTGGAGATAAAACTTGACAATTTAATAAAATTCAAACAACATAAAGACCGAGACATGATTAGGGTAACATAGAATTAAAAAAATTATAAGGAAAGAAACCTTAATCTATAGGATACCACAACCTAAATTATTTTCACCAAAAAATTTAGAACTCCTCTGCATTGTGAAAAATTAGACCAACAATGGCTCTATCTGGGGATGATAGACTACTTGAGTCTATGCAAGAAATTAGAATCTATGGTAGAGTAGACCACATACAAAGAAATTTATAGGGATTTACAAAAATATGCATAATGTACAAGGACACAAAACACCTTAAAACTATTATTCATGGAATATAAGTACTTTTAGGAAAAATACCTCTTCAAGAATTGTCCATGAATTGGAAATTCAAGAATATCTCTAGTTAAATCCTTTAGAAAATATGAATCTTCTCTATTTGTATCACAAATGTTATATGGGCCATGCCAGATCGGATTAGATTTTCCATGCTTTACTTTATCTTCCATTCTAGCTTTCCACATCAATACCATATCCCCTATTTCAAATTTTATCTCAATGGCCTTTTTGCCATATAAGTGCTTCAGCTATGACTGTAACTTGGCATTCTGAATAGAAGACTCTCTCCTTGTTTCTTCTAATTGCAAAATATCATCCATCTTGAGCTACATCTCATCAATGATATCATCTTCATAAAGTTGAACAAATTTATACATCTCATTTAGGTTATTTTATGGAAGTCTAGCTTATATATCATAGACCAAATCAAATGGAGCACATCCAATGGCCTTCTTCATAGTAACCCTATCAGCCCATAGAGCTAATAGAAATTTTGAGTCTCAGGCCTTCTTGTTTTCTCCTAAAATCCTCTTGATGATTTTCAATATACTTTTATTACTTGATTCTGCCTGACTATTTCCTTGGGGATGATAAGGTGATGATGTATATTCTATAATGCCATACTTACAAAATATTTTATATTCCTTAGATCTGAAACACATAGCATGATCAATTACAATCTTCTGTGGGCATCCAAACCTAGTTACAATGTTATTTAAAATGAAATTAATCACTACTTTACTTGTTGCATTCTTGGTAGGAATTGCTTCAACTCACTTAGTCAAATAATTAGTAGCCATCATGATCTAAGAATGTCCACCATTGGACTTATTTGAAATCTCACCAATGAAATCAATTTCCCATTGTTGAAATGGTGCCTACACTTCAACAAGTCTTAATGGTAAATTTTGAGAAAATTTTAACTTTCCACTAAACCTTTGACAAGCATCACATGTCTTGAAAAACTCGTGAGCATCTTTGAAATGTGTTGGCTGCCAAAAGCTATCCCTAAAAATTTTATGAGTAGTGGTTTTAGCCATATAATGACCACCACATACACCTTCATGCATATCTCTTAAGATCCTTTTAGGCTCAATTTCATCTACACATTTCTAGAGAACCCCTTCCACATTTCTCCACCACAACTATCCTTGCTCTATAACATACCTTATAGCCTATAACTTAAGGGATCTTTTCTGGTTGTCTATTAACTCTGATGGATATTTCATGCTTTACAAATAATAGATCACATCTCTATACCAGTCAGAGGTATCCATATCACAGAGATTATCCCTACAACTATCATCAAGTTGATTGATTTGGTTCTCCTCTAAATTGGCTTCTGTCATTAATTTGGCCAAACCTTGACCCCTAAAAAGTTTAGTGATCTAAATATCAATGTTAAATTCTTGTATTCTATTAATCCATCTACATCTTCTACCAGATACCTCTTGTTGTGAAAAAATGTGTTTTACAACAGTAGTAGGAACAAATACAATAATAGTAGCTTCCATTAAGTAACATCTAAAAGATTTTACCCCTTTCACTAGTGCATATG
This sequence comes from Cupressus sempervirens, assembly GCA_028749045.1. Classification (NCBI taxonomy): domain Eukaryota; kingdom Viridiplantae; phylum Streptophyta; class Pinopsida; order Cupressales; family Cupressaceae; genus Cupressus; species Cupressus sempervirens. The sequence continues at coordinate 1,006,219,278 of CM053785.1, read as the reverse complement.
CCTATTTTTCATTTATATCATACTTGAGTTTTGCTACTTCCAAAGATTTGCTAATAAATGCAATGAGTTGCTCTTAACCTTCCTAATTTTTTTGCAATAGCACTGTAGCAATAGTGTGAAATGAAGCAAAAGAAAATATGTGCATTGGTTTATCATAGTTGGGTGACCTAAGAATAGGGGCATCCTTAATAGCTTGTTTGATCTTCTGAAATGCAATGCTAGGCTCACCATCTCATTTTATCTCAG